>CM069604.1:34626714-34784214 GCA_035771175.1 Paratinospora sagittata
ATAACTGGCTATTCTATCCTCTCTGGTCTTGCCATGGGCATGGAACCAATTTGTGGCCAAGCTTTTGGTGCCAAAAGGCACACACTTCTGGGCCTTGCCCTGCAAAAAACAGTGCTTTTGCTCCTCTGTTCCTCTGTTTTTATAGCTATTTTATGGATCAACATGGAGAGAGTTCTAATATTTTTTGGACAAGATGGAGATATAGCAAGAGAAGCCCAATCTTTCATTCTTTACTCTGTTCCTGATCTCATAGCTCAATCTTTTCTCCACCCCATTCGAATTTACCTTCGAACGCAATCGATAACATTGCCATTAACTGTTTCCGCCGCTTTCTCAATCCTTCTCCACATACCCATTAACTATCACCTTGTTTCTTATCTCAATCTTGGAATCCAGGGTGTCGCGCTAAGCGGCGTGTTTACTAATTTCATTCTAGTTGGTTGTCTAATCATTTACATCGCAATCTCCGGCGTTCACAAGAAGACTTGGGGAGGTATTAGTACCGAATGTTTAAAGAACTGGAAATCGCTATTGAATTTAGCGATTCCGAGCTGCATTTCGGTGTGTCTCGAATGGTGGTGGTACGAAATCATGATTTTACTATGTGGGCTGCTGTTAAATCCGCAAGCGACGGTTGCTTCGATGGGGATATTGATTCAAACCACTGCATTAATCTACATTTTTCCATCTTCTTTAAGCTTCAGCGTTTCGACTAGAGTTAGTAATGAATTGGGTGCAAACCAGCCTGTTAAAGCAAAGAATGCTGCCATAGTAGGCTTGTTTTGTAGCTTTTTTTTGGGATTTTCAGCTTTGATCTTTGCTGTAATGGTGAGGAAAAGATGGGCTACTTTGTTTACAAATGATAATGAGATTATTGCATTGACATCAATGGTTTTGCCCATAATTGGGCTTTGTGAGCTTGGAAATTGCCCTCAAACAACAGGGTGTGGTGTGCTAAGAGGAAGTGCAAGGCCTAGAGCTGGAGCTAATATTAATTTGGGTTCTTTTTATCTTGTTGGAATGCCAGTTGCTGTTGGGTTAGCCTTCTTTGGTGGGTTCGATTTTAAAGGATTATGGCTCGGAATGTCGGCTGCACAATGCTCGTGTTTGGTTCTCATGTTGGTGGTTTTGGGTCGAACCGATTGGACCCTTCAAGCTGAGAGGGCTAAGGATCTAACCGGAGCAGCCATTCTTGATGACACCCAGGAACAAGAAAAATTAAAGGGTGATATTATTATTACTGAGGATAATAGAAGTTTATTAGTATAACACCTGTTTAATTTTAAGTTTTTAACCTTACCCTTTTTTTTATTTTTTTTTGTAATTAAAAAAGAAAGAAAGAAAGGACAAGCAAATGTTGTTGTTTGTTCATACACAGAAAGCATATTGAAGATAGAAAATTTTATTAGCTAGTTTTCATTATACCTTCTTCTTCTTCTTTTTTTTCTCTAATATTAATGAAAACTTTCGATTTTTGTAGAATTTGGAGTTGGGTCCCTTGACAATTGACTGGAAATTTCATCAGAAAATTCGCCTGAGAATATTACCAAGTATAATAGGAATATTTAGCCGCCAATATTTTTCAAATATGGACGGCTGGTGAGAAACTTCAGGCGCCCGTAACTAAACTAATTCATTTCTCATTAGTTTAGCTAAGTAGTCAAAAATGAAACTTGGTCAACCTCTTTTCCTTTTTCTTCTTCCTCTCTATTGAAATAATTTAGATTTTTAATTACACGAGATTTTCCGCAATAATCAGCTTTCACCGCTATGCTCTATCAAAGAACTAAATTTTTTTTATTATATTAAATAAAAAATAAGGGAGGAAACTAAAATTTCTAAATTTTTAAATATTATTTTATTTTTTGTGGAAGGGTAATTCGGTAATTGTGACTTTCTACAGTTGAGAATGGGGGTGGGGTGGTGAACTTTCTAACGTATACGACCGTCTCCGATTGCAACCGCCGGCTGCGTAATCGACTTGTTCATGCAAGATTTTTTAAATAAAAGAAAGAAAAAACAGAAGAATATTAATTTTTTTAAAAAAGAAAAATAAAAATGGAAGAATAATAACATGTGCGACACGCAGAGATGAATTTGGCGTTGGTGAAGACAACATGCAGATGCACGCACCTTCGCTAATTGTATGTAGCAAAGTTTGGTGCATATATAAATTATTAATAAATCACATGCAACTTGCCATTTAGCCAATCTCCATCCTTAAACCTTTTTCAGTCGTCACGTCATCAACTTGGTTTCATCAACCACACCGTTGATATGAAATCTCACCTAACAATTTAACGCCACTACCGCGTTCATGTCTCAAGATAAGTAACACCCTAGAAGCTATAGGAACAGTTCAATGGAAAATGTTTTGGGAGACTCTAAAAATGAACTCAACAAGTGAACTTAGACGTTTATGTTGATCTAAAGGACGTTAGTATTTGAGTATGTACAATTCTAGACTATTAATTTCTTGAGTTTCTCTTTCAAAGTCCCTTTGAGAAAAAAAAAATTATATTTTCATAACTGTTGGATTACACCCTAGGTGAAACAATTATGGTGTGAAAATAGGGTGACTAACAATATCTTTTTCTTAGCTTAATACACCCAAATATTTTCTTAAAAAAATGTAATCGATATAGTAATGCGTATGATTCATCATATAACTTTGGGTATTGATATTGAGTTTTAAAATTGTTTTACCATAATTTTTTAATATTATGATAAAAAGAACATGAAGTCGATAAATTATATTATGCCGCAGTTAGATGGAGTCTAGAGCTTTTGTTGCATGATTCATCTTTATCTAGAAGAAGATTAGTATTTTTTTTAATAGATTAGTATTAATTAAGTATAGTTTAGGAATTAAAGAAAGGAAGAGGAAATATATATATGGATTAACTATTTAGAAAATGACCTTATAAGGACTCCAAGAAACAAGATGAAATAAAGGGGGCAAATTACATGCTGTTGTTGGGTGGGATGACTGGAATCCACACTGTAGAATTTTTGGTTGGAATCCACGAATGAATCAGGTTGCAAGGCAGGAGGTATATTATAAAAGAGCCAAGATTTATGCAGGGAGAATATAAATATAAGAAAAAATGCTATGAAAGCAGCATGCACGAGCCTCTAGATTAGGGTGGTGGATATATTCAACCCGTACCCTCATCGAAAAGCCGCTAGTCTAGCTAGCTAACATGCTTGAGAGGAGCTTTAGAATTGTATGTTTTTTTTTTTTATGACCATGCTTCTCTTCAATAATTGCACGCCCTTTCAATTAACAGTACTGCTGCGTGAACTTTGATTTAAAATATATTTTTTTAAGAAAAAATCATTTCAATTTATTGAAGAATCCAAAGTCATTTTCTTCAAGTCCATTAATATACATAAGAGGATGGGAGCAAATCATATAATGGTTGACCATAGAATAAAGATGAAAGTACACGTATATTCCAAGATTTTTAACATGAAATTGAGTTAGAAAAAGCTAAGTACATAATTATCTCAAAATGCCTTTAAAGGTATTAATTGGGATCCCAATACCTACCAAAGTGTTGTACACAAGAAATAGAAAAATTGACTACAAACTTTGACCTACAAGTAAACACAAATTTTTTTGTAACTAATGCTCTTTTTCTTTTCTTTTTTCTGGTCAGTGTCAAGATCATAAGAGGTATATAATCAAAGAGTATTAATACTAAAGCAATTCTATTTTTCAACGCAATTCTCAATTCATACTAATGTGGTGTTATTTACATAAAACATATATAGAAAAAAGTTTTTTGAAAGTGGTCAGAGTGGTTAATTAAATAACACACTGTCACATATACAATGTTAAAAAAAAGTGTTGAGGATTACGTTTTGATCACAGACATTTTTCATAATCAAAACTTTAATTAGCAATAGTTTGAAAATTTTATTATGCCCCAACAAGAGATATATAAATTTTTTGAAGAACACCCAACTTTTCAAACTTTAATTAGCAATAGTCTGAACTTTTCAAACTGGGGTTGGCTTAGTTTCTGGAGAACAATCAAATAAAGGCTCTTGACTTAAAAAAGAAGCATAGATAGAGAGAAACAAAAAGAAGGAAACTAGTTGTTAATAAATAAATAAAAGATCAAAAGACTTGAAATTCTTCCCCAAGAAAAACAACTTTGATCACCAAGTAGGTTTCATCATCTTTTTTGCTGGCCAAAGGACTTTCAGTGGGCCAAAAGATACAAAGAAGATTCTTTGCCTCTTTAGAGATGCAAAAGAAGGGGGGAGAGAAAGTATATCCTTTCTCCCTCCTCGTAAGCCAATGTAGAACTAGAACCTCATATTCAGTATGTGAAACGCGGCCTTCAGTAGCCGCTGTTACACTAAGATATATATATATATGTACTATAACTATAAATTGGCTAATGGGACCCAATAAGGGGTACTGCACCCTTGGGTCTTATAATTTAAAGGTTTGAATCCAGGATTTAATACCCAGTAATCTTATGAAACGTGCTAAGTGACGATAAGAATCTCATTACATGGATACGATGAAGATTATTTAAATATCAATGTGGTCATATATACATAATTTGATGATAAAAAAACACATATATAATAAGAAGAAACTTGGGCACGCCCAAAAGACTTTTTTTTTTTTTTTAATTTATTGAAAGATCAAGAGGCCTTTTTTTTATTAATAATGCCTCTTGATGTATATTCTTATTCTATTTAATGATTAAGATACAAGTTTGATTGATGCTTAATCAGTTTAAGCAAGTTTGTTTGATTGATGTATATTCTTTTCTTTTATTAATAATGCCTGTTGATGTATATTCTTATTCTATCTAATGATTAAGATACAAGTTTGATTGATCGATGTTTAATCAGTTTAATTTTCCCTCTTGCAATGAACTTAATTTAACTTTGATTTTCATCAAAGGGGAATCTTAATATCATAAGTCTAGAGGTCATGATGAAAATACTCTAGAACCAATGGTGAGAATTTGAGGAAGATCTAATATCGTTTGTATGAATATCATCTAAACTAATGCATGTTCAGCAAGAATTCAATGGATTTAATTGACATCATATGTATGGAGATGTTTGAAATGATGCATGGATCATCAATGTATATATATATATATATATATATATCTTCATTCTTATAATCAAGACATGTAGCTTTGAATTGGGTTTATATGTATATAAGATTATTGTGAATCTAGAAACTTTTTAATATACAGTATAAATATGGAATTAATTAATAAAATTGTGATATCACATTAACTTTTCAAGTTTTTTAGTACTTTTTATTTTTATTTTTATTTTTATGTCGGAATATATGATAGTCTCCAAAGACTCAACATTTTTCTTCTCTTTCTTTTTCTCTTTCCTAATGAATAGAAAGCACACTAATAAATACATTTATCCAATATGACACTTTGTGATGACGTATTTATCAAAATTATTAGTATTGCAAACGACAGTCACACGCATTAATATTCCTTACATTTACATGATTTTTATACATTCACACTTAATTTTCCATCTAATCAAACACGTAATAAAATGAACACTCAGTATAATCTTTTAAAAGAATGATACTTAATTCCCCTAAGAAATACTACATATATATAGTAGATACTAATATATCATGAACAAGAGATAAATAGAGAGAGAGGGAGAGAGTAATTTAATTACCTGATACATATCTCTCCTATTGAATCATTCATGCTCATGGAGATGGAAAAAGATCTCTAGCTCCCCTTATCACTAATCTCAAAAAAGAAAAATTAAAGGGTTACAAACTTACAAGACAACCGTACGTATTAATTTGCATATATAACCATATTATATCGATGCATTCAAGGACATAATTATTGGTATGGCTATTCAAACTCACATAAAGCTAAATTAATGACTAGGTCACATAAATCATTACCAACTACAATGTTCTTCAGTGCCAAACTTATGTTTTAACAACTTGTTATCTTCCAATTGGGTTTTAATTATTGGAATTTGGAATTATATTTGAATAAATAAAATAAAATATATATATATTGTAAGAAAGTGGCATGTTAAAAATATATATATATATATATATATATATATATATATATTTATAATTGAGCCCATTAAGACGGTGGCTCGAACCGTCGGCACGCGCCGTAGCTGCAGGGATTGTTGACGAGTGCACCCAAATTCTGTCGGCCTACCCACTCGGCTGCTGTCTCTACCACCATAATTCAACTAATAAATAATTACTTTTACGCCAATTTGACTTTCTTCTCTCTTATTGTTATTTATAGAAGGATTATTCGTATTGGCCACAATAGATTAATAAAAATGTGAATAATGCGTTGGAATTTGAAGGGCATAGTGTTCAAAATTCCGATCATCCTCAGTCTCTTGTTGCGTAATTAAATACATTGCACTTATGTAATTAATTGATTTTTTTTTTTAATTTTATATCAGATGAGTGAGAGATTATTTGATAAAATACACTCGAATATATAAAGTCAGCACAACCAAAACATTTAACATCTAAATCCTTGGTTAATTAATTGATAGTATTGAAATAACTATGCAATATTGAAAAAAAAAATGGTGGTGGTTTTTTTTTATGATAATAGTTTGATATGTATTATTACGCCCTTATTTGACAGCTATACCTTTTAGATCATGTAATTTTTAACATTTTTATCAATTTTGAAGGGCTTCATGTAGAATCAAGTTGACACCTAGGGGTATTATCATTATTATTTGTTGTTGTTCTATTTTAACTGCAGTCATAATTAAGGAAACAATGTAACCTTGCATAAAAAGAAGAAAAAAAAACAGTGAATATATATACATATATATATGAATCAAACAGGTACTGTTCATTAATGTTTTATCCTACTACTAATGCAAAACTATATATATTTATATAGCTATATAGATGTAAGGAGACTAAGTTTAAATTTAAATCTCAGAAAACATTAATATATAAGAAACATTTAGATTGTGTTTGGTATAAAGTTCAGATACAGTTTTTTATATTCAAAATTTTAGAAATACTAAAAACGTATTTGGTTTATTAAAACCCAAAAATAATTTCTCAAAATTTATAAAATAAAAATGGTATTTTCAGGTAACAAAAAAACGTTATTATTTTCGAAGTTTTCACTTTTTAAGTTATATCCTAATTTTTGAATAGCAAACTAAACGAAAAGACTTAGATTCATTCATTCTTTTTAATATTATTCACATTATTAACTGTTTATTTAAAGTTAATTGTATTGATTATTCTTCAAAAATCATATATACACTTAGAATTAAATTTCATGAAATTAGCTCTTATGCATGATTTGATTATTACTTCTTTTTTTCGATTTCATACAATTTGAAAGCAAGCTATCTACTTCCTACGTCCTTATCGTTTTCACACACCGTTTTGAACCTAACACAAAATCTATTGGATGGGTAAAAGCAAAACAATAAAAGTCTAAAAGATGCCTAATCATCTGATCAGCCCCGTGGTGTGGCAGTTATAACTTTCAACTGTCAAATCAACCGGACGACTTCTTGACCTCTGCACTTCTCCTTCTCATCCAACCATAAACTTGAAGAACGTGAACTTCACTGTTACAGATAACCATAATACGACCCAAAAAAGAAAAAAGCAAGCTTCTTTGCTTGTAGAATCAGTTCTTAATTTCCACTCAAAACTTCCGTTCTCAAAGCCAACTTTTTCTTCTTTTTCTTCTAAAGTTCCTTAAACAAAGTGTTCAAAAATCTCCATTAAAAAAACCAAGAAAAGAAGACCAAGAAGAACCAGAACAAACCCAAAAAGTAAAACTCTAGAAATCGTGTTCATGTCGAATATCACCACATCGTCCCTTAAATTCTTGCCGTCTCTTCACTTTTTTCTTTTTTCTTTTCATCTCCAATGGATAAGTGCAATAAAGAGACACGCGTACACGTGTCACAAGCCCACTAGCAGTATCTACTTTTCAAACTTTGAACCCGTGTAAATCAGAGACTGTGGTAAAAATATAAAAAAAAAGTTGATGGAACTTTTGTCAGTGAAGGCCACGTGGAGGGTGGAATTACAGTCCACGTGGAGAACTTAGCAGCTGCTTTGCAAGTACGCAGCAACAGTGGTCGTAGCGCCCTCAGGAGGAGACAAGACGGCGTAGGTTCCGAAATCGGATCAGAATCAGATACGTAACAATGCGACTCGCGTTGCAATGTGGATTTTTAATATTTTTTCTTTTTTCTTTTTTTGTTTTTTGTTTAATTGGGAATAATTAATTTTAAAAAAAAATTGAAAAAGGTGAAATGTTGAGTGCGTAGATGAGGTGTAAGACGCAGTTAAGGACGCAGGGCATCCTCGCTGGAAGCCTGGAACCGCACATATATTGCTGCGTCAGCCACTCAGTAGTGTGTGGAACAGCGTGCGGATGACTCGATTCCAGCTTCACAAAATAATGGGGATATATTAATTATTAAATAAGATAAGCTCTGCCGCTCTCTGCATTCGGCTTCAAGTTTCCAAGTTGTGTAGCTTATTCAAAAAGATAAAAAATAAAAAATAAAAATAAAATAAAAAACTTCAAGTTGTCTCGTGGGAGGAGCATCAAAGTTTGATGGAATTTTGTATTGTATTATTTTGATTTACCTAAATTAAATTAAAATTTTGGTAATCACTTTTTTTTTTTCAGATCGATTATTTAAGTTTACAATAGGTTCTGAGAAATATTTAATATCTCATTAAAATAAGACTACGATTAAGCATAGTGTATGAGTATAAGAATAAAATTGTCATAATAACATAATTTAGTATATCATTTGAGATGTAAACAAATGATTACAAAGATGCACTCTAAATCATTCAAAGTTGGGTAACTTCATTGGTTACAGAACAAGGTATAGATTATGATTAAAGAACGATATCTCAATTTTAAGTCTGAGTTCGTGCTTACTTTAAGGAAAAATTGTCTAATGCCACTTACTATTTTTGATTTCAGAATAGCCTTTCCTCTTCCCTCTCCCTCCCCACTGAAAGGTTAACGGGGATACCGAAGGATTAAAGACAAAAAAAAAAAAATCGCTTTGCTTCGTCCTCCGTTAATTCCTATCTGAATTATTGTTATTTAAATTAATTTCTAATTTAAATAAGGTGTATGAATATTGATATTGATCTCATCTTATTGGCATGCCGTGTCTCTCGTGATCTAAAAGATGTTTTTCATGCATGTCCTCGTTAGGATGATCTCATCTCACGTGTTTCCTATTATTTCCATCGATATCAAAACGGGTTCTTTTTATTTTAATTTGATGTAATTTAATCAATAGAATTCAAAGAAATAATAATATAGCTTGGATCACAGAATGCATATATTAATTTTTATATATTCGGACATTATACTAAGTTTTATTTATTTTATAGATTTAAAGGGATAAGATAAGATTTATATGAAGATATCCGGCGTTAAACTTTTAGTTTGTATTCCTCCAAAAAGTCAAGTTGGTAGCATATATCTTACTGTCGGTTCAAGATAATGATACTCTATATATCTCATTAATTGTCTCTTTATATGTATAATTTAATAATTTTTATAGCATACTAAATATTTTAAGAAAAGTATTAAAGTGATTGATATTTAAAATTAATATAACTATCATATACTATTAAATTGTCTTGGATCATTTACTTAATTTATAAGAACTAGTCCACATGCAAAATAATGTGTAATTAAGAAATTTATAATAAAAGTAGTAGTTAAGAAATTTTGAATTATAAATAGTATAAATATCTTTTTTGAAAGGATATAAACAGTAGAGAGAAAAGTGAGAAATGTTTTTACTGTTAGTATATATAAATAAAGGATAAAAATTAAGAGAGAAAAATGTAGAATGAGAAAAATAAGTGCTATAAAAAAAAAATCAGATACACAATATTCTATTTTATCACATTGATACTTTACCTGATTAAGTTATTTTTTTATTATTATTTTGATTCAACCTAATCTTAATTTCAAAAAAAAATATATATATATGTAAATATGAACACGATTTATTAAAGATGTAACGGCTAAAAAGGAAAAAAAAAAGTTGGATCCACACGTGACCCGACTAAAAAAAACATCTGTTTAACTCGTCAAACACGCGGAGACGTGTTAGACGCAAAAGGACAATATAGTCATTTCAACGAGCTAAGCAACAAACGACAGGTGGTGCCCTCCTAGGAGACACGTCTCACTTAGACGGCGTGCGTAGGCACGTTCCGAAACTCTTGTCTACGAATCCGATACGTTACTATAAAGATTCCGTTACGCTACAAGAGAGGTTTTTAAGTCCTTTTCATTTTTTATTTTTCAACTGCCGACTCTCTTATTCAAGGAAAAAAAAAAAAGCCGGCCATCAGAGACTTAAAAAAAGATCATACTTGAAAATTTTAATTAAGTAATATAAACTAATCATTAATGTACTAAATCTGAGTATATAGATTTAAAACAATTTGTTTTTGTTTTTTGTTTTTAAATAAATGACAAGCTAGGATTATTCTTGAAGCAAGTCAACTTGATAATCAATTTTATATATACTGGTGTGTATAATTCATATTATCTTCTGTCATTAATAATGCATGCTTTTACATTAATCAAGTTTCTTGATTAATATTTACTACATATAAAAAATAATAATATTGTTGATCTTTTTTTTATTTTATTTTAATATGATCTTGGAAGATATATAGTATAGTTGAAATTAATTAAGGATAAGAATCAGGAGTTGGGAGCTGTAAATGCCAAACTGTCCTTTTGTGTACTCCAACACATATATATGTATATAATTAGATAAGAATATATTTTAGGGGTCGGCCGTCTAAACTTGCTTGCTCTTATAATTAAGGATTTTTTTAGAGATTGGGTCCTATCTATCAGTTAGGTCCTAATATTTTAAAATTTAGCATTTGGGTCCTTTGAACAAACTGTCAGCTGTCGGGTTACACTTTTTTATTTTACTCTTCTCTCGTATAAGAATCAATAGCTTTTTTTAAAAGACCCTAACTTTTTCATCCCATCTTCGATTTGAGTAATTCAAAAAGTATTAGATTTTTTTTTTCATCTTTTTAACGCATTTTGAATCACTTAAATCGAAGTTAAAATAAAAAAATTATAGCCACTTTAAATCTACACACATATTAGTCAACACGCAATAAGTAAGTTGACTGACCGATAACCAATTGATAAACTATTGAGAACCGATCGGTAAGTAAACTTCAAGTAGCCATAATTTTTTAATCTTAACTTTGATTTGAGTGATTCAAAAGGCGTTGGAAAGATCTTTTTTTTTGTCTTTTCAACACATTTATAATTACTCAAATAAAAGTTAAAACAACAAAATTATGGTCATTTGAAGTTTACCTGCCAATTTATCAATTGTTTTGACCGATCGATAAGTAAAATTCAAATAGATCGGTAACTTTTTCATCGTGATTTCGATTTAAGTGATTGAAAAGGCGTTAAAAAGAAGAAAAGATCTTTTCAAAGCCTTTTAAATCACTTAAATCAGGATGAAAAAGTTATCGTTATTTTAATTTTACGTACCGATCGGTCAAAATAGTTAACAAATCGGCATGTAAATTTTAAATAGTCATAACTTTTTCGCTTTAACTCTGATTTGAATAATTTTAAACGCGTTGAAAAGAGAAAGAAAAGATGTTTCTAACGTCTTCTTAAATCAGAGTTGAGATTAAAAAGTTATGACTACTTAAAGTTTACTTACCTATCAATTATCAATAGGTTATCGATCAGTCAACTGATTTACCGTGTGTTGATCGATCAACGTGTAAATTTAAAATGACTATAAATTTTTTATTTTAATTCTGATTTGAGTGATTCAAAATGTGTTGGAAAGAGAATTTTTTTTTTTTTTGTAATGCCTTTTAAATCATTCAAATCGGAGATGAGATGAAAAAATTACGGTCTTTTAAAAAACTATCGATTCTTAAATGAGAGAAGGGCAAAATAAAAAATTGTAACCCTTAATTTAATGGACAGCTCCGTTGAAGACCCAAATGCTAAATTTTAAAATATTGAACATCCGCCCTGGTTAGTAGAGATAAGGGACCCAATATCTAAAAATCTCTATAATTAAATGGTAGAAGATATCGTCCCACTTGTAGAATTATTTTTTCCCAAACTCACGAATCATAACTTATTGACCTCAATTTTAAAAAATAAAATTGGGAAACTAATTGATAAAATATATTATAACTCTACTTCAATAATAAACTATATCATGATATAAGATCAGCAAGACATGCACGACCCTTTAGATGCATATATATATATATATATATATATATATATATATATATATATCAGCCCATTTCCACCACCAAAAGCCGTCAAAACCTGAGGATAGAGCACTTGGGGGTGATCACTTTGTGTTGCAAGCAATGCTCGAGGAATGATGTTAACAATTTAAGCAAATACATAAATATTATATATAATATTTTGAGAAACGTTAAAAAAAAAATAAAATGGACACAACCGCCAGTAGGAAACCTAGTAGCTAGGATGCACCTTTAGGTACAATGAATTTGGACTTGGTTTTTGATAGTTAATCCATAAAATGTGGAAAGTATTTGATATGAATTTCATTAATTTCACGGATCTTAACATTATTATTATTATTATTATTATAATGCATGTTTCCCGCCAACTTACTTAGAAGTAATTCATGCACGATACAATTAAGCAAAAAATAATATTAATATAAAATAACCCAATTGAGGAACATTTAAGGACCGGGTACCCATAATTATAAAAGTCCTTCAAGATCTCTCTCTCTCTCTCTCTATCTCTTGCGCGTTATCTCCCAAGCAGCAATCTTGCCCTCTCTTGTACACAAATAGCTTGTATAAAGATGGATGTTTAATTCAAATCTCACCCTAACTTTGTGGAGCAACAAAAACCTAGGTATGGATATCTTCTTTAAACCTTTTTATCTTTATAATTAATATTGTTAGTTTCTCATAGCTTTCCTTTCCTTAATTTTCTCTAATGTGCTATTCTTCTAGTGTGGTATATAGCTTGGTTTTGTTTAAAAACTTCCTTTGGCATTGTATCAATGCTCCACTTAGACTTATTAATTTGTCAAGCCAATCTAATATGAGTTTGGAATCAAATAATTATTAAGGTTATCAATGAATTTGTCAAGTCCTTAATTAGAGTTTGATTCATAGATAGATACCAACTACAATGAAAAGAAGAGTTTCATGATTTGGTTTATATTTGACGTCTTACTATATGCATGAAATCATCATTTTATATATGAAATTATGGGTGTTTTATAGAGTAATTTCATGAGATTGATCATGGAGTCGGTGATCCTTATGGTCGGTCCGTGGATATATAGGGAGAGTAGGAAAGAAAAATTAATGGAGTGAAGAGAATTACTTCACTTGGTTCTGTTTGATAAACAAGGAGGACCCCAAGAGCTTGATTGTGTAATAGTAAATATATATATGGAAAGCAACATAAATGAATCTATGATCTTAAGCCCAAGGGCTTTTCACCATACACTAATTTATTCTCTCCTTCCTTCAAGACATATCAGCAATGGGCCAACACTATTGAGGAGTTTTTTTCTGTTTTTGGGTAATCTTTTAACCCTTGAACCTGAGAGGAAAATAAGGGATGCATCGTTCATTACATCTTATATATTAATTTGGAAAGTAAATACTAACAATGTTCTTCAACGTAGATTCCCCAACATGTGCATCTTCCCTAAGAGGTGTTATCTTTGCATACAAAAGAGTGAGTCTATCAACTATTTATTTTTTCATTAGGCTTTCTCTAAATCTCTATGGAAAAGATGGGATTCATTAAGTTAATTGTATTTTTTTATAGTTAAATTAACATTTTTCATTTATTTATATATGTATCATTCACTACATTGACTTTTGATTGATCTGCAATAAGAGTAACAACTCGACTCGACTCATCTCATGATTTTTTGATCAAAAGTTTGTATAAACAAGCAAGTACTTACGTGTATACAAACATTATTATTTCCCGCATCCAACTTCTCCCTTAATCAAGCAAGAAAGAAAGAGAGAGATTTTTAACACATGCTTACCTTTTACCTATATATTAAAAAAGAAAGAACGAAAGAAATTAAACCTTTATAAAGCAAAAGGGCGGAAAGAAGGTGTGAGGTGTGTTTTGGATATCATGTAGATCGTCCAATTTTTGCTGATGACGACTTCACTCACTTCCCCTTATCTTCTCCTTCGTGCATGAAATCCACGTGCCCCGCTTCCATTGTTCAAAAATAAATAAATAAAAAACACAAAATTGGAGATAAGATCCTTTCACACGTAATTAAAATATCCATATGCTTATTAGTAACATTGTAAATAATATATTAATATATAATTCAAAGAATATTTAAATAATATAAAGGATATTTTTCAAATAATATGTTAGTGTGTGTGAATTGCAGAATTCAAATTCTCCCCGTGTTCACATGACCGACTAGTAAATTTAAAATTCATAACCATGTCATATCAATTTAATCAGTCAAAATTAGACTGTGTGATAACTAAGTATAATACTAATTATTCCTCAAGACCCACCACATATTTAATTATTTTATTTCTTTGTAATGCTTTTCCGACATCACCTTCCTTGGAAACTCATTATATCACTTTCTCTCTTCCAATCACGTGTATTACACGAACCTTAGTTTTGATCTCGTGATTCTCATTAAAAAAAATAAATACAAAAAGAATAACAATATATATAAAAAATAATAATAAAACCTTAGTGCTTCTATTTTTTACTAAGATTTTATCTAACAATTTATATTATGTTTGATGTTGACTCCAAGTCAAAAATACGTTGACCGGTCAACCGAAAACGGAGCTTAATTAGCAAGACGAAACAGAAACAGACAGATGGCATCCTCTGAGGAGACAAAAGAAGCGGTTCGTTCCGAATCACTAGGCTCGGATCATCCGAAGCTGACGGTTCGGAGCAAGGCTCGACTCAAGATTCCTTGACGATAACGAAGTGGTGTGATGACGTGTCGTGTCCAAATAGGACTCTGTTTATATTCTGAAGAAGCCAAACTTCTAGAAGAAACTGATGACGTGGCAAACGTATCTGATTCGATTCAAGTGGGGATTAAAGACTTAACAGTTGACCCTAACAGTCAGGACAACGCGTCGTTAAAAAGTTAATTTCTTTGACGTGGTCAAAGTCAGACATTTCTCCTAACAACCCAATTACCTTTTTAATTATCAAAGCTTTTCCGTTCTGATTTAAACCTCTCTTAGAGAGCCACATGGCGCAGTGTAAGCGTGTTGTTATTATACTTTCAAAATTAAAGACGTAATTGTCATGGTGGTATCTCACTTTGTGCAGACACGTGGTGAGCCGACAGATTTTACGGCTGTTTAATAATCCCACGTCTAAGAGAGACGGAGAGAGAGAAAGAAAGAGAGAGAGAGAGGAGTTTTTGCTTCCTGTGTTGCGTGCGTGATGGCATTCGAAACCAAACCAGCCTAAAATTATTATTTTTTATTTTATTTAAAATATATATATATATATATATATATATATATATATTTATCTTTTTATGTTTAATTTTAAGAATGTAATCATAGAAACATTAATTAACTTTAACGATTTATATCTAAAACTTTCTTATTTGAAGTTAAAAGTTTGATTCATATAATAATTAGTTTGTATGGTTCTCGTTTACGGTCGATTTTTTAATTTTATAAATGAGTCTTGATTTTTTTTATTCCCAACTTTTGTCAATACTTAAAAAATAAAAATAATTTAAAATAATATAGATAAAAATAATTAAAAAAAGTAACTTCACTTAACACTGACCTCATATAGTTCTAAAAAAAAACTTAATTGAATCAAGTTGAATTGTCTTTTTTATTTGATTAGCGTAGATGATGTAACATATTTTTTTTCGTTTCATTATATTTAATATTGTTATTTAAAAAAAATTATGTATATTGTTAAAATTTAAAAAGTAATGTAAAATGTTATAACTAAATGTTAAAAAAACTAGAGAATATTAATTTGATGAAATTTGATCAAAATCCTCCATATATGTAAAAGGAGAGAAAGGTTAATGAATTTCTTTTACATGATTAAATAATATTTTAAAATTAAATAACATTAATAAAAGTTCTAAGGTTATTAAAAAAATAAAAAAATCACAGCTGCTCCCACTTTGGAGATTATATCATTATAAACCTAGAGAAATATAGAAATGCTTCAATAATGGGCCTGGGTCTGGGTACACCATTTTCCGGGCTTCAAACATGAGAGGGCCTGAAATCTTAGATCCAAGGTGGTAGCGTACTGGGTTTTGAAAATCTTGTGAGATCTTCAGGGTTCAAGAAATCCGCGACGTGAGTTTCTTCGTTCCGTTACGGCTCCTGATCTCAGGTTTCCTTATTTTGATTTCTTGATCTATGAAATCTTTGCATTCGGACTCTTTTACGGATCGTTTGGTCGTCGATTTTTATGCTGGTTATATAGAACTTCGATTTCGTTTCATTTGGCTTGCGTTGAAGAGGATTAGGGTTTAGTACTATCGTACGGTATGTATGCTATTATAATGTCTTGCTAGTAATGGCGTTTTAGTTTGTTCGTTTCAATCTGCTACATTGTTTACGTGACGCTTTCTTTGGAAACTAGGGAAAAAGGGGAATTAAAGAGTCTGTTATTTAGAGTTTTGCACATTTCCTTCCCAAAAGTGTTCAACTTGCTATTGGCTAAAATTGAGGAAAATGAAATCAAATTACTCAAGTCTTAATAAAAAATGCTCCATTGTTGAGATTAATAATGGAGCAAGATCCATATAGCTGGCCTAAATTCCTAAGGATAAGACTGACGTTGGTGTTATATTGGAGGTAAGAGTGGTGTTCAATCTGATTAATGTAGGTAGAGTATTTGAGGTATCTTTTTCTTTGATTAGTACCCAAATCAAGCAAGGAGAAATATTTTCTATTATCAATCCAATTTGTAACAATATTTCAATGGTTATTGTGGATTAAAGTCAATGTACTTAGCCATAGGCTGTTAGGTTGTTACCTTATACTTAGGAACACATGTTAAATAGGTTGTTATTTTAGATCCTATTTTCTAGTTAGATCCTATTTTCTAGCCTTTGTATCTATCTGTTCAGATAGCTTTTGTAACTCTATTTAAAAGCCTTTCTGCTGATTAATGAATCAAGCCATTTTTATTCTCTAAAACTACATGGTATCAGAGCTAAAATTCTCTTAGAAACCCTAGTTTTTTTTTTTCTTATGGCTAACGAGTCAAACTTTGAAGCCATCTCTACCCTTCGCTCCACTCCTGCACCTACCAGTGAGTCTGTTCATTCGTCTATGCAAGTCACTGTGCATAGATTGAATGGTCAGAATTACCTTGAATGGTCCCAGTCCGTGAAGCTTGCCATTGATGGT
The DNA here is from genome assembly GCA_035771175.1 of Paratinospora sagittata. Taxonomy (NCBI): domain Eukaryota; kingdom Viridiplantae; phylum Streptophyta; class Magnoliopsida; order Ranunculales; family Menispermaceae; genus Paratinospora; species Paratinospora sagittata. The sequence continues at coordinate 34,644,200 of CM069604.1, forward strand.
AGGGGAAAATTGGGCTATTTAACAGGAGAAATCAAGGAGCCGGAGGCAGCAGATTCTGGCTACAGATTATGGCGTTCAGAGAACTCCCTAGTTACGGCATGGCTGCTCAATTCCATGGATGCCTCAATTGCAAAACCTCATCTATTTATGAAGTTTGCTAAGGAGGTATGGGACTCTGTTCGTGAAACTTACTCTGACTTGGAGAATTCTTCACAGATCTTCGAGTTGAAGACTCGACTGTGACAATCCAAGCAAGGGAATCGTGATGTCACAAGCTACTATAATGAGATGGTGGCGTGGTGGCAAGAACTGGATCAATGTCATGGTGATGTGTGGGAGAGCCAAGCTGATTTTCTCTGACAGAAGAAGCGTGAAGAGAACGATCGCGTCTTCATGCTGCTTGCCGGGATTCAGCGCAACCTGGATGATGTCAAGGGAAGAATTCTCGGCCGCCGTCCTCTTCCTTCCATTCGAGAGGTGTTTTCTGAGATTCGTTTGGAGGAGAGTCACAGGAAGATTATGTACAACAATGACCCTTCTACAGCAGATTCCAGCTCCGATACGTCTGCATTGTTTGTCAAAGGGGCTGAGAAAGGGGTTGAGTCCGGTGGTGACAAGAAAAAGAAGCCTTGGTGTGACTTCTGCAAAAAATTCTGGCATACTCGTGAGACTTGCTGGAAAATACAAGGGAAACCACCTCGTCCTGAGCGAGCTCTTCAAACTGTGGCTGAACTTCCTCAAGAGCATCACATCAACTCCGGGCAGTCTCCATTCACGAAGGAACAAATAGAGCAATTGTTGAATCTATTACAGTCGTCTCAGGATAAACCTTCCTGTTCCTTTGTCCAAAATGGTAATCCTAAGTCCGGGTCATCCTTTATTTGTTCCCAACCTAAGACCACCTGGATTATTGATTCAGGGGCCTCCGACCACATGACTAGTTGTTCCAGTTTTTTCTTCTCATATAAACCTTGTGCAGGAAATCGCAAAGTTAGAATAGCAGATGGTTCTTTTTTTGCTATTGCTGGTATAGGCGATATAAAACTTTCTGATGTGCTGACCTTGTCTAATGTCCTACATGTGCCTAAATTATCTTGTAATCTTATCTCTATCAGTAAACTAACATCAACTCTTAATTGTTCTGCCACTTTTCTCTCCTCCTACTGTGAATTTCAGGATCTGGCCTCGGGGACGATGATTGGCAGTGCTAGGGAGTGTGATGGCCTTTACTTTCTAGATGAGGGAACGTACTTGAATAAAGAGGTTCGACGGAATACTTGCCTGAAAATTGCTTCTGATTTCAGTAATGATGAGATTTATTTATGGCATTTTAGACTAGGTCATGCAAATTTTCATTATTTAAAACAATTGTTTCCTGTTTTATTTCGCAATAAAAATCCATCTTCTTTTCAGTGTGAAATCTGTGTGTTATCCAAGCATCATCGCATATCCTCCACGTGTTTATACACCTTCAAAACCTTTTGCACTAGTACATAGTGACCTTTGGGGTCCTTCAAGAGAGTCTACTTGTCATGGAAAACGTTGGTTTATTACTCTAATCGATGATCACACTAGAGTAAGTTGGGTTTATTTACTCAACGAAAAGTCTGAAGTGGAAACTGTTTTCAATAATTTTTATCATATGGTTCAAAATCAATTTCACACGAGTATACAGATTCTAAAAAGTGATAATGGTCGTGAATACTTTTCTCAAGTCTTAGGAAGATTTTTTGATGAAAAAGGAATTGTTCAACAGAGTTCTTGTAACGACACTCCTCAACAGAACAATATTGTCGAGAGGAAGAACAGACACCTTCTTGAGATAAGTCGTGCTTTACTTTTCTCTAATACGGTTCCTAAATATCTGTGGGGAGAGGCTATTTTGCATGCCACTTATCTGATGAATAGATTGCCATCTAAAATCTTAAAGTTTCAAACACCAATCACTTGTCTTCAAAATCTATTTCCACAATCTCGGTTGTTTAATACTATGTCTTTGAAAATATTCGGATGCACTGTATTTATTAGGAATCCTATTAGGAATGCTAGTAAACTTGACCCCAAAGCCCGAAAATGTGTGTTTGTTGGGATTGCTCCTAATCAAAAAGGGTATAAGTGTTTTGACCCGGTTTTTAAAAAAATGTTTGTCACAATGGATGTTAAATTCTTTGAAAATATTCCTTTTTTTAATCCTCATCTTCAGGGGGAGAACTCGGTTAAAGATTCAAATTTGGCAAATCTAGGAATATCAAATAATAGGTTTAATCCTCATCACAATCTCAGGAACATTGCGAATAACAAAAACTGTGATCTCTTATTAGATCTAGATTTAGATTTTCTAGGATCTGATTCTAATAGAGGAAACGAAAAGATAAGGCAAGTTGAAGAGATAAATGTGAGAGAAAATCTAGAGTTAGTTAACCAAAGTAACACTTCCTTAGGTCTAGGAAATTTGGATATTCCTGACCTTGAAAAAACTCCACATGAACATATTGAATCTCAACGGCAATGCAACGATCATAATAGAAAACGATTTGGGCAAATATATGAAAAGAAGTTCACTCATCGACGAATTGAAGCCACTGCACCCTTGCCTCGTCAAGAATCTGAACCAAGGCTGGAAAATGAAATTGGTAAGTCTTCTGACCCTTCTAATCCTGAGTTTGATCTGCCAATAGCCCTTAGAAAAGAAAAAAGGTCGTGTGTCAAATATCTTATGTCTCAGTTTGTATCTAACTCAAAACTCTCATCTTCGTTTGCTACTTTTACAACAAATGTCTCGAATGTTCAGATTCCAAATAACATACAGGGGGCTCTAAATGTTCCGGAGTGGAGAAAGGCTGTTCTTGAGGATATGAGTGCTCTTGAGAGAAATCAGACATGGAAACTTGAAGAGCTTCCAAAGGACACTCCCACAGTTGGCTGCAAATGAGTTTTCACACCAAAGTTCAACGTCGACGGAACACTTGAGAGACACAAAGCTCGACTGGTTGCCAAGGGGTTTACACAAACCTATGGCATTGACTACACCGAGACTTTTGCTCCGGTAGCCAAACTTAACACCGTTCGAATTTTGTTGTCTATTGCAGCGAATTTAGACTGGCCTTTACAACAGTTCGACGTGATAAACGCGTTTTTGAACGGCAGATTGGAGGAAGAAGTCTACATGCTTCCACCTCCAGGTTTCGAAAACAAGTTCGGAGCCAAAGTGTGCAGATTGGAGAAGGCGTTGTACGAACTCAAACAGTCACCGCGCACGTAGTTTGAAAGGTTCACACAAGTGGTGAAGAAACAATGCTATTCTCAAGCACAATCAGACCATACTTTGTTCACTCGCTACCCTAACGGTGGAAAGATTGCAGTCCTGATCGTCTACGTCGATGATATACTTCTCACCGAAAATGACCAAGAAGAATTGGAAGCAATGAAGAACAAACTCTCCAAAGAGTTTGAGATCAAAGATCTAGGAGAGATAAAGTATTTTTTGGCTATGGAGGTTGCACGGTCTAAACAGGGAATTATTGTTTCTCAACGAAAGTACATTATGGATCTCTTGAAGGACTCGGGAATGAGTGGTTGTCGTCCTATAGATACTCCTATCGATCCAAACAAAAAGCTTGGTAATGTCAACCAAGGAAACCCGGTGGATATTCAGCAATACCAGCGGCTTGTTGGGAGACTCATTTACCTCTCCCACACACGGCCTGATCTTGCATTCGCTGTGAGCATGGTGAGTCAGTTCATGCATCGCCCTTATGAAGAACACCTTGAGGCTGCCTATCGGATTCTGAGGTATTTGAAGAGCAGTCCTGGTAAAGGTCTTCTTTTCAAAAAAGGAGATAATAGGAACATTGAAGCCTTCACGGACGCAGATTGGGTTGGTTCCATCACGGACAGAAAGTCGACTTCAGGATATTGCACCTACGTATGGGGAAACTTGGTAACCTGGAGGAGTAAAAAACAGAGTGTGGTTGCTCGGAGCAGCGCAGAGGCCGAGTACAGGGTGATGGCTAATGGAGTCTGCGAGATTCTATGGATAAAACGAGTTCTCAAGGAGCTGAAACTGGAAGCCAATCTACCTATTAAGCTATTTTGGGACAACAAGGCTGCAATAAGCATTGCACACAACCTCGTACAACACGACAGGACCAAGCATATAGAGGTTGATCGACACTTCATAAAGGAGAATTTGGAAGCAGGAGTCATCTGTATTCCTTTCTTGAAGTCCGAAGATTAGACTGCAGACATCTTAACGAAGGGTTTATTCAAACCGTCATTTGATTTTCTTGTAAACAAGTTGGGCATGTATGATATCTATGCACCAACTTGAGGGGGAGTGTAGATTAAAGTCATGTACGTAGCCATAGGCTGTTAGGTTGTTACCTTATACTTAGGAACACATGTTAGATAGGTTGTTATTTTAGATCCTATTTTCTAGTTAGATCCTATTTTCTAGCCTTTGTATCTATCTGTCCAGATAGCTTTTGTAACTCTATTTAAAAGCCTTTCTGCTGATTAATGAATCAAGCCATTTTTATTCTCTAAAACTACAATTATCCATGTTGCGAAAGTTTGTTTACAAGGAAAAGTAAGAGTTGAGAACTCCTTGAGAGCTTTTGGGTAGTTTGCTTGGAGTTTGTCACTCCACATTTCTTATCAATAATCATATTTGTAGATTGTTTTGATTTACATAAAGTACAACTACTAGTTTGTTGCAATTTTCTCAAGGCATTGCTTGGGTATCAACTTGTCCATTCCCAAGATATTTTCGTGTCAAATCGCCTAGGTGATTCTCTAGGTAGGCAGTAGGTTTTCTTTTTAATTTTTAAAATTCGAAGCACTTAACGATAATTTATGAATATTTAAAAAGGTATAAAAAATATCTTAAACTTTTGGTGATCCTATGTCTAGTGTAAGTGAGAAAATTTCTTTAAGAAAGCAACCAAACGAGCACAAACGTAATGACTTAGTCGCTTTTAGGGCTCAATGTTGAGCGATGAAGAAATAACATTTTCATTGAATGAGTACATAAGAGATTTAGATGCTAAGCTGGAGGATTATTGGAACTAAGAAAATGAAATTAGAAATGATTGCATTCAAGAAACTAAAATAATAGTTTTGATAGTTTGGCAAATGAAAAGTCAATTGAATGCTATTGATATTTTGCAATATGATCCAATAACAACCCTAGTTTAAATAAAAAATAGTTTAAAGTATTTGAAAAAGTAAGGTAGAAGACATGGATGAGACAGCCAAAAACAGATTTTGAAGATATGTAAAATTGCTAAAAGTTATAATGCCCATTCAATCAACTTTGGGCATTTGGAATGGTGTTTGATCATGATATTGATAATTTAGATGTTAACATATTTCTCGATGAATTGCCATCATAATTTCTTGAGTAAGTTTTGAAAAAAAAAAAGTGAAATGATGTATAAATCCGAGAGTCTACAAATGAATAGTGAAGATAATTATACTTATGCAAATATCACAATAATATGTTAGGTCTAGGTGTAATTAATTACAATTAACTTAGGATTTGTCATGATATTTACTTTGAACCTTGGCCTTCTATTATTTTGATAGGCCTCTTACCTTAGATGCTTGTTAATATCTAATTTTGAAACTCTTAAATAATTAAATTGCAATTACAATTCATACTTTAATTGTACTAACAAGTAACAATCATTTTTTAGGATTATATGTTATAATTTATATATTTTACATTTTAATTTGAAGTCGAATACTGATACTTATGAGTTGAGTTATAATGATTTTGTTGTTGACTTAATCGGGTTAACTATGATAAAATTATTCCATTTTATTGATTTTATTTTATTTGGGTATTTTAGTTAAAAAAGAGGTATTGCTAATAAAATATGCAGTTACTATTATTTTTTATTTTTAATGAATATATATTGTTTTTTATATTTTTCCGCTTTGTTTCAATTCAATGTGCACATCACCAGTCACCATGCGCTTGAGGCATTAGGGCTATCAACTCGAGTGTGGTGTCCACCTTTAAACTGAGATATATAATTGAAATCATGTTTGGCACATACTATGTGTAAAATGAACTCTGTGCAACATTTTGCTTTTTATGGTCACTTGTGGAGAAACTAAATTTCAAGGATTGAAGAGTCTACTTTGCTATAGACTTTGGTCACTTGAAAATGAAATTTATATTGGCAATCAAACTAGGGGTGTGCATGGTTCGGTTTGGTTCAGTTTTCACTAAAATCTGAAATCAAACTGATCTTGATTAGTTTTGTAATTCAAAAACCGAAATCGAATCGACTTATTTGGTTTGGGATGACTGGTTTACATTCATAAGTTTTAAAACCATAAATCTTATAATTAAATATTAATCTACCTATTAAAACATATCCAATTTCAAAAATATAATATGTAATTCACTCTTATTGAATGTAGAAAACCTTAAGATTAGGGTTAATTTTGTAGTTCTATCCTTAAGTTTGGTTCGTTTTGGGTTAACTATGGTTTTGAAGTTTGCAAACTAAAAACCGAACCGAACAAATTGGTTTACAATGGTTTGGTTCATTTTTTCGGTTTTGACCCACCTGATGAAGACCCTAAATCAAGCATATAACTTTATCATTTCTCGAGAAAATAGCAATTTTCTTAGTTATCAAACACAACCTTAGTCTCCCTAGTTTCATTTTATGTAATTTGAAAGTAACTAGATTGTTATTTTGAACTCCTAAGTAGTATTAAGCATGTTTAGGAACTCTTAGTGGCATTATATAATCTATACTAATATGGAGAGAATGCTTAAACAGTTGACGGTGAAGCTTTTTTGCCATTATTGCCCAAAATTCCTCTAAAAAAAGTTGCTTCTAATGTTAACAAGGGCAAAATAGTTATTTTGCATTCTAACTAAATGCGGTCCGACCCTTCCTCGGGATCCCGCATGGCCGGGAGCTTTGTGCACCGGGCTACCCTTTTTTTGCTCTCTTTAATACCCATGTCTCCTACATTTATGGCTTTTGTAAATTTGAATTTTCTATTCTATCCTTACAACTTCAACCCTTTTACTTTATGTACCTTTATTCTTATTCTTGAACCATATGAAAAAACTTTATTTTTTAACTATACTAGTATTCATAAACATGCATTGCATGTGATTTTTGTTATTTATTGATTACAACAAAATAAATATTTTATAAGAAAGGAATATGTATATTTATATGTTTTGATGTAAATATAAGAATAAAGTTGTTTCATATAGTTAGAAAAAATAGGGTATGTAAGTGTAGAAAGGTAGAAGTTGTAAAGGTAGAATAGAAAATTTTTAATTTAAAAGAAAAAGCACAAAATGTAGGAGATAGTGAAGAGGAGAATTTTGTTAAAAGGTAAAATTATCATTTTGCCCTTCTTAACACTAAAAGAGGTGAAGGAAACTTTTGGTAGTTTGGCAAAAAGGCTTCACCGTCAATTGTTGGAGTATTCTATTTATATTAGTGTAGACACATATTTCTTTCTTATAAAATATTTACTGTAGTTTTATTAATAAATAATGAAAATCATGTGCAATCCACATGTCCGAATACTAGTATTTAGTAAATATGTTTGGAATGTAATTTGAAAAGAGGCAATGAATAGTTAAAAATAAATAAAAAATCTTCAAAACTTATCAACAATTTTCTACAACTTCTTAGGATTTCTCCAAATTTTCTTTAAGAAATCTAGGCTCCAATGGTGTCTGGAGTGAATTTAGTATCACTTTGGATAAAAGGTGAGATTGTAACCTTTTCTCTTTGCATCATTTGGTATTAGAGCATGCAACAAATCTACGTTGTTGCAAATCTATGGCTGGTCAAGAGCACCAAAAGCATGTAGGAACATCTAACCTATGACTTGTAAAAGTATTACAAGAGAAGAATTTGCCAACTTGCAACTGCAAATTTACCAAGTGTGATATAGATTTGAGCAAGTTGATTATTTTTCTCCAAATCCTAGAAGTGGGAGGCAAAGGGAACAACTTGTGAACACTTGTCAACGAAGAAACTTGAGGAATCGACCTCCCATGGAATGATTTCGACAACTTGAAGAAGTCTTTAGATGTGGTTAGTGGAGCAATTCCTTTGGGTAACCAAGATTCAATAGTAATTTTGAGAAATAATTGAGACCCATGCATTAAAATAGACATTCTTAATTTTACTAGAGAGGGGCAACTTGAGGAATTTCTGGATTGACATAATGAAGTTGAAAGAATATTTGATTCTTGATCTATTGGAGAACAAGAAAGTAAAATTGGTGGCAATAAAATTGATGGCCTAAGCTTCTTCTTGGTGGCATCAAGTTCAAATGACTAGAACTCAATCAGGAGAAACCAAATTTTAAATTGGACAAAGATGGAAAGGCTGATCTAGGGGGGGCTATTCCTTCCATTGAACTATGAAGTAACACTTTTTCTGCAATATCAATCTCTTTAACTCTTTAACGAGGATCACATACTTTTTTTCTTCTACTCAACTACTTAACTGAATTGAGCCTTTTCCCAACTACAAGAGGTCAGTTACATGAATTTGCTTCCTCCACTCCGCTCTATCAAAGGATAAGTCGACATTTAAATTATAAGAAGTTAAATCTTTCGTAATTATCTCTCTCCATGTTATTTTAGGTCTTTCTCTACCTCTAGGTTACCATGTAGTGTTAATAATTCACTCTTCCTAATTGGTGCATCCAAAGGCTTACGTTGTATATGTCAAAACCACCTTAATTGGTTCTCTTATTTTATCTCCAATGGGGCTACTCTTACCATTTCTCGAATATTCTCATTTTTAATTTTATCTTTTAACATTTTAGTTTTACCACATATCCATCTTAGCATTCGCATTTTATGTTACACTTAGTTTGTTAACATGTTGTTTCATAATTGTCGAACATTCTGTTCCATGTAGCATGGCTAGCCCAGTGACAACTTTATAGAATTTTCATAATCCATCTTTACATTCGGGTCACTCCTCCACTTGACCCGTCTTGTTTTAACTCTTATGGTTCACATCCTCACCCATTTCTTCTTTTTGATGCATAATGGATCCCAAATACCTAATGATTTCAAGTTGCCACTTAGACGACGTCTAGGCGATTTGAAGGGAAATCGCCTAGGCGACATCCTAGGTAGGCGGTGGGGGTATTTGTAGTTTTTAAGATTTTGAGGGGGGGGGGTCTCTGTAAATTAAAAACACCATTTAAAAGCAACTCCCCCCATTCTCGATTGTAAACCCTCGATTCCTCTCTCCCTAACCCCATCCTGTCCATTGACTTCCCTTCTGCCGTCGTCACCAGCCCTCGAAAGCTCCGACAACCTTCTGGCGACGTGTTTTGGCTGCTCCAACGTTGTTTTGCTCTCTTAAGAACTCGGTTTTCATCTTTGACGCACTAGGAACGCTTCATATCTCTTGGAATCTCTTTGAACATCTTCCCTAAGCTTGAAATCGAATGTTATAGTTTGTGGACTTGATTTTAATTAATATAAAGTGTTTTTGATCATTTTATGAAAATTTAACATTTATTATAAAATACAACTAAATATATATATATGAACTGTCCAAGGACCTATAAATAATTAATTAGTTTTCTAGAAACTTATAAATAAATATTTTTTTATTGCCTAGGCCACGTTTAGTCTTCGTCTAGGCTACGTCTCGCATAGACAGGGCAAATTGCCTAGACATCACCTTGGCGTCTTGAAAACACTGCATATACCTAAAATATTCACTCCTTGGTATATCTTGACTTCCAATCTTCAATATTTTTTCATTTGTATTTCTACTTCCATTAAAATTACATTTAATGTATTCAATCTTAGTCCTACTAATCTTGAACTGTTTAGATGTTATGGCCTCTCTCCAAACCTCTAGCGTTGCATTTACTCATGATTTAGTTTCATCAATCAATAACATACACCGTGGAATACCTTCTTGAATATGTTTAATCATTTCATCCATGACTAATGCAGAAAGGTAGATGCTTAAGGGGGGCGATCCTTGGTGTAAACCTACTCGTGTTTTTATTATAGTTATCGCTCCATCATATACATATCTTTTATTAGGTTAGTGTACCTATTTATAACTCTTTTTTCGCTAAAATGCACCACATTATTTCTCTAGGTACTTTATCATAGGTTTTAATTAAATAAAAAAAGATCTTATAAAGATCTTTGATCTTCTTCCTTTACCTCACCCTCAATCTCCTTAATAAATAAATAACATTCATGGTTGGTCTCTCCAATGAAAATTCAAATTGATTGTTTGACATCAAGGAGTTTTAAAAGGCTCAAGGTAAAGTATCTTCTTTTTTTTTGTGAGATCATGGGTATCGGGGGCCCCTCTCCCTACTAATCCCAGGAGGTCGGACACAACCCAATAGTACCGGTGGCCAACAAATGGTGGGAGACAGACTCGAACCTGAAACCTTCCCATGAAGTGGATTTTAGGTGCTTTGCACCTAACCACTCTCTCAACCCTTTGTTGGTTCAAGGTAAAGTATCACTATTATGAGAATGTTTGTAAGATAACAAATTACCTTGAATCAAGGACTTTTCGAATAGGCACTCTTTGATTTTGAACATGAACTTGGTGTAGGAAATGTGCTAGATTATTAGAAGTGTCTTAAAATCAATTTTTTAGGTTATTTCTTTATTTATTTTTATTTTTTTGAGAGGAAACAAGTATAAATTTTATAAAGAACAAAAAAGTGATATTTACAAAGAGGCAATGAACAACAAAAATCCAACCCCACAACAAAATAAGAAGTCTGAACTCCCAATTCAACAAGATCAGTCATGAACAAGCAGTCCAATTTCTAAACCAGTCCAAGGTGGAAAGACCACCACCCAATTTGGATGAAGAAACCCACATAGCAACAGTTAGCAGCGTCTCGTCCCATAAGCTGAAAAAATCTTTGCATGAACTTTGAAAAATCCTTTTATTTCTTTCCAACCATAGACACCGCAATGTAGCCAACGAAGCAACGACCTAATTCCACAAGTTTCCTGTTTTGCAGCGGAGTCTGATTAAGTAAGATACAGTCCTCAATTGAAGTCGGCATACCAAGCCGACCCTCAAAAGAAGAACACCATCTGGTCCATCAAGAACGAGCAACCTTACAATGAATGAACAAATGACTGATAGATTTCTCCTCCTCCACATATAAGTGACAACAATGAGGAGAAAGGAACAAATGGGGATTCAACACATCTGCGGTATTCAATTTCCTACTAAGAAAGGACCATCCAAAGAATTTTACTTTGATTAGAACATGTGCATTCCATAAAGAAGAAGCCACAGCAGGAAGAATAATTGATGGACCATCAACCAAAAACTCAAAAAATGATTTACTAGAGCAGTACCCAGATGAAGAAAGTTTCCATATGAACTCATCATTTGAGGAAGATAAATATATGTTAGGCAACAGAGAAAGAAGCTCAGAGAAGAGGGAAGAGTTTCGACGAGCCGGTATACAACGAAAATGCAAATTCCAAACAGTATTAGGTTGCGAAGAGGAAGCATATCGAGAAACAAAAGAAGCAGTGGGATGATTTTGAAGAGATGATAGGTGGTACAATCAAGGAAAGTGAGCAGCCAAGGGAGAATCACCACACCAATTGTCTTCCCAAAAATGGAAGGACAAGCCATTACCAACATGATAAGAAATATGAGGAGAGAAATAATGATGGAGAGAAGAAATAAATTTCCAAGGACATCTAACTGTAACAAAGGATGGAAGAGGAGATCCAATATCCCAATCATTGTGTGAAGAACGGTAAATGGTAGATATTACTTTCACCCACAACGCCGACTTGTCCCGATGATATCTCCAAAGCCATCTAGATGCCAATGCCACATTCCTTTTCGCAGTGTTACCAATTCCCAAGCCACCCTTCATCACTGATAATTGAATCGTGTCCCAATTCACCAATTGGCAACTACCACCCGTGTCTACACCACGCCAAAGAAAAGAACGCATCAGTTTCTCAATAGAACTGGCAACACCCAGTGGTAGTTTGAAAAGGGATAAAAAATATGTCGGTAAAGCGGATAATACCGAACGGATTAAAGTTAGCCTACCCCCCTTGGAAAGAAAACATCTCTTCCAACCATCAAGCCTTGTAGCAATCTTAGTGACTATCGGATTCCAAAAAGTAGACAAAGGATTACCACCCAGAGGGAGACCAAGATACTGAAGTGGCCAAGACCCAACCTTGCATCCAATCCTAAGTGCCAGTGAAGAAATGATGCCGTCATCCATATTAATCCCCCCGACTTGACATTTTGATAGATTAATCTTAAGGCTCGACATTTTGCAGAAACACTGAAGAACCTCCATTGAATTCATCACATTATCAACATCACCATCCAAAAAGAAGATCGTGTCGTCCGCATATTGTAACATAGGGACCTCAATTTTATTTCTTTCCACCACCAAGCCTCTAACTAATCCCACCACACATGCCCTGCATATCATTCTACTCAAAACGTTAGCAATAATAGTAAACAAGAAAGGTGAGAGGGGGTCCCCTTGTCGCAACCCACGCTTCCTGTTAAATTTGCCTTGGGGATGACCATTAATCAACACAGCATAAGAAATCAAGCTAACACTACCTTTTATCCAATTACGCCACCGAACACCAAAACCTTTATTTTGCATAACAAAATAAAAAAAAATCCAATCCACCGAGTCATATGCTTTAGTAAAGTTTTCCTTAAAAACAACCCCTGGTTTCTTCCTCCTACGTGTCTCCTCCACCGCTTCATTGGCAACCAAAACTGAATCCAAGATTTGTCGCCCATGAATAAAAGCTGACTGAGCATGGGCCACAATCTTGTGAAGAATCTCTCTCAATCTATGAGAAATAACCTTGGCGATGATTGTGTAAAGACTAGTTACCAAACTGATTGGTCTGTAGTCTGAAACTTTACTTGAATTCAACTTTTTAGGGATCAAACAAATATGTCGCATTAGTCATCGCGTTGATCACTCCATTATGGTAAAATTCTGATAGTACCGCCATAATATCATTCTTTAGTAGATCCCACGACTGTTGATAAAATGCCATGGAGAAACCATCAGGTCCAGGTGCTTTATTTCCATCACACTCAAAAACATCCCGTCTAACCTCACTCTCCTCGAACAAATGTTCAAGAAGATGCACATCCTCCACAGAAATTGGAGTCGAATCCATCCCCTCAATCCCCCAACCAGCTGAAACTAACGAATCATAAAGTTTTTGAAAAAAATCAACAATCTCATCCTCAATACCTCCTCCGAAGAAATCAAAGAACCTTTTTCCTTTTCAATCTTGCAAATCATATTTTTTCCCTTTCTTTTGTTCAACATACCATGGAAAAAACTAGAATTAGCATCCCCTTCAAAAATTCACTTTGACTTCAATCTTTGAACAACCATTCTTTCCTCACACAATAAGATATCCGCGAGTTCAACTTTAGCTCGACAACGCAAAGGCCCCATCTTCTCCGACCACACTTATTGCCCCTCAATCTGATCAAAATGACTAAGTAAGCCCTCCAACGCCTTTTTCTTAAGATTTCGTTCCCCCCCCCTCCCCTCGCGCACACTCTATCCCATTGGTCAAATTAGGCTTTACTTCATTTAGTTTCAACAAAAAATCTATGACCCTCATGCCCATGAAACACGGCCGACCGCCACCAATTTGCAATTAATGCACCAAAATCTTTATGAGATAACCAAGAACTTTCAAATCGGAACGAAGAAGGTCCCCATTTTGGTAAGACGATATCAAGAACGATGGGGCAATGGTCTAATGTGATTCTAGGAAGACATTTCTGTCGGTAAAATGGGAAACATACTTCCCAATCAGAAGAAACAAGAAAGCGATCAAATCTACAACATATTGGATTTTCCCTAAAATTCGACCAAGTAAACATGGCATTCGCAAGTGGAGGATCCTTCAGTTCTAAATCCATGATCAGTGAATTAAACATTTGCATGCTTTGAGTAAGCCTTGAACTGTTGAATTTCTCATTCAGATTTCTAACCATGTTGAAATCTCCGGCGAGGCACCAAGAATCACGACAAAAGGAATTTAGGGCATCAATCTCGACCCAAAAACTCTCTCTATCATAAACAGTGGCCGGACTGTAGATACGGGAGAACCACCATAGGGAACCGTCAGACCGTTCAATCTGTATCGATGTTGAGAAACCTTCGACTCTTAACAGAACAAACGTCCAAACTACCACCGGAAGAACCCACTGCTGGCTATAGAACCCATTCTTTAAATTTAGAACCTCATAGTTGACCCACACATCTCCTATCCACATAATCTCTTTTCAGTTCCTGTAGCAGCATCAGGATTGGCTTTACAAATTGTTTTTTTGATCAAACTTCTCTTCTTACTCGCCCCACATCTGCGAATATTCCAAGATAATATCTTCATTTAGAAACGATATTAACCCCAGACTTAGCAAGCATCGACACATCCACCATCTCCTCACAGACATAGCCTCGTTAGATGGTTTCTAATTAGTTTTTCGTTTTTATTATTCAATGTAATTAGAAAGTGTTTAAAAATATCTAAATAAAGTTGTAATAGCATTAGGAAACTTAAGTGTAAGGAAATTTCTAAGTTGTTTCCATGGAATGATCTATGTAAAGACAATTACGAGTTTTAGGAATCAATATCATCAATTATCTCTCTCTTTGGGAGTAAAATTCAGTGTTTCTTAGTTTATTATTATTATTTTTATCTTTTTCTTGAATCCATTGATTAAAACATGCTTCCACTACATTAGAACTCTACTTTCTTTTTCTTCTTTTTTTTTGGTTTATGAACCCCCAGTATCCCCGCTAACCCCTTTGCGGGGTTGAGACTATTCCAGAGTCGGGAACTGCAAAGGCTGTTGGGCGTCCCTCCCCAAAGTGATGGCACGAACTCGGACTCGAAATTGAGACCTCGCCCCTCAACCACGACTTATACCTCGTTCCTTATCCAATGAGGCTACCCGACTTTGGGTGTTAGAACTCTACTTTCACAAGAAAGCACAATTATGTGGTATAGCGCTTGTTCAATAGCGAGCTTTCTCTTAAGCTTTCCTTTGACAATGAAAATCAAAATAATTCAAAAAGATACACACCCTACAAGACATGAACTTTATACTTGACATAAAACCCAAATGAACTCAATTTCAAATTTCTTGAAATTGATTTTAAAGAGACTAAAAGAATTGTGTGATCAATTTCAATTGCATAAGAAATCAATTTTAATTAGCATCATGCTAGATTTGGTTTTGCAAATATTAGATCAAATGGGGTTCATAAGAGTTGCTTATCTAGCTTAGCTATTGCATTACCACTCAATGTTTCTTATTGATGGTTTTGTTGTGTGGTAGACTAGGGTTTTGTAAGGGTTAGGCCTGGTCATTTTTTACCCTAATAGCAAATGGAATTGACACTATTGGGTAGCATTTTATCCTACTCAATACTAACTTGATTATATGTTGCAATTTCAACACTCCACCAATCCATATACTAGCGTACACCAATCCATATACTAGTGCATATATATATATATATATATATATAATGCAAAAGGTAAGATTTACATGAAGGCTTAGCAAGACAAGTTGTCCCTTGGCAACATATATTCAATTCAAAATTGGTTGCCAGCACCTAATCCAGTCCCCAAAACTATATTTCTTTGCTAACTTGTTACAATTTATCCAAAGAGAGGCCAAAGAGTGAGAATTGTCCCAAACATCCTCCCAACGACCCTCCCTATCCAAAAAAATCCTACCATTTCTATCTTTCAAAATAACCCACATGACCGCAAGGACCACTACTCTCCAGCAGTATTTGACTTTGGTGGGAGCGCCAATGTCTTCAGGGAAAGCCGTATTATTTTCCATGTTTGGAAAAGTGTCCCATCATAGGTATGTTTAACCACCGAAGTGGAAAGTGGATGTAAAATAAAAAATGCAAAAATTTATTGAAATAATTTGATAAATTTTCTATTTTTCGATTCAAAAATGCAAAAATTCTACAAAATTTGATAAAATTCAACAAAATTCGATAGAGAAGTCAAAAAATGTTATTTCATCAATAGAAAACAAAAAAAATACCAATAATTATGTATTATTTTCAACTTCATCAACCAACATAGCAATATAAATTTTAAAAAATAACTTAACAAGCTAAGAAATTATGTAGTTTATGGGATATGTTTTACCAAAAAGAGAAGAAAAGAAGCAATAAATAAATAAATAAAGTTGAAATAAGATAAAAACTTAAAAATAAATTAAAAAAGTTCCCAAAGTCATCTTCTTTTTGTTAACTATTATAACACAAGATTAAAAAATAATACATTTAAATAATAAACTAATAAATTAAGCATGGTGGAATTCAAACTAGCAAAGTATATGGTCGAGAAGCAAGCCACCACAAAATTAAATATCAAACAAAGAAAAAGAATTAAGACCAAAAGCCATCATTTCAAATTCATCAATCCACTTAACAAGCTTGATTTTGTTAGGTCACTTATTGGTATTTTTATGTATTAAAAGTGTTTATTTATATTAGTTTTTAGCGTATACTACAATAAATCTAAATATTTAATCATATATGAAAAAAATTTCTAAACTTCTCTAATCAACTGAGCCCGCGTTTTGAAATGTCCTCGATTGACACTCCTTTCAAAGAGTAACATTTATTGGCAAATCAATGGTATGTTATATTTATCTAATTAAATTAATTGATTGATGAGACATGCTAATAAATATGTATCCATCTAATTTTTTGTGGACAAAGATATATCATTTAAACTTCTCCGAATTAATACTAATTTTCAAGTGACCGAAATCAAGTCGAAATTGAATTTTCAATTATTGGGCTCTATTGGGTTGGGTTGGGTTAAATTTTTTTTCAACCCGACTTATTGTGTTGGGTTGGTATTTCGCTGAAACCCGACCCAACTCAACCAGTGAACACCCCTAGGTATGTTTGCCATCATCTCCAAATCAACTTAGCAAATGAGCACTCCATGAAAATGTGTTTGATGGATTCTCCATTGGTTGCGCATGAACAACACCAATTAGGGGGTGGGGTTTGGTTGAATTGGATTTAAGGGTTCTATTGAGTTGGGTTTGATTCTCCATCACCACAATTTAACTTTCCATTGGTAGTAATCGACTCTAGCACTTTGACTTTAAAAGGTACACGAGCTTTCCATTATACATGGCTAGGAAGGAGGGTTGGTGGTGATGTGTGTGAATGAAGGAGTCAAAGAAGGGTTTGACTGCGAAGATTCCTGATGGGTGGCCAGACCATATAACTCTTTTATCTCCCCCATCCAAGGAAACACCTTGAAGGCACTTGGTTAGGACTAACACTTCCCAGAGTTCCCTATTGGTAAGATCTCTACCTAAATGAAGATTTCACTCCCCCTCAACCAAAAAGATACTTCAGGGTGGTTTTTAAATTGTGACAATCGAAAAAGGTTAAGGAAGGCGTCCTTAAAATTACTAGTCCCAATCCAGTTTTCCTCCCAAAACCTAGTACAGTTGTCATTACCAAGTTTAAGGTTGATGGAATTGGAGAAGAGGGGGTAAACAAAATGAATGAACTTCCAAGGATTACGGTAATTGGCTCTCGAGCTCAATTTAGCATCTCTTTGATTGCTGGCTCATGACGACTTTTGCCCACAAATTGTGTTTCTTCCCAATGAAACGCATAGCCACTTACCCACTATGACAACATTCCTTTCAGCAGATTCTCAATTCCTAGTCCTCCTTGCTTGACCTTCCTTTGTAACACCTCCCATTTGACAAAATTCCCACTTGTCCAATAATTTCATCTTTCCAAAATGATAATTTGAGGAAAATTTTAATAAATAGTGTTATTGCTCAACTTCATAAAATTTTGTGGGAGAAAGTCTAATAATTGAGGGTATAAAAGAGAGTTACAGTCAAGTGAAGAAATGGGAAGGGGCTTCTTTGGATTTATAGAAAGGAAGGGGTCTCTCTATAAAAATATCCATATTGTTTGGTTCATGGTTAGCAAGTCGAGTTGATTTTTGTAAACTTGATTATTTAGGTGATACTTATAGTTCACCCAATTGATCTACGCTAAAGGCGAATACCCAACCTAACCCTAAAGTTTTTGGTCAAATCTGTTGGTTTGGCATGTCAACAGTTGAAGCCTACACTGTTGATAATTGACTCGATTTTTCAGCTGATTTACATATTTCACCTGAGTAACCTACCCTAGACGTGAATACTCGACCCGTCTCAAAAAGTTTTTATCAAGTTGATTGGGTGTGGAAGTCGGCAAGTGAAATGCACTCCCCTATGGTAAACTAATAATACAAGTATTTGATTGCAATAGCAAATCATACAATAGCAATATTTGTGTGTATATATGCAGGCTTGCATCTAATTGTTGTGCTATGTCATTATGTTCTATTGTGCTAGTATTTGATCTCTCGGATTCAGCACATATTTGTTGCTTTGAAAGTTTCCCATGGATTGATCTTCTATTCTAAAAAATAGCTTGTCTCTAGTTCTTTTTTCCCTTCTCGCTAGTCAATATCTTGTATGCTACGGAGTGGAGATTGTTCTTCTTAAACTGCCTATTTCTTGTAATTGGTGCTGGAGGTAGTGAAATTCGATTCAATTTTGTTCATATGGTTTGTTTGTACTTATATTTGTATCAATTGCTATTGGTCTACCGTCTACCACATATGCACATTTGACATTAGGGCCGATACAATGATATTGTAGCTGAACCTTGGTGCCATAGTGACGCAACATGTTTTACCAAATTTTATGAGTGCCGCTATTACATAAATTAGTTAGGATTTTATTTATTTTTCTTTATTTAATTATTATTTTTATTAAGTTACTAGTAAAGCAATTGATAGGATTTTATTGTATTTCCTTATTCTAGCTGTTTATTTATTAGAGTTGTAAACAGGTCAGGCTGGGTGAAATTTTTTTTCACCCGATTACAACCCGACCTAAAAATTTAATGTATTGTACCCAACCACCCCGTTGATCGGGTGGGTCGGTTGGGTGGACGGGTTATCCAAAAAAAATAAAATTAAACGTAAAAGAAAAATCATGTAAAAGCTTAAAATCATAAAAATTAAAAATTATAAAACAAGAAGAAACAATAAAAACTATAAAAATAAATAAAATGTTAAAATAAAAAAACAAAAACAATAAAATTAAGAAAGAACTCAAAATCATAAAAATTCAAACTAATATAAATTAAATAGAAGACTAGAATATTTGAATTTATTATCCAGGGCATTTTTGCCAAGGGGGTCTCCTTGCAACAAGCATAAAGATCTCCACGCCCCTGAGGTGCTTGGAATGAAGAATGAGGGGGAGGGGGGCGGGTTTTATAGGGGGAGCGCTCTCCCCTCCCCTCTTTGTCAATGTGGGAGTAAAGAAAAGGAGGGGGAGAGCACCTTTCCCTATAAAACCCCTCCCCCTCCCCCTCCCCCTCCCCCTCATTCTTCACTTGCAAATAGTGGTGCTCTCTAACTCCAATGAGAGAGAGAGCACCTAAGAGGGGTCCTTGACAAAGGAAATCTAGAAGTAAATTACTTTTTACATATGCATATTGTATAAATGTCGGGCGACCTTTTTGCACCATTCGATAAACCCGAGGATGGTATAAAAACCTGCCCGAACCTGATCGGTTCGGTCGGGTTTTTCAGGTCGTCGGGTGAAACTTACACTCCCTATTATTTATTTAGAATTTTTAATTTTAGAAGTTTAGGGGACTCAATTAGCCAATTGCTCGATTGATTACAAATTCTGCCATAAATATGTGGGCATCTTGTAATTGAGACACAGTTGAATGAATACAATCTTTTATCTCTTATCACTCTCTTTCTTCCTCGTTCGCCCCCCATCACATAATTTGACTTGTTTCTTGTTTTATGATCAAAATGGTATGTACAGGCCCTTAGACGTGTTAGTTTGTTATCGATCTTGCTTTTGTTACTTTGAAAATATTATTATAGTTTTTGTTGAGTTATTATGATCTTTAATGTTTTATAGAATTTCAAAGTATAGACGTATTGAGTGCTTCTATATCAAACTTACATGCCATATGGTGAATTTTTTGGTGAAAAGGATAAATCATAGACTTGGACAAAAGATTAGAAAGCTAGAAAATCACGTGAAAATTTAGTTCTAGAGATTCAAAATCAATGTTATTTCTCACTTAGGCAATTACCGGAAAATTCAAAAAGTGGAAGGGTCTTTGATGACTTTGGAAATCCTATACTAGGATACTTCAAGAGATTATTTGGTGATTTGTAGCACCAAAATGAAAAAAAGGGGGGTTTTACGTAGTTATGTTGTGGGAGGAAGCCAAATGGGCAGCTTGTAATTGGGTCTTTCCTTCAAATTTTGCTGGAGGTTTCTCTTTTTCTGATTAGTATAGGTTTTGGTCTAGTAGTAAGCCTTCCTAGTGTGGTGGGTCTTGGTTTTGGTGGTATAGGTTTTGTTGAATACTTTTAGTACTCCTGTTGTACTTTTTTATTATTTTGTTCTAATATAATCCATTTGTTGTTTCGTCTCAAAATGTAAATTAAAAAGAAAAAAGAAAAAAGAAAGAAAGATATGTCTGGTTGGGAGGTAACTAGTGGTAGGACAATTTATGGGGGAGCAAATTCGTGATTGTCGAAGGTTTACGACAAGGTTCACCTCGATGCTCTTATTTAGTTATCCTAGTTATGGCTGAGTAGATTACGCATATAAAGATGGAGGTCTATTATACATGTTTCTTGATGACATTGTTCTGATTGATGAAATTACAATTAGAAAGTTGAATGATAAATTTGAACTTGGGGGAATTAATGAAGAATCTAGGCACACTAGAATAAGTTTGAGTAAAAACAATATATGAAACACAAGTTTTTAAATTTTGCAAATAGAAATGAAAGAATAGTCAAGCACTTTTTTTTTTTTTTTTTTTTTTCTGCTAAAAAAAAGCACTTCTACGTCAACATGAGGACATAATGTTGAAGCCAGAGCAAGCAAAGCATGTCTCGTCACGCATGTTTTGGGTAAAGATATTACTTTAAACACCCAAAACTTATCTGAAATTCTTGATATTCCAAATAGTGGTATAGAATGTGATGTTCAAAATAAGAACATTATAAACCTTGTCTTGGACATAGACATAGATTCTATGTGCAACTGCCTCACCACAAGCTCTGGGCTAAGGACAAGTAGGCTACCGACCACGACCCTCCACAAGTGCCTAATAGG
This sequence comes from Paratinospora sagittata, assembly GCA_035771175.1. Lineage (NCBI taxonomy): Eukaryota > Viridiplantae > Streptophyta > Magnoliopsida > Ranunculales > Menispermaceae > Paratinospora > Paratinospora sagittata. The sequence goes on from CM069604.1 coordinate 34,665,490, forward strand.
GCTCAAACATGTGGTGACTGAGAACATTCTCCCTCAGACAACTACTAGGTCGACAATAACTCCTCCTCAGGCCTTTATATTGTACTACCTAGACATAGGGAAACTCCTTTCAGTTCCTTCCATAATATTTCGAGAGACGGCGAGAACAGCCCAATGTAGCAATGACAATGCAACTCTACCTTATGGAGGATTAATCATGAAAATCCTCTACCATTTTGATGTGGATACTAGAGGGGAAGCCATGATAAACCTTAAGTGCCCAATTGATGCAAATGTCATCAAGAAAACTTGCCCAAAAGAAATAGGCGACACTACTATTATCATTGGTGTCGAGGAGGGGGACTCATGTGAAGGGGAAGGTATGGGACAACCTTCTCAAGAAACGGTTCGAAGACCCTCGCAAAGTGAATCAGGGGCATCATCGCAATCTCATAACAATGAAATTTTGCGCCTTATGAAGCAAATCACGGCGGACAATGAGACCATTAAGAAAAATTTGGATGATGTCATAAAAGAACAGATGTGATGCACAATCGTATCAACATGATTGAGTCCTACTTGCAAGTTGTCATTAGCTGACAACTACAGGGGATCACTAGGGGTCTGGTCAAATTATCCACTAATGACTACCCTCGACCATCTCCAATTGGGCAGCTTCTTCAAATTTCACTGGAGGTGTCTCTTTTTCTGATTGGTATAGGTTTTGGTCTAGTTGTATGCCTTCTCAGTGTGGTGGGTCTTGGTTTTGGTGGTATAGGTTTTGTTGAGTACTTTTAGTACTCCTGTTTTAATTTTTTTATTATTTTGTTCCTTTTTCTTGTGAGAAGAAACAAATGACTTGTATTAAGGTATATAAAGCAGAAATACACAAAACAGAGCATAAAAAATGCTCCACTAACAACAGAACCAACCAAACAACAGAAAAAGCCCCAGGTATAGCCATCCCCATTAGGACTATCAAAAGCACAAGACACCTCCACCAACATCACCCTACAAGCAATTGGCCCAACTCCTGCACCACTCCGAAATAAAAAGCCCTCCTCTCAACTTAGAGCAAGCCACCCAATTTCTAGCTAACCACTTGGCCTCTAAATGGTTTTTATTATTTTGCTCTAATATAATCCATTTGTTGTTTCATCTCAAAAAAACAAAAAAAAAAAGATGTCTGGTGGGGAGGTAACTAGTGCTAGGAAAATTTATGGGGGAGCAAATTTGTGATTGTGAAAGGTTTACGACAAGGTTCACCACCATCACCATGCTCTTATTTAGTAATCCTACTTATGGTTTGAGTAGATTACGCATATAAAGATGGAGGTCTATTATACATGTTTCTTGATGACATTGTTTTGATTGATGAGATTACAAAGTTGAATGGAAAATTTGAACTTGGGAGAATCAACAAAGAATCTAGGCACACTAGAATAAGTTTGACTTGAAACAATATATGAAATGCAATTTTATTAACTTTGCAAATAGAAATGAAAAAATAGTCAAACTTGATATTCAGAGGATATATAACCAACGGTGGGTTGGGTGCTAGCGCACCTACCCTGAAGGTCTCGAGTTCGAAACACCTCCCACCACTTGTTGGCCAACGTCATCCTTGAGTGTTTGTGGCCATGCTCCAGAGGGATTAGGGGGGACGTAAGTCCTCGATACCCGTTGATCTCAAAAAAAAAAAAAAAGATATATAGAGGATATATAAGGCGGTCATTGTCATTTATCTTAACTCAAGCATCCATTAGGATGAGATCCATGAAGAAGTTGTTTCTCGTGGAATTATAGTAGGATGGTTACAGTAAAGATGTGCTTTCAAAGCTCTGTGTAATTGGTTAATATAATAAAGAAACTAAGAGTCTAAGATTAAAAAAAAAGAATTACAAAATGGCCATAAGACTAGCTACACCATATGGAGAAAAATCTATTCATAGTGCCCACCTTAACATAGGCATCATGACATGGTAAAAACCTACATGATAATGATTAAGTATAAACAACAATGGTTATGGAGGACTTGCCTGACATAATTCTTTTAGGCTCATAAAGTAGTTTGCTAGGGATTCTGCAATATAGCGAACATGGGGAAAGGACATAACTTTCCTTGTCCAGCCTAAGCCACCAATTGCCAAAGGTACCATCCTATGAAAAAGGTTTTTAGAGAATTTCTCATTTACACGATAATGTGCTTTCTCTAGATCAATTCTGCACACAAGTCTTGCTTCTTGGATCTATTTTCAATTTGTTCATTAGCCATAAAAAACCCTATTCAAGATTTGTGGAGATAAGTCATAGATGAATTGACTAAACATATTCAAGAAGATATTCTATGGTGTGTGTTATTTGCTGATGATATAACTGATTGATGAAACTAAATCTGGAGTAAATGCTAAGCTAGAGTTGAAGAAAAGCTCCAGAATCGAAAGGGTTCAAGATTAGTAAGACTAAAATTGAATACATTAAATGTAATTTTAGTGGAAGTAGAAATACAATGAAGAGACAACGAAGATTGAAAATCAAGAGATATCAAGAGTGAAAATTTTGGGTATTTGAGATTCATTATATATCAAGAAAGAGAAATATGTGAAGATGTGAATTATAGAGTTAAAGGAAGATGGATCAAGTGGATGAATGCTTCTAAAGTATTATATGATCGGTACATACCGTTGAAGTTAAAAGGAATATTTTGTAGAGTTGTTGTTAGGCCAGGTCAGGTATGCTATATGGAACAAAATGTTGGGCATTTAAAAAAAAACAATATGTTAACAAACTAAGTATAACAAAAATGTGAATGCTAAGATGGATATATGGTAAAAGTTTAAAAGATAAAGTTAGAAATTAACATATTTGAGAAATGATAGGAGTAGCCCCAATTGGAGATAAATTGAGAGAGAAATGATTAAGATGGTTTGGACGCATACAACTTTGGCATTTGGATGCAATAGTTAGAAAAAATGACTTATTAACACTACATGGTTACAATAGTGGTAGAGGAAGACTTACAATAACATGGATAGAGATAATTACGAAAAATATGACTTCTTATAATTTAAATGACAATTTAGCCTTTAATAGATGGAGTGGAGGAAGTGGATTCATGTAGCCAACCCCATGTAACTGGGAAAAGGCTTGGTTGAGTTGAGTTGAAAAGATTTGTGGAGTCCAGGCTTTATAATCGTAACTGAAGCTAAATTGCAAAATAAAACTTATTTTGATGTTGATGCCATAATGTTAATATTGTGTTGATGCCATAATGTTAATATTGTCTAGCATTTGTAGACAACATGGTTGTCTAACATTGGATTTGGGTTGCACTATAGGATCGTGGCGTTGCAATATCTAGGAATGCCCCTTGGAGGTAACCCATTATGCAATACCTTTTGAGATCCTGTTGTCTCTAAGATTTCTCACAAATTTGATGGGTGGAAAAGGCAGTGTTTTCAAGGCGTCGCCTAGGCACTGTGCTAGGCAAGCAGTGTTTTAAAATCATTTTTTCCATTTGCTCCGACTAAAATCATTGTCGAAATCTCCGGCAACCGTCGACGACCCTCCGACAATAGATATTTGAGTTTTGTACTTTTGAACTTTTTGGATAATGTGCATTATGACATGAATTAATGTTTTGTGGACATGATTTTAATTAATAAGAAGTGTTTTTTATCATTTTATAAAAAATTAACATTTATTATAGAATATAGTTAGATATATATAATTTTGTATATGAACTGTTTAGGACCTGTGAATAATTAATTAATTATCTAGAGACCTATAAATAAATATTTTTCTTATCGCCTAGGCCACGTCTAGGCTTCGCCTAGCCTAGATAGGGCAAATCGTCTAGACATTGCCTTGACACCTTGAAAACACTAGGAAAAGGGGGTTTTTATTAAGGGGGGGAAAACTAGCTCTCATCAACTTTGTGCATGCATCAATCCCTACATATTATCTCTCTCTTCAAAATGTATTTAGGAGTTGCGAGGATCATAGAGAAGAAAATGAAAGTGTTTCTATGGAAAGGGGTCGATAAAAGTAATGGGTCACATTTGATTAGTTGGAAGACGGACCAGAAGCCAGTGAGTAAGGGAGGTCTCAGGATTGGTAACATCATGACAAGAAATAGGGCGCTTGGTGCTAAATGGTTGTGGAGATTGTTTAAGGATCATCAATCTCTTTGGACATGGGTTATCACAAGCAAATATGGTCCAATCAATCTAGGTAGAAGAGTAATACCTAACGTTAGGACCACATTTAGAAGCCCATGAAAATTCATAGTTTCGCTACTTTCTGAGTTGATTCCTCATATGAACCCGATTGTGGGGGATGGTAGATCTTTTCGCTTTTGGGAGGATCGATGGTTATGCAATCTTCCCTTAGCGGAAGTGTACCCTAGATTGTACCACTGTCCCGCATGCCCAAACCACCATATCTCACACTTCATCTCAAGCATTGATAATCATAATGTCGTAAGTTGGAATTTCTTTTTGCCTAATTCTCTTACCGTTGGCCAACGATCTGAATAAATTCTCGTCTCACTAGTGAACCCGATTCGCTTTTCACCAGGTCATAATAGGTTCTCATGGTCTCTTCATCTATTCAGGTCATTCCCTTGTAAGTCCTATTTTCGTTTCCTTATTGATGTAGTTCTTTTCAACCCTTTCATCTTGCCTCATCCATTTGGAAAGCTCATGCTCCCTCCAAAATAAAAGTGTTTGAATGAATTTTGGCCCATAATAAGCTCAACATAGGTGATTGTCCTCCAAAGAAGATTCCCTTATATTACTCTCCTTCCTCATGGTTGTCCATTATGCCTTGGAGTCAGCAGATCATATGTTCTTTAGTTGTCCATTCTCTTCCAAGTTGTGGGAGGAGTGGCAAGAGAGATTGGGTCAACAGGTTTAGGGTCCCCTCTTCATGTGAGGATTCCCTTACCTTGGATAATGTTCATAGTCTCCAAGGGGATAGTGTTAAGATAATGAGGGTTGCCTCTTTGGCAACACTTTGGTTGGTTTGGTCGGAGCGCAACCGACGCATTTTCGATGAAGTTTCTAAGAATTATGATTGCCTTTGGAGCGACGTTATCATTACTGCTAGCTCTTGGTTAGCTGCTTTCAATCTCTATAGGGGTTACTCCATCAGTGAATGGATTAGGAATTGGGCTTGTTGTATGTAGTTGACTTGTAGCTGGAGGGTGTTGTCTTTGTTGTTGTTTCTCTTTGTTATGCACTCTTGTTTTTTGTTTTCTTTTGAGTACCCCTGGTGCTCGATGTACTGTTATTTGATTATTAATATATATGTTGTTACTTCTAAAAAAAAGAGTAGACAACATGGTCATTTATTGCATAAGTTTTCTTTCTAAATAGATCTTGAATGGTGGCACTTAGATTTTTAAGATTAAATGATCTAATATGATTAAATATTAATTTATAAGGGCCAACGTGGAGTTGGTAAAGAGGTTGCATTGAAATATAAAGATTTCAGGTTCAACTCTTGCCACTGCCTCACCACCCTAGGGGTGAGGGGATTAATGAGTTAGGAACGGGCCTGATACCTCCCTGAGAGTGTGGTATGGTAATGAACGATGATGGAGCTGATTATACAACTAACTATTAACTACTAACATTGTACATTGTACATTGTTTCTTCTAAAAAAAATATTAATTTAAAAGTTTCATCCTAAGATGATTGAAGATTAATTTATAAGTTTTATTCTTTGAATGAAGTTTCTTTGTTTTTTTCTATTTTTATTTTTATTTTTTTATGTAAATTTATGTTTTAATTTGTCAATTCCTGCCAAGGATCGATTGCTTTATTAATTCACCACAATTAAGAAGGATTCCCTTGACATATGTTATTGACAATTGATGTCGCACTGATTGATGAAATTGAAAGCTAGAATCCTTAAAAGCCATGATTTTAAAAGAAGTGGATCTGATCAAAATATATCATAGTGAAAATTTAGGTGAACAGGGATGAGCATGAGATACTTGTTGAAATTATCAAAATGAGATAACTACTGTTATTTAGATTTCATTATCAACTATTATAATGATCCATACCCCTTGAGTTCTCTTTTAAAATAGTTGGATTTTGACTGAAGTATCTTAGAAGTGATTTTTGATGTACAAGTCAACAATTTTGGAGGCTAACCTGTTATGTCTTTAAAGTTACAAGTGTTTTTGAGTGTCTTACATGTTATGTTTACAAGGCTGCAGTTATTTTGTCTTGATTAAATATTTCTAGAAAACATCCCTTGGCTCTTGTCTGCCTCTATGTTACAAAAGAGATTGTGTTCTTCCGATTTCCAATTCCCAATTTCCAATGCTTAAGCACCCTTTATAATGGTGTTTCCCTTTGGCATTCTGTACTCAAATCATCCACAGTTGAGGTGAAAATCAATGTTTCCTCGCTTGACTTAGTCCCCATCGGCCAGCCCAGCACTGGAACCTAGCACTCCATCACTCCATCTTACCCATTTTATGCCAGGCACTTGGATGTGATATATCAAAATGCTCATCTTTCACGCCACTCTTGCATTCATCAACTTTCTAATGGGGACACATGGGTTGTTTTATGGTGGTGGGCTTCTCCTTATTGCCTTCATTGTTTGCTTCTTTGTGTCCTCTAGACACTAATAAATATTGAAAATCTGTTATCGCTGTTTGGAATGAAATTATTGAACCATACACGAGGAGGGGTCCTTGGTCCTAACCGCGACTTGCCCATGAAGAGTGCAAAACGATATTCTGCAGCTCTCGTCTTTATCAGTTCCGTTGCAGAAAGTTGTGTCCCACCACACACCCAATTGGTCTACTTTCCAACATTTTTTTTGTTTTTGGTGTATCAAAGTCTTGTGAAGAAGATCTTGCACTATTTTCATCTTTCACTTTGGGCAGCTTAATCATTCTTATTAAGCAGCAGCTTTTTTTGTTTTGTTATTTTGTTATATTTCAAAGTTGGTTGATATCCTGATGTATAAGATTACAGCTATGATCCAGCAGAGTATAATATGCCGGAAGGGTCTCAATATCTATTCATGTTACACGTGGCACAAAGTTGGAGTTTATTCCAGCTAATTTTCTTATATTTCAACACTGATTAATATACTGAGTAAGACTCGCTATCATCTTATTATTTCAAAATTAGTTGATTGACATCCTGATAAGTTGCCATCTTTATGTTAATATTAAGAGCAAACGAATTGGGAATTAAGTGTCTGCAACCCTAAACCTTTTTCCTCTCTTTCATTTCTTCTCTTTTTTTCACTATTAATTTACTATTTCTCCAAGTTTTTTAATTATTTAAAATGTTAGAACACCATTAAGAAGATTTGTGAACAATAACGTTGCGAAATTTTTTAAAAAAAATTAGATTATTTTGGATTTTGAAAGCCTACAACTCAAAGTGATTCAAGTGTAATTTTTGATCGTAAATTGATAAGTAAATAATAATTTTTACATGTTTTAAAATGATTTTATTGTTACATTGTTGGATTAAAATATTTTTTTATAAAAAAAAATGGGTGAAAATGGTAAAATGAGGTGGCGAAAATGAGTTTTAAAAACTCATTTCGCGCACTAGAATTGTAAACGTCCGACCTATTAGGGTCAGACAATGAATTTTTTTATTTTTTTATTTTTTCTTTTTATTTTTGTTCGACCCTAATGGACATATGTTCGACCGTTAGGATTGGACAGATTTCATTATGTTTGCCTATGTAGGATCCGAGATACCCAATTTGAGGGTAATTTTTTTAGGTTTTAAAATCTATTTTTTCATCATATAAGTTAGGTAGCAAGCCTCGTCCAATTGGGAAAAAACGAAAAAGAAAAAAATAAAAAGAAAGATTTTTGGTAAATTGCTCACAAAAGTTTTTAGGCTCCACTCGAGGTCATTACAAGTGGTGGGACATCCCATTCACCTTAAAGTCTGATTTGTTTCGTCTTTTGTGGATCTTCTGTACTACACAATCCATCTATCAGCTCCTCTCTCCTCTCCCGGAAAATGCTACATTCAGAGCTTCTGAACCTTGAGAAGTGATGCAATGCCACGTTGCGTAGAGTTTAATCAGATATATAACAAAAGTACACTCTCATGCTACCACAAAGCTTTCAGACACTTGTCCCTCTTGCCGTTTCAGCAGAAAACTATTGCCAAGTGAAACTTCCCCATCAATGTTTTCCTATCGAAATTAAAAATGTTTCAGTTATCCACAACATATCATAAGATATATATATATATATATAGAGAGTGCTCATAATAATACTTAGTAATTATAATTTTTTGTAGATAGAATAGGTTTTTTATCTTTTTCTTAAAAAATCCCCGTTCCCTGAAATCAGACCCTTCCACTGTTTCTCAACTAGAACATAATGATAAAAAGCAATGAAGGGTATAAAGCTATGACTTGCGCTTTACTTCATTCTTTACACATGCCCATTTTTTGGGTGTCACCACATGCCAATACCTAGCAAGTATAGATTTTGCGTAGTAACAATGCATGCAAACATTCCATTCCATTGCCTATAAGAAGTAAACTACTCCAATGTCTTCAATTGACACCCTTTTACATAATTTTTGCTGGGGGTTGGCTATTTCATCACCAAAAGCACCCATTATTTATAACATAAAGCAATAGTGTCTCCCACAACACACATGAAGCAAAGCATCTACACACCCACATTTAACCATAAAAGTGTGGGGGAGTAAACAAAAAGTAGCATTGATCGGTAGAAACAGATTAATCCAAAAAAAGAAGAAAAAAAAACAAGATAAAACACTAATTAAAGGGCAAAAGAGCAAGTTTTCCTAACACCAACAAATTCTTCTTCATCAAATGGAGTTATTACTACAGCTCCTTCCACAAAATTCCCAACTATATAAGCCCCTTCCACATCTAATAAACCCCCCCAAAACTTGCATATACATGTATCACCTTCCTTTCGAGTTTCTCAATTCTGACACAATACATTTGGTTGTAAATAAACCGAAGTAAAAATGAATGAAAATCACTACTACCTTAGCAACCCCCTCCCCATTTTTATTCCAAAATGGAATGAACTGAGGAAGAAGGAGAAGAAGAAGAAGAGAGGATTGCTTTCAAATCTAGATACAGAAAGAATGAAAAAAAGTGACCAAATGAACTTACAACAACAAAGCACCAAAAATAAGAAAAAGCGCACACATAAAACACAGACTGGTTTTCTTCTTGCCCACCAGATGATTTCAATGTGATATGTACTTCTCTTCAACTTTTTAATCAAAAAACTCCCAATTGAGCTTATTTGCTTGGTTGGTGGTGGTTGTAGTGGAAGCTGCTGATGTATATGGAATCAATGGTAGTGGTGCAGGATCAAATGTCTCCCATTTTGTTGTCACCACAACTTCTCCGGACGAAGATTGCCGCCGTGGCGGCAATGGTGGCAGCCCTGCCTGCTTTTGTTCTTGCTTTTGTTGATGTTTCTGTGTTGAATCCTGAACTCCATTTCCTCTGGGCATAGCATTTTTAATTTTCAGCAAGTCTAGTGTCTCTACATACTTTTGCACCCTTTTCACCTTCAAGAAATTTCGTAAGAGATTAAGAAATTGAAATTTCTCAGCAACCAAATTAATCAGAACCCAAATGAGAATTATATTTCAGAAAGCAACCCAATTATACCTGCATTCTTCTCTGCAACTTAACATCTCCATCGGCTATAATCCCATCCAATTTGATCAATTGGTTCATCAAAAGCTCAATCAGATTCAAAACTTCTGTTTCTGCAACTTTCCCTCCTCTTGATATCACAGCTTCCAGTGCTGACACCTGTTAATTTTACATTTCAAACAGTTATAACTTATGATAATAATTCACTATATACATATCAATCGTTAATGGGTAACTTTTCTTTGCTAAAAAAAGTACCTGACTTGCTAGCTTATCAACTTCCAAGCTAATTTCAGAGACAGATTTTGATGCTTTCTCCATCTTGGCAGCCTTCCTCATTTCTAAAAATCTCTTCTCCTGGCTTGTTGGATCCTCCACAAGAACAATTTTTGATCTCTCTTTCACACCAACTATATCAAGATAAGCATTTGAATCCCTCTCTTTATCCTTAAACAACAGCTTCTGATCTTGTGGGTGCACTCCAGTTGGCCCTGCCAACATCTTCTTCAACTCCCCTAATATCATCAAACACAAAAAATAAAATAAATTTGTTACAAAATTGAAACCAGAAAAAGGGTAATTTCAATTTTAGTTTGAATTACCAAAAGTGGCTTGGGAATTTATATAGATTTCATGATAAGACGACCCATGTTTAACCCTAACTCTGATCGTCGGTGACGGAAGACTAGCTCGATCCGACTCCGGAGTTCGCTTCTGCACCAGCATTCCTCCTGGCCTCACCTCCCACTCCACCTCCTCCGATCCAGCTCCAGCGGCTCCTCCGTTCGCCGAGCTCCCGTTCTTCGGCGACATTCCGGCGCCGGCGCCGGCGCCTGTCTTACTCCTTATTCGCATCATCTTTCAACCTCCTCCAAGTACTCTTCTTTTCACAAAAAAAAAAGCTTTCTTCAATAGCTGATATAACGAATACCCACTTCTTTCTTCCTTAAATCACCTCTCAAAAACCCTTCTTGCTAAGATCTCCAACAAGATCAAAGAGACCCACCATTGCTGATTAGGACAAACAAGCCTCTGAACAAAGCATCAGAACTAGTCTGTATAGCAAGAAAAGAACGATTTTGATTCCACTCCATCGTTATAAGACTTCCAAAGAATCAGAATACGTTAAAAAGATACTCAAGAATTGAACCACGTACTCCTCGAGTCCTCAGATCTCTGTGCATACAACGCCAAAACTCGATCTGCAAAACCCCCAAAATCTCATCAAAATCCCACCTTTTCTCCGTGATCTCTCTCCCAAATGTAAATCCAAGAAATACCCTTTTTTCCTCTCTCTTTTTCCTCTTCTGGGTCTTTCTTTGTTGTTGTTGTTATTCTTCTTCTTCTTCTTCTTCTGGAACAGCCAGGAAGACGAAAAGAGGAAGAAGAATTAATAATAATAATAATAATAAACAAAATAAATGGACAGCCAACACAGACGAAGACCACATATTAATATACCAAGAAATTCCAATTTTTTTTCATTTTTGATTTTTTTTATTTTAATCTAATAAGACCCAACTTCTAGATGAAAAATCTCCAAAAAAAAAAAAAAATTAATTAAGTAATTAATTTAAAATAAAGAAAAGAATGAAAGGAAACGAAAGCCGCCAAAGCTTCTGTTTAAAGGAAAGAATAGCAAAGGAAAGATAGACTACTGATTTTACCGTTTTACCCTTCCCATTTTTACTAATTTTATTTGCCGTATTATTCTCTCCTACACAATTATTGCCCGAACTGTGTACAGTATCTTACCGCGCTTTCTTTTTTCCCGGTTTCCCCTCATGGAAACCGATACGTGTCGTTCCTACTTCTTATAAAGTAATTTCAAATTCCACTCACAAACTGCGTCTGCCACAGTAAGAGGCCTGAAACCACGCCACGTGGATACCATGATCTAATCGATGGTTATGAAGCATCGATCAGCTTGTTTTTTTAATGACCCAATCATTCATCAATCCCTCAAAAGTCCTCCACGTGTTTCTTTGTCTCTTCCTTTATTCCCTCAAATCTTTACACGAAAATAAATGCAAAACTTATAATAATTCTTTTTTCATTATTATTAAGTATTAATAAATAAATTCAAAATAAAAATTCATTTTCTTCTAAAAATTGAAAATACTAAGATTACTTCAATTATATGATAAAAATAGAATTGTAGAAATTGTGGAAAATACAAAATACAAATGACGTATTTGTCCTCTGCCGACGGAGGGTGGGGCTGTGTCACTAATTTAAGATGATTTTTTGGTCTATCTTTTCTATATTAAATGAAGAGGACAAGCATGTCATTCTCAATGAAGATAGCTACCCTTTCTGTACATTAATGTATAGCCGAACACGTCAACTTCTCCGTCCAAAACAAGCAAAAAACCAAAGAAAAAATAAAAAAAATGATTGCATCACCATCTTCTTCTTTGTGGTTGAAAAGTACGCAACTCCTTCCAATCTTATAAATCGTACGGCTCTCGTGAAATCAAGCTTCTTTTGACCTAACGCTGCCACCGACACTCCAACGCAATCCCGACACGAGTGAGATTGGGGTCATTGCCACGTGGCGTATTAATTCTGTATGAACGGACGGGCGGTAGGGTAACCCGGGCGTATAACAACAAGAAAGAGGGTGGCCAAGAAAATAATAATAATAATTATTATTAATATTATAAATAAGTAATAATGGTCTTTGAGATTATAATTTTTTTTAATAATAAAAAATAAAATATTGAACGATCTAACCTTATAATATTATGCATTTATTTTTTATGGATTTAGATATTCAGTGAATTTCGTTATCAACAAATTTTAATTTTAAAAGGTAGGAACAAAAAATGTAAGTTTAAAATGATAGAATTATATAGGTAATATAGGACTAAACTAGCAATAACTTAATTATGCGAACCCACACGATTAATTCCTATTTTTTAATGTATGATTGGGGCTGTCTTTTTTGCCGTAGAGATATTTAATTATGTGAACCTAATTCGTATATATTAATGTATTTTTCTTTCTGTTTTTTTTGGGGCTCCAAGGTTCCAACCAAGGGGTTGAGCCGTAACATTTTTGATGGGAGACCAGAGAACCACCCCAAGCGTGGACGTGATAACTCCCCCACCAACTTCCATTTTCTTCTTCTATTTCATATATATTTTCTGCAAAATGAAATAAAAATTAATAATTAAATTGAGAAATCCATGTTTAATTTGAATGACAAAGAGGGTATTTAAAAAAAAAAAAAACTCACATTTTTTAATTAAATGGAGAAATATGGGTGTAATTAAGGTGATTAGCTAATGCCATTATACGCATAATACGTGTATGTTTTACAAATAATGGGCCTGTTCGAGTTGGTTATAAATACTAATTTTGATAAAAAAAAAATTAATGATTCTATATATATATATAATTATATGAAACCAAACAAATTATACTCATGATTATTTGATTTGTTTTACAGGGTTGGTGGGTCATTAAAGTGAACACCGACGGGGGAGATTAAGAAATATAGAGTTCTCTCATTATGCATTAATTGGCCTTAAACATAAAAAATACAAGAGAAAAATAAATATTAAAAGTAGTGGTTGATCAAATTATTGATTTAGAAGCGCAGCCAAGAAAATTATATCTTGATGATTGGGGAAGATAGGGGAGGGATTAGGGTTACAGATATATATATATTTATTTATTTATTTATTTTTTTCTTTTTATGGTGATTTGATTTGGTAATGAGTTAAACTTTTGCTCGATGCATGTATTTATTGATAAATTCTCATTTCTAAGAAGGTGTGGTGATGATGATGGTGTGGTGTTAGTCTGCTATAATTTGATTTTATCAGTTGGTACTTTTACAGAATCTACCGTACGCGTCACCTTTGATGGGCCCACAAAGATGAAACGTGTAAAGTCATAATTGGTGGCTGTTACCTTAAGAATTGAGCACTAAATCAAAGGTTCCAGTGACCCCCAACTGAATGATGTTATAAAAGTTTAAAGAAGATAATTATTTATTTACCCTGTTTAAAACTAGTCTTAATTGAATGGCTATATATATGCCTTAAATTTTTTTTTTAAATGATTTATTTTATAGAAACTATTATTTTATTTTATGTGTAGTATAGGTTGGTTGGCATTTTAATTATCTTTTTAAAACATGTAATGTACTTTTCCAATTTTACTTCTTTTTTTCTTTTCTTTTTTTCCAATTTAGAATATCTAAATTCACAAATAAATAACATTTTGGTCTTTTTCATTAAAGGGGTTGTTTATTTAAAATAGAAAACCTGAGTAGAGTATGATTTCTATTGTTATTTTATATTCATAAAACTTTATGATGTCAAGTTTCATTTGTACAGCAAAACATGTCATTAAAGTTTCTCAAGAGAAAGAAAAAAATGATCTTTAGATCTTTCAAAAGAATTTTTTTTAATTATGAAGGCACTTTAGTATCAGATACTCTTGAAATCTCTAACTGAAATTATACATGCTCATTTCTTATTTTTATTTTCATTTTCTATCTCTAGTGGACTCTGAGATAGGTTGAAGAACTCGATTACGGGTTTAGGCCCTGTTTCGGTCAAATTCTAAGTAAAAAAGGTACCTATAAATCTCTGCTAAACCTTAAATTTCAAGAGAACTAATCCGTACCTGAAGAATAAGAAGACACCTCTAAAGGACAGAAAAATCAGTAAACAAAAAAAAATATTGTTTCAATGACAATGAAATGGTAAAACATGATCATGCCACTAAATTAGAAAAAAGATAATAAATGAAAAAAAATGAATTAGAAAAAAAAATAAAACCAAAAAAATCATGAATTTGTGAATTATGAAAAACCCTAGAATTTGAGGAAATTACATGAGATGAAGTCAAAAGATAAAGGGTGGTGATGGCTTTGAGGGGCTGGTGTTTTGACTTGAAGTTGAAGGTGGAAGAGAAGTATTATTAATATTAATATTAATTCCAATTTCCATGCAGAGGCAGAGGGAAAGGGATGCAATTAAACAGCCAGCTAGATGTCTGCCATGTACATGCGTTAGCTGTGTACCATAATGCAGGTGAGAATGGCCCACCCACACAAAAATATCCTGTGGTCAAATCAAGCTATTAATGGTCAATACTTAACAGTTTAGATGGGCACTTTTGTAAATTCAATATATATATAATTTATGAAGCAGATGTGAACAGGTTTTATATGTAATGAAATATCAATTTATCAAGCTTTAGCTTTTAAAAATTTTTTAATTACAAAATGTACTTTTTTTTAAGAAGAAATCTTTTTATACCAAACATGAGAGTTACTTATTAGCTTGTTAAGCCCATTAGGTAAACTTTCCATTTCTTAACATTATTGCACTTTTAACTCTCTCTTTTTTTCATAATGCCTCTTTCTTGCTTTTAAATAATTTGATAATATTATTTGTAATGATTAATAAAATTTCTTTTTTTCTTTTTCTTACGGTGTTTTAACCCTTGATATCTCTATTAACTCCTTCGCAATGACCAAACTACTTTAGAATTAGAAACAGTATGTAACATTGGATAGTCCCTCCTTAAGGTGACCACATAAACATGAACAAAAACTCAAATTTAAAACCAAAATCTCATGTCTCACAACCAAACGAGGATATCCAACTTGGAGCGATGAAATTCTATTTTCCATTTAAGGAATTTAAGTTTTTTTTTTTTTGGTCTAAACATACATAGTGGGCAGCAATGGTCAATGCAAACTGACAAATGTGTCAGAAAAGCAGGTTAGATGTTAGATAAATGGTGAACATAAGCAGTACAGGATCACAAGTAGTGTTCAGTAAAAAAGATAAGATAGGATAGGAGAATAAAAACAAATTAAAACTTCCTCTTGGAATCCATAGTTCATGCAAGACCTATCAAAAGGCACAATAGCCCCTTATCTGAAACCAAGAAAATATAGTCCGAGAAAGCTTTAACTTATCCACTGGGGTTGGCTTCTTCACAACCATTAAGCTAAGCAATAGTAGCAGAGCTTGAACAGCCATGGCTGCTTTGGGCTCACCATGTCAGCTCATAAGCTACAAAACAACACAGAAAACCCAATTCAGACATTGCATCTCTTGCACAATGCAACCCCCACAGAACAACACCAAGGTACCCTGGAAGAAGTTGCTGCAATTACTCTCAGATTAAAAACTGCTATGACTACTTTCAACATCTCTTTAATGGGAATATAAGATGGTTTTTTCTTTCCTTCCCTTTGTTTTTGTTGTTGTTGTTGGAAAGAACAGGTGGTGATCAATGGAGTAACAAAGGAAATTGGTAAGGCAGCAGTTGTTGCAGTGACCAAAGCTAGAGGAATGGAGGTAGCTGGTGCTGTTGATTCTCACCTTGTAGGAGAAGATATTGGAAAGGTTTCTTCTTCTTCTTCTATTTTTCATTAAGGTTTTGCTGCAGCTCTTGATATGTTGTTGTTATGTAGGTTTGCAACATGGAGGAAGCTCTGGAAATACCCATCTTGAATGATCTCACCATGGTTTTGGGTTCAATTTCCCAAGTAATGTATTGATTCCACAAGTCTTCTTCTTCTTCTTCTTTTTCTTCTTCTTACTTGTGAAATCTTAGCAGTCCAAAGCCACTGGAGTTGTGGTGGATTTTACTGAACCTTCCACTGTTTATGACAATGTAAAACAGGTTTGTACTTTCTTAGTAATCAAATTTAAATAAAGTGGAATACAGAAATTCAACTCATTCATCATTTATTTTCCTACATTGATGACATATATATATGGCCCTTTGTTTCCCTCATATTTTCTTGTATTCTACATGATGGCTAAATCATGCCTTGCTCTATTTGTTGTATTTTCACACAGGCAACAGCATTTGGGATGAAAAGTGTAGTTTACGTACCTCAGATAAGCTTAGATACGGTGGCTGCACTGTCGGCATTCTGCGAGAAGGCTAGCATGGTGAGCCAGGGTGAGATAAGATTTTTATAATTCTTGTGTTTTATTTTCCGAGTTTTGAGCGAGCTTCATCAGCATTCACTAACTGGATATTGAGCTGCATTTGTGTGGAAACCAATTTCAGGGTTGTCTAATAACCCCAACATTATCCATTGGATCAATTCTACTCCAACAAGCTGCAATTTCTGCGTCTTTTCACTACAACAATGTGGAGATAGTTGAATCAAGGCCAAATGCATCTGTAAGTTAAGACCAGAATTTTCAAAAATTGAAACAGCAATATAGCGGATAAAACTTAAAAGAGCTCAATTGGTGCAATTTGAGTTAATTCTACCAACTGTTTTATCAACTAGCCTTGCCAAACAATTTTGAATCAAAATGCCTTGTGGACAGGATCTTCCATCACAGGATACAATTCAAATTGCTAACAACCTTTCCAATCTTGGTCAGATATTCAACAGAGAAGATCTATCAAGCACTGTTCAGGTAATCAGAGATTTGAATCAAAATGCACGGAAAAACATTTAAAACTATATATCTTGAATTATAGTCATAGTCATAGTTAATCCAACGAAGTTTTATGTTGGCTGTCAGCTACATAGTGCAACCTCCTCCTTTACGGGGCTTGGGACCGACCATGGCGGAGTTAAACTATATATCTTGAATTCTTGATCTAATTATGCAGTTTTCCCCTAAAACCAAACTGAGGTAGAATCATGCTCATAAAAGAATTTGAAAAAAAAAAAAAAAGGGAACATAAAACATAAAACTGAGGTAGTATCTATGAATAAGATGAAAACAGCCATGTTTCCCAAAGCTTACTTGGAAGAGTACATTCAAGAGGGTAAAAAGGAACGTATCAAAGAAAGAATAGAATTTGTCTACAGAGCTATCAGAAATGATTGATCATAGAAAACTCAAAAAAAAAAAAAAAAAAATTGGATTTCAGTGCTAGGACAGTGGTCCTAATTGTTCATGTCCAGCCAGGCAAGGGGTCAACTTCTGGGAGAGGATGGAATCCGTGTCCATAGTCTGGTCCTTCCAGGGCTTCCCTCCAGTACAACTGTTCATTTCTCTGGTGTGGGAGAGGTAGGTAATATAGGTTTGTTTATTTATATTCCCATTAATTCTGAACTAAAACACTTGTCTTTAGCATGGCAATCTGATCTCGAGAGTACAATACGTGTACCAGGTATACAGCCTCAAACATGATATAACAGATGTACAGTGTCTCATGCCAGGTCTAATCCTAGCTATTCGGAAGGTTTCGCGCCTCAAGGTAATTATCTTTTGATATTTTCTACCTTATAAGTCTTCTTTGCCGTAATGTATTGAGCCTGGGCTCAAATTAAAGTACCATCCTTCTCTTTTTGTGGGCAGAATCTGATCTATGGCTTGGAGAAAGTTTTGTAAGGGTTCTTCAAGCTCCTCTATGAATAGAAGCCAGGGAGAGATTATATTCGTATATGTTTATTGTGCGTTTCTGGAGAAGTGCATTGCCAAAGTGAAATTTACATCAATGCAATTTCAATGGCCTACAAATGCAATCCTGCAAAATGGTGATTGATAGAGAATATAGTGAGTGAGAAGAACCAGAGGAAAGGAAGAGCATAACATTTGAATAAGTTCATTTAATATTCACCTCATTGATGGAATGTAATAGTTTGATGAGATACATATTGAGAGCCAAAAAAGGAGATTTTCATAATGGAAAGAAATTGACATGCACATTTCACTGGGACATTTTTATTTTAACAAACTGAGAGAATTCTGTTGATCTCAAGTAAAAAACAAAGATAGAGAAAGAGAGAGGAAACTCATATTTTCGGTAAAAAACACTAAAAAAGTGCTGAAATGGTAAAGATTTCCTTCTATTGAAAGAAGTGTCATGAAGTTTTCAAATATCTTGATTGTCTACGAAAATCTTTAACTCTACAATCTATGTAAATCTCAAGATATCTGAAGATGCCACTTTGCTTTTGTGTGAAGGACTTTCTATTGATACTATAGGTCTCAGTTGTCACTTTTGCAAGTTGTTGAGGAGGGAGGAATATAGCAGCAATTCAACATATTTAAGCAATTTCATTTTTCCATAATTGAAGAACATTTATCTGCATTAATTAATCACAAAATATGTAGAACATTTATCTGCACAAGTTGATTGAAAAATGAAGAGAATTTTTAGGTGAAGGAGAACACTATAATGGAGGATGCAGTTATGCAGTTCTGGGTTGGTCAGGTTTTGTTTAACTAGGAAGTTTCTTTGCTTGGATTAACCTTCACTAGAAGAGGCCCATTAAATTAGTATTGTCTATAATATTCTAGCTCAAATTATGAACCACAAACGTTCCTTTAAGAGCTCTTTAAATGTCTCTTAGAGGTTCAATTGACACAACAATAATAGGAATAACCAATGAGATGCAACTTGATAATAATAATCATTGATGTTATGGAAATTGTCCTTAAATTCACAAAAAACAAAACAAAAAACAAAAAAAGTATCTTAGACCACTCAATGGGTTGGGTATTTACACTTTCTAAGCTGCCATTGCATAAAATGAGGATAGTCAAGAAAGGAGGCTCTTGAAAGTTGAAATTGTCTATAATCCTCAACATTTTTTTTTTTCAGCTCAGAATCGTCAACAAAAGTTCAATGGCCTAATGACCACAGCTACTTCAATGATCCAAATGCTATGATTACATTAATAGATGTTTGCTCATCGGAGAAGAAATTGATAAATAATCCCCAAAAATTAAATAAATATGATGTTTACGTATATGATGGGAAAGGATAGATGTGATATTAACTATGATATTTAATTTAGCAAAGCAATTTGGGAAACAGAAGATACATTGAGTTTGTTAGATAAAAAACCCAAATTTTTTACCAAACATCTAATGAAAAGAATTAGAATACATGTAGACTATGTGATACTACTACTTTTCAATGTCTTAATTGACGAGGCATAGGCCCCGTCAGATTTTATGCCAATAGCAATGGGCACTTTTGGAAAGCTCGCTCAAAAGCTTCCATATAAAGAACAAGCATATACGGAAACAAATGGAAGAATTCACTCTGTGAAACCGAACAAAGCATGGGTTGGGGAAGAAATGCTAATTTTTAAGTAGTTGAGTACTTCTATTGATTTTCCATAGGAGCGGTGTGTTACAAATTTGCATCCATACCTCTAAATTTGCTTGCAATAGCTTCTATCCAGGCTTGGTCTTTATCATTATACGCATAACTCATACTGGAAGCCAAGAGAATGAAACCCCTGGTCTTCTTTGTATCTTCACCGGCATTCAATTGTGGACCTTCCATTACTGGTTGTACCAAAAGGGATCGAGTTCCCTCAGGAAGCACCTCCCAAAACCCAGAATCTGCAGTAGTTATAAGATTATTCATTTAATAGGAGTGAAAAATGAAAAACACGAGCTGGTTAAGCAACAAAAGTTTAACAACAGATACAAGTAAAATCAGTTTATATATTTATTGCAAATACAGTCTCGCATGGTCCACGTTATGATTTCTTGAACCATTTCCACCATGTAGTCTCCCTTTACACTCAGAACAATTTGTCATTATATTGACTAGCTATTGTAGTATATCCAATGATGTACACATGAGTTACACAGCAATAAACTACGAAGAGAAAAAATGATGGCAAATGAGCAAGAAAAAAAGATAATTTTGCTTGCAGGAATGAAGTTGCTTTTCAATTTCTCCAAAATATAATTGATTTTATGCCTGACCTTCCAATGTTTTAGATACGTTTCTAGTTGCAACAGGAAAAGGCTTCTTTCTCAGGATACCGAATCCTAGCTCACATCCAAGCTATTACCACATAAGCACTCATTACTTTCAATGTCTTCATGAAGTGTCCTAGTAGTTTTTCTTTTGTTTGTATTCCTTGAGCTTAATGGAAATGAAAACATATAAACACTTTTCCTCAAGAAATGAATCCTGATAAAATTACCAGTAGAGCCATAGAATTGTATGTTATCTAAAATCAATTTAGAGAACCAGCTTCACGCTTTGATCAGACTACCTTGTCTTATATTTTTGAGTTGAAGCTCAAGCAGGAGAAGTTGTGAGTTGTGAAGACCACAACAAATTAATTGCAACTATTTAATGGGCAGGAAAAAAACAAAAAGTAGCTTCTTTTTGTTCTAAGGAGAGGTATAACAAAGATGAATCCAAGATATACCTGCACTAACTGGAAAATATAGCGTGCCCTTCAAATCCGAAAGTCCTATTTGTTGAATTTGTCTGTCAAACCAATCGAGCATTTGACCTTTTGAAGCATCTTCAGGTACGTTCCAGTAGCCACGAATACAAAGTGTATCTTGAACCGATATAAGCTGATAAAAAGAATAGGTTCAGAACTGCGTTAAATCAGCAAACTTACATTCCCACAAGGACTCCAGTCCTTGAAATGTGAACTGAAAGATTTAATTTACTAAACAAAAAAAGTACAAAGGGCACTTCATTTTTTATTTTATTTTTCCACAAGTTCAGTGGATAGGAACCAAGTTTGGAACAGTACCACTGCCATAGAATTAGTTTTCTTTAGTAGAACGAATGTTCCCCAGGCCAAGTCTCCCTTCAACGTCTCTGTGAGATGCTCTGACATAACGAATATTTGCTTGTTACCTTCAGGGGTGGTTATTGGATCCATCAGAGTTGCACCCTGCACAAAAGTTTAGGCCTATCAGGCATGAACAAGTACAAAGAAGCTCTTCGCTTATTTCCAAATTTCACTTACTGCTCAACTATCGCGGGCATCAAAAGAATTAAGAACAAGTTTTTTATATGATAATTTTAGAGTAAGAATAGTTCCTAAAAAACTAGTCAAGGACAAGAAGGAAAAACAAACTAAGGTGGTGTTTGTTAACTCTACTTACAACCTCTAAAAAAGAAGAGGATAATGAAAAATACATTTTTATTTTTTCTGCCACTAATTGAAGTACAAGTATAAATCTTGGTTTTTATTCTATTAGAGCTTAAACCTCTACTACAAATATAGGTTCATTTTAAAGCAGAAGTAGAGGCTAAATAGAGTTAACAAACACTACCTAAAAACTCCAGGAAAGAAATGCTTCTTTTCTTTCTGTTTTTTCTATCAAGTTCATCATGTAAGAAGAAACAATTAAACAATGAAGATCATGCTCTGGAAGTAGCCTTAAAATACAATTCAAAAATCTAACAAGACCCTCTTCAAATTTTCACCAATTTGGCTTATTGGAATTTGATACTTGGGATATATGAAGCAATGATATTACCTTGAGAAATTTTCCAAGATAAGGGAGTGCCACCGAGAACGCGCTCAAAGAAAGCCCCAAACACTCTGACCTCTGCACCAAAACCCACCAAAAACAAAACCCTAATCATTTCACATAAAATTAGCGAATCTAGTAGTAAAAATTTCGAAGCTCATCCTCACTAGCTGTGCTGGTGTGGCCGGTGAACTCGACCCAACAAAGTGGTTCAACACCAGAAGTGAACCGAAAGTGTATCCGATCCATCTGGGCAAGTAGGACTCGTTCAATCCACGAATACCTGCACCGGAAATATAATCAGAATCTCGAGAAAAATTGAACTCTTTTTTTTTTTTTTTAATCTTACCGAGAGTGAAGCGAAGAACGGAGAGATTGAGCTTCTGTTCTTGTTGTTGATTTGGATCCCTGAAATTGTCGAGACTTACTGATATAGTTGTGTTTCTTCTTTTTCTGCGTAGTAACGGTTTTAACGGAATTTTTAACTGATTTACACAGGCATGGTCCATGGCTTGTGGAGCGGAATTCAGATACTGGACAAGAGGAAACTGGGTCTATATATATATATATACATATATCTGCATACAGTCTAAACGGTCATGGTAGTAGAGAGAGACAGTACATATATGATATGATGACAGACCGTCATTTTATTATAAAATCCCAAACCTAATTCAAGCAAAATAGATTTTTGTGAAACATGAGTGTTCTCAGTTTTATCCAAGGTCAAATGTTCGAGGTGAAATTCACGGATACTAATTTTTTTAAAATTCTCTTATTGACGTAAAATGACTGCTTAAAGTGTAGACTAATTTTAAAAGGTCAAATCTTGTTAATATAAATATTAATCGGATCTTACAATGACTCACATTTCTCACACATGGATTTGGTTATACATATTACTTTTAAAAAAAATAAAAAAAAAAGTGTTCTCAGTTTTGTATGAAGTATGGTCATCTGTTCGAGAGTGGGATCGTTATTTGAACTATAAAAAAATATGCAAGCTTTTTTAGAGCTAGGGAGTTCAAACCCCTTTGACTTAACCAATCAAAAAGAACTATCAAATTATATAAGGCAACGCCATCATACAACGTCCCCTAACTGCAAAGAATAAGAAGATGCAAAGAAAACTGACCTGCAGTCATTTCATCAATTGGTAAAAGCATTAAAAGGTTACAAAGGTCACGAGAATCTGAAGTTCACTATTCAGTTCCGTATAGGCAGGTCGAAGAAATTGAAGAAACCAAAGAAAAATAAATAAGACTGAAAACAGCCATAGCATCAAAATCAGAAAAATGTTACAATTTCCTTATAAATAAAAGGAAGAAGTAATAATGAACATGGTAATACTGATCAATGATTTTGCTCTCTTTCCCAAGCGCCTTTAATGACTATACCAAAAGCTTAGTTCCCGTCTCTCATTCTTCTTTCCGAACTTTAGATCTTGCATGCTTTGCTGGTTTGATAATGTAGCCCATGGGGATCAATATAATTGGAATAATGGTGCCAATGTAATAGACGCTGCCGTATGAAGCAAGGGTCTCATGCATGCTCAAAACCTTCACATTACAAGTGCAGAAGCGTTAGATCCTTGCCAATCTTGGTTAAATGAAACAATCAAATTGCCCGTTCGGGTTTTGCCAAGCATCAGAACTTGACAATTGACAGGCAAATTGTTGATTTAAGCTTCAACATTGTCGTCAATAATGATCAAGTGGATGTGGTGTTATTTGTTTGGTAGCACTTGAAACTTTTGTTTCTCAATCCTACATTCTGGGCAAGAGCAGCTCACCCATGGACCAAGCAAAAGTTTTTAAATTTCGTCTCACAACAATTAGCAATTAAACTAACCAGGTCTACCAGGCTCCTTAAGCTAAAACAAGGTCAAACCAGATCAACCAGGCATCTTTAAAAAAAAAGTAAAAAAAAAGAGGTTCATCAAAACTAACCATAAAACCAACACAGGAATAATTCAAAACCAG
The DNA here is from genome assembly GCA_035771175.1 of Paratinospora sagittata. Classification (NCBI taxonomy): domain Eukaryota; kingdom Viridiplantae; phylum Streptophyta; class Magnoliopsida; order Ranunculales; family Menispermaceae; genus Paratinospora; species Paratinospora sagittata. The sequence continues at coordinate 34,689,321 of CM069604.1, forward strand.
TAGCGTGTATGCAAAGTTGGTAAATGTCAGTATCTTCTTAAGCAGGTCCATATTCTGTGGAATTGCTTGCTGCCACCGGTAAATAACTGCCATAAACTCGAAAGAAAACAAATCAATAGAAGGTCAACAATTGTCCTTAAATACTACTTCAGAAAAAGCACGAGATACCTCTTGAACCCGCAATCATCAATGCTGACTGTACAAAGAATATTATGTACCCAGGATATAGTCCCTGCATATGGAATCAAGAAGCAAGGAGTTAAGCTTGTTGCAGAATCATATTCAAAAGACAAGAACATAATTTAATTAATATGATTCCACTGCTCTGGCCAATGATGACAAGATTAATAGCAGTATTGACCTTGTAGAGAGACTAGGAAACACGACGCCAAACAATCACAAAAAGTTATTAATAATGATTGCTCAAGTTTTTACTAAATGCATCAACAGTGCATTGAATCTCCAAAAATCACAAGTGAATTTCAATGATAATACATTCGCTAGATTGGACTCACATGCCAAACAGCACTAACGGTCTGTGTCGCCAACAATTGAAAGAAACCTGGTCTTTTCCCTTGCCAAACAAGCCTGTCATAGACATCTAGAACAACAAATGGAATTGGATTAGATGCCAAAAGATAGCAATTTTACATTTTGCATGCCATACCTGTCCAACAAATGTTAATGAACATGATTATAAAATAAAACAAACAAAATATTAATTAGCACCAAAATTAAAAAAAAAAAAACCTTTCTAACGTACCTTAAGAACATTTCAAAATCATAAAACACAATAGATTTTGTGTACTAAGACGGACACATGAAGTACAACATTCACTATTTGAAATTCACATGCATACATAGACAGCAAATGTGTTGTGCTTAACTAACCATGTTCATACTGTGTCTAAGTATGCCACATAAATAGAGCACATGCTCACCATTTGGACCAAATCATGGTTCACTTATTTGTTTACAAAAGAAAAAAAAACGTACTCCAAACTCTGTTGGATGGAGTTCGTTTTATATGTTTAACACAACTTTGTTGACCATCAAAAGGCCCACAACAACAGACATTTTAAAGATATATATATATATATATATATATATATATATATATATATATATATATATATATATATATATAATGCATAGTTTTGTACAGAATAACACAATTGACAATGTATACAAAGAGAGATTGGTTCAGAAATTTCACATTGTTGTAAGAATTTTTATTTTTTTTAAAGGAAACAAACAGAAATATATTAATAACAAAACTGTAAAGCAAGATACAGCAGCAGGTTAGATTACCAGGGGTACTCTAACAAGCAAAAGAGAACAGCAAAATAACACACAAATTTGTTCATGTCAGACTTTGGATCAAATAATTTCCAAGTCCCAGTAGCAAATATCAGCAGAAACAGGGAAAAATGAGCATGCAGTCGTTTATTGAAAAAAGGGGGAAGAAACTCACAATAGCGTAGCCACGTGCTGACTTGTATGTTCCACACAAGTGGCAATTGAACAGCACTCGTTGCCAACTCAACTCCAATAACATCTACATTTTTTGCCCTGTCCCATCGTGGCTTTGGTGGAGAAGAATCTGTCCAACCACTAAATCCAAAACCAGATATAATGATTGATGCCTCCGAGATTGACCATATAAAATAATACTTCCAACGTGCAGTAAAGCCAGACATGTATTGGTAACTCAGCCGTTTCCAGAATCCCCACTCCAAGTATATGGGATCAGTGAACCGTGACAAGGGAAAGTGAGGTACCAGATACAAATACAAGGCCATACATATAGCAGCTTGAACAATAGCTCGCATGGTGGCAATAAAAGGTGATGGTGACTGTCCTTTATCAGAGGGACTCCAGATCTATGCATACAGATTAAGTAAGGCCTAAATAATTTCATGAAGAAAATAAACAAAAGAACAAGGAAAACAAGTTCGTTAGCCTACCCCTTTCCTTTCTGTATATTCCAAATAATCCTTCATTTCAAAAACTGGCCCAGCAAAGTGACTTCCACAACAGAGACAGTAACCAAAGTATTCGATTAGTGAGGGCAATTTAAGCAATCGGTTTTTCTTTTGGGATTCCCGAAGATTATCTTCTTTCAATAAACCATCGTTATAATTTATGGAACACGAAATGACCTTCAGTGTCAACACCATTAAGGCTCCTATAGGACCACAAAAAAAGAGAGCAGTCCTCAGAAACAAGACAAAGAACTTGTGGCATTTTCAAATAAATACAAGTCAATTAAAGATCAATGCAATACAAGCAATCGAGTAATATGTTTATACAATCTACTCTAATAATTTTCATATAAAATCCCAATACAATTTTATTAAGACCCTTAGAGTGAAGGATCCAGGAGGCTCGATTCACAGCATCACAGAATTCCACACAACTTCCTTAGGTCAATGCAAAGGATATTAAGAATTCCTTCATTTCTTCAAATTTTTTGACACATTTACAAGAACATAATCAACTTTTGCTGTTGGAGAACACACTGGAAACATAAGATCTGTAACTTTATTTCAATTATTTGGCTAATGATATCTTGATATGCATTGTTGGGTTGGGCCTAACCCACTGGCAATAGCTTTTAGATCAAGCAGTTTCTAACTTTCTAACACAGTGTCAAAGCATTGATTTTGTAAGAGGTCTTTCATTGTTGGCAGTTGCATGCACAATTAGTATTTGTGTCTTCTTCCATCTCTTTTTCGTCTCTCCATGTGTAAAATGGCAATGCATGTTAAGGGGAATGTTAATGATAGTTTGATCTGCATTTTTGGACCTCCACCTACAAACTATAACTTTTAGGTTGAACAAGTTCTAACACGCCCACTATGCTCTTAGAAATTTACAGTAATAAGGGTATACAATTCAAATATTGCAAATAAGATGACGTGTAATAAATAAATATACATATTGATGATTTAAATCAACTGCTGATAACAGGTTACATCCAAGATCTAGTTTTAGTGTCCACAATATTTATATCTTTATTTATATATGTTAACCATATATACAGTTTGTTTTCTATATACCCCAATATTCTACAAACAAATAAATTTGAAATGTGCTAATATTTGAATCCAAAGAGGAAAGAAGCAGTTCTTAATTTGAGGTTTCACCTTTTAGTCCCTTTTACAAATTTCCAAAGCCTTTATTTAAACCACTAAGAAAGATTACATAGGGATTATTGACAAGAATATCATGTAATTTATTTGAAAGTTCCTACTCTCTTTTAACATATATCAAACTTGACTCTCCAAATAACTTTAAATATAAAAACCCATGGCAAACTTGGATCATTTTTCCTTGCTTACCCTTTTCTACTTTTCAAAGGGTTGGCAAGCTTCTTGTAGATAAATGGAACTACTACATTACACCTTTTACAGATATTGTTAACGTGAAAATGTTTGTATCTCAAGGTGAAAATATCACATATACAAGGAAAAGTATTTACCTGTTGCATCAATGCCTCCTTCCTTCCACGCATCCCCGCTCATGTAGTACATGTGGCTACACAAGTATGCGACTAGTTAATAATTTTGATACATTTGTATGGTTCATTTTGTAATTAATTTTGAAGCGAGGAATCGGTCTCTGCTCATTGCATACTGTAGTTTTAAGTCCCTTTGATTAGCACTGACCAAATACACCATTACAAAATGATAAACTACCCTTGATCATTTTCTCACGGTTGCTCTGGAATGGGTGCAAAGACAACTAGGAGTCTTGCCTAAAACTACCACCCTTGAAATAGTGTGATAGCTCACTAATCGAGCACTCTTGTGCTGAAAATGGCAAAAAGGGGGTCAATCTTCCTAGTAAGGTTTCTATCTTAATGTCAAAGGAAAAGGGGGGTTGAGTACAGTAGAACCAAAAACATACAGTTAACTAAAACCCATAAAATGAAAAGATCATGGCTAAGCCACTAGATGTTAATTTCATACCAGAGTTAGGGATTAGCCACAAAGAAAAAAAGCCAACAAATAATTCTTAAACACTCTATAAAACACAGAAAATCAACCATAGAATAAGGTAAGAATAAAAGGAATAAACAAATCTGATAATTTTTAACCACCTCTACTGTAAAACAGAGGAAATCAACTTAAAAAATAATGTAAGAGTAAATAAAAGTGTATCTATAACACAATTGCCGAGCACAAGTAATCATAACAAAGTGCTAATAATTGTAGCCAAAGAAAGCAGGCATTGATGAAAGATTTTAGAATTAGCTATGAATTTATATGCCAAGCCTTCCCAGCAGCTTCAAGCTGGAAAGCACGCTGTAAAATTGAAAGAATGCAGTCGAAGCATCAGTGCCAACAAGCTGACTCTGAATCAGAAAAAGCGTATATTGTGCAACAATTGGCCGCTTCTGGTATGGAAATCAAGCTGTTACGGACTGGATAACTGGTCAATTCTACTGGTAGTGACTAGTGATCAATTTCTGGCAGAGTTTTGTCATATCTTTCAAATAGGCTTCAAAAAAAAAAAAAACAAAGATGCAGAGATTAAGTGTGGATCCAAAACCAGGATTCTCACAATTAAATTTTTAAGCACAAAACAGAGCTCCTAGCTTGATTCAGTATTTATTTAAGCTCGATAACCATGGAATACTTTAAGCCTTAGCAGCATGGATAATTTTAAGTAAACAACTTCGAATAAATGAATATAGTATTATAGTTGGAACAGAGTTTAAGTAACACGAATATCCAAAACAAAATAGTGCTTGATTTATAAAACTTAAAATCACATGTTAACGTATAAATTCCTACGAACCAGTCATTCCATAGTATTATCTCTAAAGCTGAAAGCAAGTCGAAATCTACAGATTTTCTAATTAAACAAAAACAAATCAGTTAAAAAAGAAACCTTTCATGAATTCCAGCTCAATCTTCCACGCAATTCACTCAACTAAGCTCAAGCCTCGTTTATCAAACAAACGAGACAGAGAAACCATAATTCGCACAAATCAATCACCAAAAAACTCCACGTAACAATTCAACACACAAAAGAAACAACATCCAAAAACGAACAAACAACCAAAAACTTCATCAACAAACTACTTGTACGACGTACCAGCCAATGAGATATCCGAATCCGATGAAAAAAGTCAAGATGCCGCATCTCTTACGATAAATAATCATCGAAGCGTATCCGAGCAACATCGGGACCAGAAAGTGCAGATTCGAGGAGAATCCAAAGGAGAGGTACGACAACAGCGCTCCTAAAGCCGCCGCGTACACGTGCTTCGGTAGGGTTCCGGGAACGAGTCTCCATAGAAAGCTCACCGGTATTGTTGCAACGAAGCAGAGAAGAAATCTCAGAACCGGCACCGAAACTCCGATCGCCAACGCCATTGTTTCCATCTCGAGCTCCATTGCGAGATGGATCTCCGAAACGTCTCTGTTAATGTTAAGAAGAAGAAAAGAAGAAGGAAGAAGAAAATATATTACAAGCTGGTTTTTGGGGATTTGTTTTTGTTTTTTTTTTTAAGTGAGATTACGGAAAAGCCCCTGTGTGGCCACACTGTCGCCAGTGACTGAGCACGGAGTAAAGTGTGATCATAGAATTTGTGATCGTCTGAGATCTTGACACGTGGATGTGATCGCTAATTGGTGTACCTCTTCCTTTGATTAAGGGCGCTTTAATGTGCCTTGGAAGTATCGACGATACGTTATAAATGTTTCCATGAATGCATATTTACCCATTGTTGCGTACGAGAAGATAATTTTCTACTTTCTTATTTTGATAATTTTACCAGTGGATATAATAAATGACATTATAATGTTTGTACTACAGGACATATCCCATTCATGGGCATTAATATGAATCCACGTGAACTCCATTGACTTTCTGGTGGGGCACCTTGTTTTCATCTCTTAATGTCTTTCCTTCTTTAGAGATTTAACTGGAACTGAAGAATCCAAGCTCATCAACTTCCTTATGTCTATCTTGGCATGTATAAGATCGTTGGATGACAACGATAAGAGATTTCAGGCCTTGAACCAATCAGGGTAATGCACCACCAAATCCCTCTTCAACCACTTCATCTAATGCCTAACTACTTCCCCTTTCTCATACTATTCCATCATTTAGAAAGCTCTAATGCCAGTTAAAGCGCTAAAGTGCTCGGTTGGCTTACTACCTTGGGGAGAGTAAATACCACGAACATGCTCCACCGTCGTCAGCCTTTCATGGCCCTCTCTCCTCGTTGGTGTCCCTTATGTAGAAATGAGGAAGAATCGGTCAACCATTTTTTCATGCTTTGTCCATTTGTGAGTCAGATTTAGGAGAAGTGGCGGGTTTGGCTCGAGTGTTCACACCCTTCTAGTACCAACATCGGCAACCTTCTGTCTTTGAAAAATTATGATGTTTTTTGTCATGGTTTAAAGGAGAATAAACGGCAAGACAATTTGTATTGATCTCATTACAGAATTTATACAACTTGAATAAATTACAATATGGAAAGAATAAATGAATATTTCTACAATAAATGTGTACATAAAATTAGGACTAAAATCTAGCATTGATATCTAAATCTTATATGATTTATGAATTCTTTGCTAGAATAAAATCTTTCCTCATATGCCCCGCAATCTTGGACGGCAAAGTGGCAAAACGAGACTTTGCTAATGGCTTGGTGAGGATATCGACGACTTGGTCATGAGTAGAGAGACATGGGCAACATGGAGAGATCCATTTTCAACTTTATCACGTACAAAGTGATAATCAAGAGCAGTGTGCTTCATTCCAGAGTGGAAAACTGGATTGGCACATAAATGTGTGGCTCCTAGATTATCACAAAGTAGATGAGGAGTTTGCTTGAGGGATACACCCAATTCGTAGAGAAGATTGGTAATCCATAACAACTCAACAGTGGTGGAAGCAACATAGCGATATTCAGCTTCAGTAGAGGAGCGAGCAACGGTTTGTTGCTTCTTAGAACACCATGATATTGGATTGCCACCAAGAAAAATAACATAAGCTGATGTAGAAGTGTAGCCATCTCGATTACTGGCCCAATCAGCATCGGAGTAAGCAGTAAGTGTGAGTTGACCATAAGATATGGTATGTTTGAGATAACATAAAAGACATTTGGCAGTAGTCCAATGAGTTTGAGTTGGTGAGTGTAGGGTGTTTATGGGTTAGATTGGGTCGATTTGAGGCCACGGGGGTGAAGGTTTCCCCGGGACGCTGATGGAATCCTTTCACAATAAGTCAGGCTTTGTAACGATTAATGCTACCATCAGAGTTTTGTTTGATTCTAAATACTCACTTACAACTAACAATGTTTTGATTGGACTGACGAGGAACCAATTCCCATGTGTCATTCTTCATGAGAGCATTGAACTCACCACACATTGCTTCTCTCCACTTAGGATGCTTAATGCCTTGAGTAACAGAGGTAGGTTCAAGGGTGGGGGGTAAAGGGTGTTTGGTGGTGAGATGAATTTTGGGTTTAAAAATATTATTTTGAGATCTGGTGGTCATTGAATGTGTACGAAGTGGTTCATTGGTGGTGGGTTAGAAAAATCATACCTTGGAGACATCTCATTCAAGTGTGAGCCAGAACCTGCGAGTAGAGTGGAGTTTGCCATATTGGGTTCCATTATTGTATGAATATTAGCATCTTGCGTGGAGATAGGGGGATTCTCATGAGGGAAATCAGAAGAAATAGGTAAGTTATTGTGTGCAACATGAGTGGGTGGAGATGTGGGGTGAATCACGAAGTGATGGGGAAGAATGAAGGGGATTGGGTGAGTGATTCTTGGAATTTGGAAAAGGATTTATGTTAGTTTGGGTGGTCCTAGAATCAAGGTGATTGAAGAGATGAAGAAGGAAAGGATGAAAAAGGTGATGAGGAGATTGCATGAGATGTGGAGGAAATATTCAAATTTGGTGGGTTAGGCCTAGGGGTGGATGTGCTAGATACGGAATTGGATTTATTTGGAAAGTGAGGTCTGGTGGGTTGATTTGGCATAGAATCTAGAGGATTAGGAGAGGAAAGATTTGCTGGGTGCATTGAGATTTTGGAAGTGACATTTAAAGGAAAGAAAGGAGGATCGTTGAGATTAAGAAAGTTATTTATGATGGGTTGGGTATTCCTAGAATCAAGAGAATTTAACGTGGGGGGTGAGGAAGATGGTGGAGTGGAGTGTGAATAATCAAGATTTTGGGTGACGGTAGAAGGTGGATTTTGTGGAGCATGAACAAGGAGAGAATTAAGGGATGAAGATGGAGTCGCCCACCTTGAAATAGTATGAGAATTTATTTTATCACGATCCGTAATGGTAGACAAGGATGGAAACTTGTCTTCTACGAATTTTACATGTGAAAAATAAATTTTGTGATCTATGGGTTCAAAGCAAATATAGGAATTATGGACATTTGAGTAACCCAAGAAAATACAAGGCTTAGAATGTTGTTCTAATTTGTGTTTGGTGTAGGGACGAAGCCAAGGATGGCAAAGACACCCAAAAATTCGAAGCTTTGAATAATTGGGTTTGGCATGAAGTAATAATTCAAATGGTGATTTATGATCAAGAATTGGCGTTGGAAGCTTACTAATGAGATAAACCGCCGTTTGAAAGGCATAGGGCCAAAGGGATAATGGAAGAGAAGCTTTATGGAGAAGAGTAAGGCCTTAAAGTATATATTTACGATTATTAAATAAATATATATTATACATCTTAAAGTATGTAATAAATAATTTAATAATTAAACATGTATAATTATACTTAAAGTATGTAATTACTGTAGTCAAAATAGCATTCTCTTTTTATCTTTTTTTACAATTAAATTAATATTTTCCTGTAGAAAATAAATTTTGACATATCAGAAAGATACAAAGCAAAGATAATTGGGAGAAACTAAAAGAGAAGCATTTTAAAAACTAATTAAAGATTCCGTTCAGAAAAGAAAAAAACTAATTAAAGAGAGCACCGGAAATATAAGATAAGGCTTTGTTTGTAATGTTCATCTACACATTAGTCGAATTCAAGATACTACCTGTCATTGCAGGCAGTGATAACAACCGGATTCGACTTTATTACGTATGATACTGTGAATGCCAAGGAGATCAAATGGCTAAACATAAGCCTGGGAATAATTGATATCTATGAATAAGGCATGTGAAATCAAAGATAGTAGTTAACAACTAGTAGAGCCAAATGCCTTTTTGTAATCAATTTATAAGGAACAGATATTTGCTACCATTACTTTGATTAGATGAGTTTGGGACTCAGATAATACTTGGGATCTCTGAAAAATCTTTCTATTGTCTCTGCCTTCGCCGCTGAAAGGTCAGTTTTCCCCAAAATTTGCTCTTTTGTTGCTCTGGATATTGCTTCAATAGAACCAATTGCTTGGCTAAGCTGAACAAAGACAGGCAAGATAGGGACGATGTATCACACAAGAGTTCAGCAACAGACACCTCTATAAAATATGCAAAAGATAAAGGCATTCTATGACAGATTAATGCAGAAGAGTAAGATTCACAAGTCAATAGACTTAAAAGTCCTGTGTTAGCAATACAAGTAAATCAAATCTTGATTTCTCCCATCCTGCTCAAGAAAACTAAAGTATCCTGAAAAATACCAATTTCTGGTACATGCACTGGGCATAGATAACACCTTGATAACCGAAGATAGAACTTTGGGTTCTTTTGGTTCACAATCAACCAGATGGTAGGTCTCCACAAATTTATCAAAGTTCCTAAGAATGTAAATGACTGAACAGTTGGCAATGCTACAATTATCTTTGTCATGTCAGCTATCAGGTGTGTATGGCCACAACCTAGAGGGGTAGCACACGATATAATGTGCATGGTAAATTTTGGAAATAGAGAATTTTGGCTTGTCCAAGGGTTTTGTCACACACAGTACACAGCACACCGCAGTGTCTAGTACCCCCGGGATGTGATGGGTATGTTGTGCGAAATCGTGGTAAAGTATGAAAGAAAAAATAAGACAACAAATATAACGTGGTTCGACAAATTGCCTACGTCCACGGAAGACAGCAAACTTGTATTATCAGAGATTACAAACTACACCCTTAGGTGAATCTTACAGATTGGATCTCTTAAATAGATCTCTCAGAATAGAACTCTCTGACTCACAGGAATGAATTTAGAAGAATGAAGTTAAGCTCTATTTATAGGAGTAATCAGGGGTGTTTTCGTAATTATAAATATTAAATATAATATATATTTAATATTATAATAATAACTCTTTCGGCGCCACTTTCAGCTTGTCTGCCACGTAGGTGGTCCCCATGCGCATGCATTGTCTGCCACGTGGGTGGTCCCCACGCGCATGCCTTGTCTGCCACATGGGTGGTCCTCACAGGGTACCTCATACCGAGCGTACCTCAGCCAAATGGCTCAGTGGTTACTCCAAGTGCGGATTCAAACTCCTTAAGGGGAGGTTGCGAGTTCGACTTTGGGGAGGCCCTCTTTGTGGACAAAAAAACCTCGGGGATACTAGACGTTGTGTGCGGGTTGTGTATTAAGGTATAACAATATTATATGGTACTATGGCTGTCCCGGGATCATTTGTCCATACTATTCATGAGTGAATAGTGTGGACAAATGATCTCGGGTACTAGACGTTGTGATGTGCTGTGTACGTGACAATATTATGTGGTATATAATGGCTGGGCATAGTACTCATCACCCTGGGTAAGGGCACTGTGTGCAATCCAAGCGTGACAGATTTCTTCAGTTTTATCTTTATTAATGGTCACAGGTAATATACACGATTCACACAAACAGAAATCTCAAGTCCCTTCACCCCCTCCCTGAAAGGAAAAAAGGCTAATGTCATATTACCGCATATGCATCATGATCGTCAGTACCAGGAATAGAAGTCAACACATAACGGAAAGCATCAATTCCCTCAATTGCTCGCTGCCTCTTTACAATTACAATATCACACATTCAGATTATGAAATGAGAATATCAAACAGAAAGGAAAAATTCTAATAACTTACCTCAACCTTCAACTTGGAGATAGCATCTTGCTGCTGTTGTGCGGAATCGTGGTAAAGTATGAAAGAAAAACAAGACAACAAATTTAACGTGGTTCGGCAAATTGCCTACGTCCACGGGAGACAGCAAACTTGTATTATCAGAGAATACAAACTACACCCTTAGGTGAATCTTACAGATTAGATCTCTTAAATAGATCTCTCAGAATAGAACTCTCTGACTCCCAGGAATGAATTTTGAAAAATGAAGTTAAGCTCTATTTATAGGTGTAATCAGGGGTAAAAAACGTAATTATAAAATAATATATTTAATAATTAAATATTAAATATATTCAAACTTTCGGTGCGCGACCGCCGTTTTTCGGCCCCATTTTCAGTCGTTCCTTTGTTTGCCACTTGCCCCATTGTTTAATTAGCCACCCAAATGTTCTGTCGGCCACATGAGTGGTGGTCCCCAATAAATCTCCACCTCCACCACATGTGGAGCAGGGCTCCTCTACACCTGCAATCTCTCTACAGATAGCAAGCTTCCTTCAAAAAACTGTTGCTGCCTCCATTAGTGCCCTTAGGCACTCCGAGCTCGTGAGATGTTGATCAAGTCCAAACAATGTTGGAACTTGATCCCTGTAACCACCTTTGTAAGCATATCTGCGGGGTTATCTGCAGTCTTGATCTTTTGCAGAAGAATACTCCCTTCTTCTACTATTTCTCGAACAAAATGAAAACGAACATCAATATGCTTCGTTCGACTGTGATGAACTTGGTTCTTTGCCAAACAAATGGCACTCTGGCTGTCTCAGAAAACTTCAACATTCTTCTGCACAATTCCCAAGTCTTTAGTCAATCCATGAAGCCAGATTGCTTCCTTGAAAGCTTCCGTTACTGCCATGTACTCTGCCTCTGTAGTAGACAAAGCAACTGTTGACTGTAGTGTTGATCTCCAACTCACTGGTCCTCCTGCCATAGTGAAAACATAACCAGTAGTAGATCTGCGCTTGTCAAGATCTCCAGCATAGTCCGAATCCACATATCCGATTAGATGCTTACAACTTTTCTTATCTCTCTCGAACTTTAAACCAATATCCACAGTACCATGAATATACCGTAGAATCCACTTCACTGCTTGCCAGTGGCCTTTACCGGGGTTGTGCATGTAACGACTTACCATACTTACAGCATGTGAAATGTCAGGTCTGGTACACACCATAGCATACATCAAGGCACCAACTGCATTTGCATATGGAATGTTCTCCATTTGCTTCTTCTGATCCTCAGAATTTGGTGACATTGATGAACTTAGCTTGAAATGTGGTGCCAATGGTGTGCTCACAGGTTTTGTGTCATTGCCAATGCCAAAAGTTTGAAGAATTTTCTTCAAATACTGAGTCTGAGTCAAACAAATTTTGCCTTTGGCCCTGTCTCGAGTTATCTCCATCCCGAGAATTTTTTTGGCCTCTCCAAGATCCTTCATTTCAAACTCTGAGCTCAATTGAGCCTTCAGTTTGTTAATCTCCACCTTGCTTTTAGATGCGATTAACATATCATCTACATATAAAAGTAAGTAGATAAATGTACCATCTTGAAGTTTGCGATAGTAGACACAATGATCAAACTGACTCCGGGTATATTTTTGCCCTTGGATGAAGCTGTCAAATCGCTTGAACCACTGTCTCGGTGACTGCTTCAGGCCATACAGTGACTTGCTCAACTTGCAAGCCCAATTCTCTCTTCCTGGTACTTTGAATCCATCTGGTTGAGACATATATATCTCATCTTCCAAATTACCATGCAGAAAAGCAGTTTTGACATCGAGTTGGGCTAACTCGAGATCAAACTGTGCAACCAAAGCCAATAATATTCGAATTGACGAATGCTTAACAACAGGTGAGAATACCTCATTGTAGTCAATTCCTTCCCTCTGAGCGTAGCCTTTTGCTACCAGTCTGGCTTTGTATCGGATATCATTTGTGCTGGAAGAGCATTCCTTCTTAGCGAAAATCCATTTGCAGCCAATTGGTTTCTTTCCTTTCGGAAGTGGAACCAACTTCCAAGTCTGATTCTGATGGAGTGATTTCATCTCCTCATTCATTGCCATTTTCCACTTATCACTTTCCATACTCTGAATAACATCTTTGTAATTGTATGGAATATCATCTCCAGTGACTGGAAATGCATATGCAACCATGTCAGTGTACCGAGCAGGTTTGCGGATTTCTCTTCGTAGTCGACTGGTGGCAATTGATTCTGGTTCTTGACTGATGTCTGGTCCTGGAGCCTCCACCTCAACTGAGATTTCCTCCTCGTCTTCTTCAAGATGGTTGGATATCTCTGCTAACTTTCCAAGAGTTACTGGAATATCTAACTCCACCTGCTGAGGCAAATCTAGATCTCGATTTTCTTTATCAGAAACTGTATGCTTTAACATCACAGATTCATCAAAAGTTACATCTCGACTTTTTACAATCGTCTTTGTCTGAGGGTTCCATAATCGGAAAGCCTTAACTCCTTCACTAAATCCCATGAAAATCGCTTTCTTGGACCTAGGATCCAGTTTGGATTCCTTCACATGGAAATATGCAGTGCATCCAAAAATGCGCAGAGAATCATAATCTGAAACGGGGTGTCCAGACCATACCTCCTTGGGAGTTTTGCCATCTAGTGCTGTTGCAGGAAGTCGATTGATGATATGAGAGGCATATGACAAAGCTTCAGCCCAAAATGCCTTGCTCAGTCCAGAATGAGATAACATGCAGCGAACTTTATCTACCAAAGTACGATTCATGCGTTCAGCAACACCGTTTTGTTGTGGCGTGCCTGGGACTGTGAAATGTCTGACAATCCCTTCATTCTCACAAAATTTCTGAAATGGGTCTGACTTGTATTCTCCTCCATTATCAGATCTGAGCCTCTTAATCTTCCTTCCTGTTTGTTTTAAAACAAACTTAAACAATATTAAGTGCGCTGACAGACAGTAACCGTCTTGAGAGTTATTAAGTTGATTCTAAAGATGAGGACGTTCCTACACAAGTAGCGTCCTGATAGTTTATTCAACTTATAACTATCAACGTCCTTAAAGATAGAAATCACTTAAAAACAAAGAGAACCTCCAGCGAGCTGAAATTAAGTCAGCGTCCTGCCATTCTCAAAGGTTGACAAAAGGAAGGCTGCTACTTACAAGTAAGCGTCCTTATGAATCGATTTAATTCAACCTTGAGCGTCTTAATATTTTATCAACGTCCCGACTCATCAAGTCCAGGAGGGTGTTGCTAAAACATTAGCGTCCTGAAAGACTCTATAAAAATGGTTTTTGATTTCTCGATTAAAACTCGATAAAACATGATATTTCTGGATTAAATCAAATATGTAAACGATTTAAAATCAGTTCGATTAAAATCATGTAATCATGCATATTGCTGAATCAAATGGCATAGAAGGTTCTACTACCTATCATAATCTAGTCATACTACCGAACATCTTCAAATGATCATGGTCTTCAAGTAGATTTTTAATACGTCCGCCATGCATCATTAATTCTTTTGAAACCTTCAAGTAAGATTAGACATGCCATGTATGTAAGAATATTTCATATCAGGGACATATTCTCGTTCGGGACATGAGGATAATTGGTTCAACAATCTCTCCCTTTTTTATGATTTCAAACACATTTCTATAGGCTTTGAAGCAAGCTAATAAAATGATGTGATTATGCATGATATGCAGTACTAATGTTCGTTGTTCCATATGATATGAGTGTATTTCCAAGGAATGTACTCAGACTCCCCCTTTGTTAATCTCCCCCTGAATATATGATGTTTCATTGAATATTACCTATATTACGTCTCCCCCTTTTGAAATATCCAAAATAGTAAAGTATCATGAAATAAGTCTTCCCCATATAGAGGTAAACATCACAGATCAGTCTCAGAGAACATGCCAAGTTCTTTTCAAATGTGAACAAATTGGTCTTTTGGTAAGGCTTTAGTAAATTTGTCAGCCAGTTGTTATTTGGTTTCAATGTGAGACAATATGACTTCTCTATTTTGCACATGATCCCGTAAAAAGTGATATCTTATTTGAATATGTTTATTTCGGGAGTGCAGTACTGGATTTTTAGATATGTTAATAGCACTAGTATTGTCACACAAAATTTCTGCACATTGAATAAATAGTTGATAATTCTGAAGTTGTTGTTTCATGTAAAAAACTTGAGAACAACAACTTCCAGCTACAACATATTTTGCTTCAACTGTGGATAATGCCACGGAATGTTGCTTCTTGCAAAACCAAGAAATTAAAGAATTTCCAAGAAAGTGACAAAATTCGAAGGTACTTTTCCTATCACTTAGACTACCAACATAGTCAGAGTCTACATAACTTCTCATATCAAATGTAGTACCTTTGGAATACCAAATTCTTAAGTGTGTTGTGCCATTTATGTATCTGAATATTCGTTTGACACACTTTAAATGAGATTCTTTAGGTTCTGATTGAAATCTTGCACAAAGACAGATACTGAACATAATGTCAGGTCGACTTGCAGACTTCCAATCATACTTCTATAAAGTTTTGAATCAATTGATTTATCTTTTTCATCCTTATCTAATTTGATTGCAGAGGTACAGGGAGTATCAATCGATTTCAAATTATGCATTTGAAACTTTTTAACCATTTCCTTTGCATACTTTGATTGGCTTATGAAGGTGCCTTTCAACATTTGCTTAATTTGCAAATCGAGAAAGTATGTAAGTTCTCCCATCATACTCATTTCAAATTCCTTCTGCATCAATTTTGAAAACTCATCACACAATTCTTTGTTTGATGAACCAAAAATGATATCGTCCACATATATTTGAACAATAAGCATATAATCATTATGGTGTTTGATAAACAAAGTTGGATCAAGTTTTTCCTTTTGAAACTTATGATCTAAAAGAAATGAACTCAGTCGATCATACCAAGCTCTCGGAGCTTGTCTTAATCCATATAAGGCTTTGTGGAGTTTGAACACATATTCCGGGTCTTGAGCATCCTCAAACCCTGGATATTGTTCCACATATACCTCTTCGTGGTTGTACCCTTGTGCAACCAATCTAGCCTTAATTCGGACAATGATACCTTGTTCATTCTTTTTTGTTTCTAAAGATCCATTTGGTTCCTATAACAGATTGATGAAAAGGTCTAGGAACTAATTCCCATACTTTGTTTTGCACAAAGTGTCCTAGTTCTTCTTGCATAGCAAAAATCCAGTTTTCATCTTTAAGTGCATCTTCCATTTTAATTGGTTCAAACTGTGATACAAAACGTTCATCAAAATTTACGTGAATTGATTCTTCTACAATTTGATTTGATTTGTTGAACACTCTGTAGGCTCTACTATGAGAAGAATATCCTAAGAATATTCTTATATCGGATTTAGGTTCAAACTTGTCTAGATTGTTTTTATCATTAAGAATAAAACATTTGCATCTGAATACTCGAAAGTAGCTGATGTTGGGTGTTGTAACACCCCGTAGTTTTAATTAAATACATACGTTAAATTACGCATATATTGAGATATATAATACACGTATTTTATACGTAGGAGCCAAATATACGCGTGTATGATTAGTAAATAAATAAAATTATAAAATGAATATGATACATATGGGATCATCTAATATTGGTGCTTACAATTAAAACAATGGAGTTGAATTAAATTGAGTAATTTATGGTGTTAGTTATTTAAATATGTGGATTGGAGTATGATTATTAAATGAATTATAGAAATGAGATGAGTTGAATTTAATGAAATTTGATGGGGTGAGTTGGTTAACTATTGAGCATGAGGTGCATTGGATCATTTTTGATATAAAATATCACCTCATTCCATGTCTAATCTATACCCCTCACCAACGTTTAAAATAAAAAAAAGAAGAAGAAGATAAAACGTGTAAAAAGAAAAAGAAAAAAAAAAGTTGCAGTGAAGAGAGAACGAGAGAACGAGAGAACGAGAGAACGACGGAGAAGAAAGAAAGAAGAATGAAAAGAAACGCGGGATTCGCGTGAAATCCGGACCTGCGGTAAGTGATTTTTACTCTATTTATTCGTGAAATTACTATCTAAGCTAGATGTAACGATTCTAGCGGAGTAATTTTAGCTATTGGAGCCGTTTTACTGTGTTTTCAAAAATTGGGGTTTTGACCCAACGTGAATGAAAATCCACTAGGAAGGTAGAAAAATACTCCCTAGACTGTAGGGACCTGAATATGTGGTTAGATTGAATTTATGTGTTCATTTGGGATTTTTATAGCCGTTAGAAGTTTGTTGGAATTTAGAGTTTCGATTGGAGACCATTTGAATCATTTAAAACTCGATGAAACTCCAGTTGAAGGCTATAGAATGGTAGAATGAACTGTTGTGAGTCCATTGATGCTAAGTTCATGATTTTTGGAGACCGTTTAACAATTTTAGTAAAAATTTACATGTTTCTAATGAATAGTGACGACATGAATAGCGACGTGAATAGTGCTACGATCATATCCAGTGAATAAAATGGAATTGGAATCCAGTGAAACTCCGGTTTGAGATCATAGAATCGTAGAGAATTGAATTTCAAACGTTTCGATACTAAGATTGTGATTTTTGGATATGATTTGATATTTTTAGTAACTAAATATATGGTTTTGGTGAGTAAATTTCACTGTCGTGACCTTCGCGAACGTGTAAAACCTCAATAAAATACCTGTTAAAGGTAGTAGAATGATAGAATGAGTGATTTTACACGTGTCGATGTGGACAGAATAATTTTAGGAATCTTCTAGATTTTTAATAAAATTGATATATGTTCCAGTAGAAAAATAAACTGAGAATTAGTGAAAATATGAATTGGAACTCTATTTTCACCGTTCTTTCTTGTGGAAATATCTAGATTGACCACAGAAACGAGATAGTAGTTTCTTCAACTGCTTATGAGTCCTAAATGGAGTTGGAATCTAAATTCACAGATATAATATTTTTAAGGCTAATCTTTATTTGAAGTGAGTTGAGAAATTAAATATATAAATAGATATAAATCAATGAAATTGAATTATGGAGTGGTTGTAACAGGTTGAGATTTAAATTGGAGCTGGACTCGAAAGCGAAAATGATTGGGTTTAAGTTGGAAAGTGTTGTACTGTGAGTATAGCTTTCTTAATTTGGTTCTTGTATGGCATTGTACACATATAAAATGTTTGATTGGATGCATGTTATATATTTATATGTAATGCATTGAGTTTTTATGGATCATGCAAACTGATTTTTAGCATTTGAAGCTTATAATAATGTCATTTCGTTAGGAATTAGACCCGGATGAGGTTTTGCGAAACCTCATTGTCAGTAGGCCTGTCCTAACAAGGGTTGCGATCCTTAAAATGACTGTGAATTGGGTAATGAGAGGTTGTGGCTACCTTTTAACTGCCATACAAGGGTTAGACCCGCTCTTTTACCTTAAATGAGGGAGATGGTAAAGTTTTTGATGAAACTGTGCACTGATTTATTGAATGAGCATAAACTATATATTGTATGCATGTATATTATTTTGCTGAATGTTGCATATGGGATTTTGAAATATTTTAATTTAAACGATTTGATATGCCATGTTTCCCTAAATGCATGTGATGGTCATGTCAAGAGCTACACTCATTGAGCTTGTTGATTGCTCACTCCATTTCCTCCAATATTTCAGGTATTGAGTCGAAGGGAAAAGGAAACATCCGTGAGTGATAATCACGAGAGCCTTCGTCTGGTATGTGTATGTATGCGAAGGAAATGGATTATATTTTCTTTATTTTCAAATGAATATATATCACACATTATATATGTATTATCATCTAGATGGGTTGTGTGGTAATATTATATGATGCTTGGGATGATGGAATGAGATGATCATAGATATTTATCAGGTGAGAATTTACTTTGTGGAATGAATGGAATGAATGTGAGTGGAATGATTAGCTATATATATATTTGATTTGATTTGATTTGTGGTATATCAGGAAAAAATGTGAATTGTCCATTTTATGGGGAGGTGCTGTCGAAATTTCTATAAAATTTTGGAAAGGATTATGAGATTATGTGAAGGCTGACAATACATTGTATACTGTATATGGGTATATACAGTGTATAATACATTGTGTCTGTCATGACGTCAGCCTACGTCAGGGGTGTCGTGACAGGTGCTCTACCCTTTCATAGTTCATATGGAGTTTTATTCAAATCTCTTTTGATTAGAACTCGGTAGAAATCATCAATGAAAGTAACAAACCAACGTTTACCGCCCAATGAAGCATTTTGAGAGGGTCCCCAAACGTCGGTATGAACATAATCCAATGTTCCTTTTGTGCGGTGGATGGCAGTTCCAAACTTGACTCTCGTCTGCTTGCCTATGATACAATGCTCGCAGAAGTCAAGTTTCCCAGTCTTTGCACCTTTCAGAGAACCTTGCTTTATCAAGGTTTGAAGAGCCTTCTCTCCAATATGTCCGAGCCGCATGTGCCAAAGTCTGGAAGTGTCTGGTGAAACATTATTAGAATTGGTGCAAGCTGAGACACTTCCAATTACTGTGTTGTCGTCAAGGAAATAGAGATTTCCTTTCTGAGTACCCTTCATGGCCAAGAATGCTCCACGTACAACCTTCAGAACTCCACCTTCAATGGTTACCTTGTAACCACTGGAATCAAGGACTCCTAAGGATATCAGATTTTTCTTCAAATCTGGAACATATCTGACGTCCGTGAGCCGTCTTGTTGTACCGTCATGCATCTTAAGGCGTATAGTTCCAATACCTTTTGTGTGGCAGGTATTGTTGTTGCCCATGACCACGACTCCTCCATCGAACTCTTCCAATTTTGAGAACCAATGGCGATTCGGACACATATGATAGGAACATCCGGAATCTAAAATCCATCTATCAGACTGAATGTCTATAGATGAAACTGAGAATGCAGAATCTTCTTCAGCCTTCTGTGCCACATTTGCATCTGTCTTGCCCTTATTTGGACAATCTTTCTTCCAGTGCCCCTTTTGGTGACAATAGGCACATTCATCCTTTGCAAGACGTTGACGTGATGAAGGTCCTTTTGACTTTGAGCGAGATCGGCCTCGCCCACTGGATCTATCAGATCTGTTGTTAGCCCTGCCTCTGGATACCGTCAAGGCTGCTGGTGATGCTTCCTTGTGATCGCGTTGGTCCTTCCTTCGATACTCGTTGTTCACCAAAGCATTTGAAACATCACTGAATTTAACCTCATCTTTACCATATAGCAAAGTTGTTGTTAAATGTTCATAACTTTTAGACAAAGAGTTTAACAACAATAGTGTCTTATCCTCATCAAGAGGGTCAACATCAAGATTTAGTAGATCAGCAAGAATCTTGTTGAATTTATCAAGATGCTCACTCATGGGAGTACCTTCCTTGTACTGAAAACGATAGAGCTTCTTCTTCAGGTAGAGGCGGTTCTCTACGCTTTTCGTCATGTATTTGTCATCCAGTTTCTTCCAGAGACTTATTGTCATAGTCTCTTTCATGACAAAGTACTTCTGATCTTTGGCCAAGCAGAGTCTGATTGTTCCACAAGCTTGACGTTTGACGAAATACCAATCATCATCGGACATATCCTTGGGCTTGGTTTCCAAGGCGATATGTGATCCTTCCCGGAATAAGAGATCTTGAACTTCACATTGCCACATGCCAAAGTTGTTGGTGCCGTTGAATTTCTCCACCTCGAACTTTGCGTTAGACATCGAACTTCTTTGCCAAGGCCTGCTTGTGCTTGGGATTTCCTCCGCCATTAAGACCGAAGATATGTATGACGCCGAAAAGTGCTTGGAAAAATGATAAACAACTCCAACTAAGCTATATCAATAACTTAGCAGCTGAATCTGCAGAAACTGATTGCACGGTTGCGTCCGAAACGGTCGAAAATGGTGGAAATGAGTCTGACTTTGCTGAAATCAGACCAAAAATGAGCAGGATATGGTTGGTCAACCGGATACGATGAATAGTATCGGGCTGAACGCGGACTGGGCCTAAGGAACAGTGGCGGGGCTGAGCGCTGGCTGGGCCGATAAACAGTGACGGGCCGAAAGTGGCTGGGCCTATGAACAGTGACTGTCTGAAGCGGGCTGGGCTGAGATGGGCCGTATGAACAGTGACGGACCGACCGAGGGTGGGCCGAGATGAACAGTGACTATTTGGGCTGGACCGGAGGGATGAACAGGGCGACTGTTTGGGCTGGACCGGGAGGATGAACAGTGCGTACTGTTTTGGGCTGGTCCGGAGGAACAGTTCTGGACCCCAAAAAATCGGCGGGCCTGTGAACAGTGCTGGTTGACCGAGTCGGGCCGAGATGAACAGTGTGCGGATCGAGTGGGTTGAACCGGTGATGAACAGTGACGTCCGAGCGTGCTGGACCGGTTATGAACAGTGATGAACAGTCGGATCCGGGTCAGAACAGTGTCGGATTCGGATCGGATGAACAGTGCCGGCAAATGCGGTACAGGGATCAAACTTTGATCGGCTCCTGGGGACTCGTTTCTTGTCTGTTTTTCTCGCCATTGATTGCGTTGGACTCCTGGGAACAAGAGCTACGTCCACGGGTGATCAGAAAACTGTTCCGATCACTTTTACAGAATCTCAAAATTTCAACGCTGTATCGAAAAATTCGACAGTGTTCGTTTTTTTCTTCCAAAGCTTCACCTTGGCTCTGATACCAATTTGTTGTGCGGAATCGTGGTAAAGTATGAAAGAAAAATAAGACAACAAATTTAACGTGGTTCGGCAAATTGCCTACGTCCACGGGAGACAACAAACTTGTATTATCAGAGAATACAAACTACACCCTTAGTTGAATCTTACAGATTAGATCTCTTAAATAGATCTCTCAGAATAGAACTCTCTGACTCTCATGAATGAATTTTGAAGAATGAAGTTAAGCTCTATTTATAGGTGTAATCAGGGGTAAAAAACGTAATTATAAAATAATATATTTAATAATTAAATATTAAATATATTCAAACTTTCGGCGCGCGGCCGCCGTTTTTCGGCGCCACTTTCAGCCGTTCCTTTGTTTGCCACTTGCCCCATTGTTTAATTAGCCACCCAAATGTTCTGTCGGCCACATGAGTGGTGGTCCCTAATAGCTGCTTACACACTGCAGTGTAAAATTGTTGGGGTGTACTTTTGATTGAGGGCTACTTGAAACGGTTTCTTTAATTGCATCTAGGACAGTAATCTTACCTCCACTAACATGGGCAATCTTAACAATTTTTTCAAATCCCATCTCTAAGTTTTGAACTGGCACAAAGGTTGGCCTGCCAAGCACCATTCCATTTCTTCACCAGAAAAGCACCAAAACCACCCAAAATAATCCATGGATAAATACAGAGCAGCCGTGCAAATTCTGAATCACCAAAATGTAACAAGATGTAGAACTTACTCAAAGTAAGAGCAAACAAAAGAATCATTCTGATCCTTGGTAGGCAAGGTTACAACAACATACAGATGCCCAAACTGCTCCTTCAGCTTCTGTACTCTGAGTAATACAATAGGATCAAACAAGGTACAAAGTAGAAACTTCAGAATACCGATAGCTGCCGGGCTACCTGTTATAGATGGCAGAAGTGCTACCACATTCCCAATTGGTAACAAAAACAAACGCAACTGACAGGCCCCCACAGTTGAAAATAAAATCCGGCAATGCAATTTTGAAGCTTTAAACAATAATTCCATTAAAAGGTGCTGCACAAGAGAAGAGAACAATTACAGGGGCAATTGGCACAAAGTTAAGTCGAAACGAGTTTGCCCTGAGGAAAGAGGAAATGAAATTTATGAATGAAGGGTGCTGCTCATCTCTCCATTCATTTCTCATCATACAAATGCCACTTCCTGGAAAAAGGAAAAGGAAAACCATGAGTCCTCCCTATCATTCTTCACCACCTTGCCAACCTACTTGATCATCATAGTGTAACTGCATTTGACATTCTCAATTCTGGTGTACTCAACTCTATCTACAAGGATAGCATTGGTTTATGTACAACTACAAAATGACGAGCTGTAAGAAAAACTGCATCTGGATTGTTAAAACGAAACACATAAATTCTAAAGCTACCAATATAAGCTTTATAAGTGAATCAGATCAAATGCTTTTACTTTAGTACCTTTTACTTCACAAAGAAAGCAGTAGAGGAAGTTGCAGCATACAGATGCAACAATCAATCTTAGCCAAAAACAACTCGAATACACAAGCAGCCCTTCTTTTTTAAAAGTACTGCAAAATAATTGTATAGTGTCAAGAAATAAAATATTGATTTAAGATAGTGATAGATAACTTTATTTAACCTCTACTTTTACTTCAAAACCAATCTTTATTATTAGTGGTAGAATTTTATGCTCTAATAAGTAAATCGGCCTAGTGTTTTTCCACCGAGGCGTGCGACCGAGGCGTGCGTCTACTTCAATTATGAAGGGAGTAGGAGTGTCATTAGTTCGATTTAGATCAGTTTAGACCCAAAACAGCAAACCGAACTGATGGGCATCAGTTTAATTTTTTGTAAATCGAAACCGAACCGATTATACCCCTTAAACCAAACCGACTTAAACTGAACCAATTTGGTTTGGTTCGGTTTGGATTGATCGGTTTACATTTTTTTACTTAAAAAATATATTTTTTAAAATTAAAAGAAACATATTACAAAAAAATCATGTAATGTTAGAAAAAAAAATATTTCATCAACATATGTATCAATATATCATATTGCATCAATACCTATAAAAAAATATTTAACATATATAGTATAATGACAACATTAAATGATAATTTCAAAGTTCAAAATTCACATCAAAGTATTTATTATCTAAGATACATATAACAATATTATCATTATTTATCGTAAAGGTAAAAAATAATTAATTTACATTTTATTTTTTAAATAAAATTCAATAAAATACAAAAAAGACTATCAAATCAAATTGAATCAGTTCGATTTGGTTTAAGATCGATTTTTAAGACTCTAATCTACAAATTAAACTAAATCGATCAGTTTTTAAAACTTTCAAACCGAAACCAAATGGATTAAAACCTCTAAATCGAACTAAACCTAACCAAACGTGCTGTTTAAACCAATTTAGTAATTTGGTTAAAACGCACTTTGGTACCGTTTGGCATCTCCGCTTCTGGTATTGCAACGCGATTTTCGACCATATTTTTAAGGCATTATGATAAAGCTCCCTCGGCCTTGCTTTTGGCAAAAGTAAAAAACGCCCCGCGCTCCCCCAGCAAGGCCAAAGTCCCAGCTAAATCGAATCGTAGACCCAACGGTTGCCTAGGGTTCGCTTAAAACCAAAGCAAACTCAAACGGTTCATCATCCTGAGGCGGTGCCGCGGTCGTCAGAAAAAGAGGGTGATCGAGACGAACCGAGATATAGACGAGAAGCGCCGAAGGAGAGCGAGCGAGCTAGCGTTCAAGTACGATTTCTTTCATCGATTTGGATTTCTTTAAAATCTCTTTCGATTTCTCAGTCTTCTCGCTTACAAGGATATTGAACTGAAATCAATGGTTCTTCTTTCGTCGATCGATCGATGTTCTCTGTATCAGGATATCGGATTTCCGTTGAGCACAGAAATCTAATAATAATCTAATATCTAATAATAAAAGTAAAACCTTATACAACATTTATGATCTCGGTTCAAACGACGTTTGCGAGTCCAACAGTGCCTTCAAATTAACAGTGCCGTCTCTCCGCTCTTTTCAACACCGCCGTTGCCTTAAGGACGCACCGCTTCGACCGTTCCAGTCCCGACCCAAATCCTCGTGCGTTAGCCTTCTTCTTTAGATTAGATGATTTGTTGTTGATCTTCTTTTCTTTTGCCCTTTTCTTTTCTCTGCTTCTAACTATTTTTTTTTTCTTTATTGCTGTTTTTGTGAGGGTTTTGGTGGATTAAGTTGGTTTTAGTTTGATGCTTGATTATTCTTTTGATTTTTACTGTAATCTCTAGTTCTTGTGCCAAATGCTAGCAAATTTGTTGAATCTTACTAAGTTTATGGTTTGAAATTGTCTTACTGCACTTTGATTTTGAAGACCACCTGTTTGACAAAATATTTCATAGAAGTTTTTTATATTTTGTAGCTGTCTTACTGTACTTTGACTCAAATCATTCAACCAGTTTTTCTGTTTGGGATTACGTTGTCAGTCTTCTTTTCTTTTCTCTGGTTCTTACTTTTTTTCTATTGCTGTTTTTTGAGCGGGCGTTGGTTTTTAGTTTAATTGTTGATTCTTCTATTTTATTTTTACTGTAATTTTGAGTTTTTGTGGCAAATGCTGGAAAATTTGTTGGATCTTACTAAGTTTATAGTTCAAAGTTGTCTTACTGCCCTTTGATTTTGAAAACGACCTGTTAGACAAAAAAGTTCACAAAAAAGTTCTATATTTTGAAGTTGTCTTACTGCACTTTGCCTCAAATCATTCAAAACGGTTTTCCTGTTTTTGATTACGTGTTTGAATTTTATTTTTATTTTTCTGCCGAACCAAAAATGGATTATACATAGGTCCAAGTCTACAAACAAGTTGAATCTCAAAATATAACAAGCAACATAGAAGCAACTTTTTATATAGAACTCATAGAATTATTTTAATGCCGTCCATTCACATCACAACTATTCAATTTTAAAATTTTATGGAATTGCATAGGCATTAGTACAATACTAATATAATGGAGAGAATGAGAATAAAGACTTAAATTCATAGTTCATGAAAACCAAGAATCTATATAGAACCACCGTAATGGGCAATTCTCCAAATTTCTTGGAATTGTTAAACCGAACCTATTCAATTCACTGTAGGTTCAGTTGTCAAAGATTTTTCCTTAATATTTTGTTCATTCCATATTATTTGATCTGGTCATTTATATTCTAGCACATGATTTATGTCTGTGATTGTCAATTTTTGAACCAAGCTCAATTGGGTTGGATTTGCATGTTAGTATGCCATTCTTTTTGTGCTCCCTGGATTGAGTTTCTTTTTTATGATTTGGATTTATGAGAATTTGGATCATTTTCTTCTACTACACTCAAGTTTCATTCTTTTTGCCATATTACTGAATTTTTTTTCTGGATCCTCTTTGTAGAAAAGAATTTCCGTCAAATAATGAAAGAATTTTTTTTTCATTATTTTCCTTAGTTTGAGGATTGTTCACTTCGGTAATCTTATTTTCTTTGCTTCTCTTAGTGAATAACTGTTGTGGATGACTCTAATATGCACAAGATTTTGAAACTGCCTTCACAAGATTTATTGATGCTAAAAGACTATGTCATTAATCATTATAGATCTTCCCAAACTCAATTACTTTGAGATGTTTCCTACTGCCAGTTTGTCTCTAAGTGGTAGAAAATAGCCACGTTGTGCTCCTCACTTATCCTCATATTTGTGCTTAATTGGTTCAAATTTCATGAGAAAAAGCATATTTTGATCATACCAGGAATATCATTAGATCATTGAGACTAATGCAACCACTAGGTTGTGAGAATTGTGATCCTTCATAGAATTTGTAAGAGGCTCTTAATTAAGAATCGAATGCAAGCTCTTGCAATCAAAATGCAAGATTTAGGTTCTATTTTGTATTTTGTAGATCATTTAATAGCTATCTTGCTATTTATTTGTAGATTTAAGAGTTTTTCTAAAGATGAATTTGTAATTACTTAATGTTTATCTAGGATTTTCAAAGATATGATATATTTTGAATTCATAATAGATTTTCAAAGCTATTTACATTAATCAACATTATTAATCAGTTTAGAATTATATGTGACGAAGGTAGTAGTTATAGCCTTATCCTATTCACTGAAGCCTATTAGAAAAGTTATTAGAAGTTTTTAATAGCATTCTTTAATTTTCTTAAGATAATAATATTTTTTTAATGTTTACTTTGGGAGTTTGATCCATAAAATATGTTATATTTTGTGTCTCTAATTTTAAAAAGATTCTTCAGTTCAATTCTTTTTTTAGTGCCCTATTTTTTCTCATTGTTTTATTTCAATTTGTTCGAGCTTTCAAGTCCTTAAGTTCGTTCTTTTTTTAATTTTCTTTTCTATTAATAAGAATATTTTTTTGAAATCATTAATAAGAATATTTGTCTTTTTAAAATTGTTTGATTTAGTTTTAGTGCTCATGCAACTTAACATTTTTGTAAGATATTGTACAACATTTAAACTCCTATTCAAAATTTTCTATTAATAGACTAAAAAACCATTTATATCTTTCAAAAAGAAAAAAAACCATTTATAATATATTAGTTACATAAAAATCTTAGTTATTAAAATATTCTATTATTGGTTCTAAAATCATTTAAAATTTTTAAGAGAAGCATTTAATTGGTTACAATATATTAATTGGATAAAAAAATTATTTAAAATATTAAATATTTAATTTATGAGTACTCAATTTAAGCATGTTATCATTATAAAAAAGTTAAATCTTACTTTGCTATATATATTATTAAAATATTTATTCTTTATTAGTAGTTAATTTATTAATTTATATGTGCACGGGTTTGTAAGCTTGTTATTTCAATTTTTTAAGATGTTATTATTATTATTATCATTATTTTTAAATTTTCTCACGTCTTGATGTGTATGAGTGGTTGTTCTCTTCAATTGAAATGAGTAGTTTAGTTTCTATTACAGTCGTTGGCGTAAATATCTGATGATCATGTCAGGTTTTGGCAATCGATTTTGTTTGATG
Organism: Paratinospora sagittata; assembly: GCA_035771175.1. Lineage (NCBI taxonomy): Eukaryota > Viridiplantae > Streptophyta > Magnoliopsida > Ranunculales > Menispermaceae > Paratinospora > Paratinospora sagittata. The sequence goes on from CM069604.1 coordinate 34,717,093, forward strand.
CAAGGAAACAAATTTTCTTATATTTTTATTTCATTTTTTTGGTTCTCTTGCTTGTTATTCTAGGGTGTGCAAGCGTAATGTTGAGGTTTTGGCCAGGGGTTTTTGTTGATGCATTGAAATTATTCTTATTCTCTTCTATTCATTGAATTAGGTATTTGGTGTTGAGGTTTTGGCCAGGGGTTTTTGTTGATGCATTGAAATTATTCTTATTCTCTTCTATTCATCGAATTAGGTATTTGGTGCTCATATTAATATATAGGTTAATTTTTTTCCCTATAGAATTTTATTTATTTATTTATTTATTTAGAGTCAATGAAGCATGTTCTGGATGCTCATGATTGGGTTATGAACACCCATCAGGGTATTGGCTCAATGGTCGGGAGGAGACGGAAGACGCTGACTGAGACAGAGGTCTGGAGTTCGAATCTTGGTTTGGCGAGTTTAACGCCCTAGGTATCCTGGACTGATGTGCGGTGGGTGCGTGTAGGTCCCAGTAGATTAGTCGGACTATAGGGGGTGGGGCCCCTGGGAATGGATACCATTGTCTCAAAAATAAAAAATAAAAAATAAAAAAATGGTTGGGTTATGAACTTACTATAAGTTAGTCCAAGTGCTACAGTGATTCAATTCAAATTACCAATCCATCTGAGATTCGACTTCCTTGAACTCTTGTAGTGTAGTAGTTGTAGTTGTACTTGACCTTAGATAGTAATAATGTCTTGCTCATGCCTACACCAACACCTTGTAAAGTACAAGCGTGGAGGAGATACTAGAACTGCGTCTCTTGATTATTTTATTCTCCGCTGCTACTTTCAGTTGGTTGATTGAACCGATTTCTTCTCCTATGTAGTTTCTCTGTGATTTCCCTTTCGTTGTGAATGAAATTACCTGACCTAGACATAGTTTCTCTTTACCCTTAAGCTCTCTGACGTTTTGGGTTTATGATTTCTCTATTCTTTTCTTTTTTCTTACATTTTTTTTTTTTTTGAACTTTTCCCTATTAGATTAAGATCATTTTGAAGATGGAAATAAAGAAATCAAGTGTGGACGTTGCTTCTTCAAGCAAAAATAAGCTTGATGAGAGTGATAGTTATGAATCGTCGTCAGAAGAGGTTGGTGTTGTGAAATTTTGAGTTTACATGTTTTCACCAAGGTGTTTAAGAAAAAAAAAAAAAAACTTTTTTGCTTGCATTTTTCATTTGTTTGACTTGGGAATTGTTATGGTAGGAGGAGCTAGAGCGTGGACTAGCTGATGTCTCATTTGAAGAGCTTCAGAAGGCACGCTCTAATGGTTATCATTCAACTCGTCAGCAGTTGAACGCAGAAAAGAAGGTTGGCAGAGCAAACAAGAACAGGTAGCTACATTTTTAAAGTAATTTTCACAATCTTTTCTTCCCTCATACTTAACAAATTAGTGGCTGATCATGGAATCAATGGTTGAAGACCGATGGAGATTACCAGCAAGAAGCCCGTGGGCAGATTTAGGGAGGTCATTCAAGCACCTAAAAAAGTGAGTGTGATCCATTATGTGTGTGTGTGTATATATTATATTAGTTTCTCACTTGCAAAATGATATGTAATTCGGATTTTAGGAGAATGACAGCTTCCCTGCTTCGCTATCCACCATTACATTTTCTGTCTCAAGTGCCCACTTTATGTCCTTCATATTGGTAGTAACTTGGTTGTAAGTTGCTCATCCTCTTTGCAAGGAGCCAGATTTCGCCATCTTGAAAAATAGAGTTACATCGCAGCTAGAATGTGGAGAGTTAAAATTTGAAGTCATGATTTCCATAGTTGTTATGCATTGCTTTGCATTTGATTGACTTCCTCCTATTCTAAGTGTCTAACAGGATGTCCTACCCTTGGTGCTTACCTCATGTTTTGTTAAATAGGACTCTATGTTTTATGATATGGCAATCTACGTTTTTATACTTTTTTGAGGACTGGAGGGTGATGAAATGAAATGATTGGTGATATTGGGATTGGAGAGTGGAAGCTAATCGATATAAAATTGTTCTTTTGAAAAGAAAGGCTAATCTTTCTTTCATGATGCTGTGATTGTTCCTAACAAAAAAATATTAGGGGTGGCTCCTTACACGAACAATTTTTTATTTTCCCATTGGGTATTTTAACTGTTTGATTACTAGTGTTGCTTTTCTATTTTATTGTTAGCCAAAGCTATTGGCTTTTTAGTAAACATTATGCATTTTGTTTATTCAGGTGGTACGTGATCCACGCTTTGAGTCTTTATGTGGGACTCTTAATTCAGATGGGTAAGTTTCCCCTTGTCTTTCACATACTTCTTCATGTGCTACTTGTTGCTATCATAGTTGTTGAATACTTGAATTAGTTTGAATTGTAAAATTGTTAGGGGTGGGATAGGGTTCAAATTGTAAATTGAACAGTCAATTGTAATACTTCTCCTTTTCTTTTAATAAATTAAAAAATCTAGCAAAATTTGAAACAATTCAAAACTAAACATCAAACTTCAAGGACAAGTTCTTAATCAATATTCATCAAAGATCAAGTCATCAAACATATATGGTCAATCCATAATTTATCATTCCATTTGCATGTCAGTCATCTCATTTATTCTTAATGGTTAATTCTTTAAAAAAAAAATGTAAAAGGTTCAAGGAAAAAAAAAAAACCCTAGTCTTCATCTTCATCTGTTTCAGAGGCAATCTCTTCTACTTGCTCTTGTTGCACTGTTCTTTTACCTTTGTCACTTGGCGTAATTTATTGCATTTTCCTCAGACCTAATAAGCAATGTTCAATATTGTATTATTTTATTTAGAAATAAATCAAATTGCAATGTTAAAATACCCTACTTTATGACGTGGGAGTATTGTCATCTTCTTCACAATCTTTTTCTCTAAAGCACTGTTAAATTTGAGTTGTTTTTGGGGAGTATTGAATATTCTTCTCTTGTGATCCATAACATCAATCAAATTTGAGTCTTATTGATGAACTGGATCATAATTATGATCTCTCTCTCTCTCTTGGTGAACGTGAAGTTTAAGATTGTATTTAACAAAGGCAAGTATGTTCAATTGTTTTTACTCTTGGTGGTTGAGTTTTTTACGATGAATTTTGATATAATAAGAGGAAGCAATCTCGTCATTTGGTAACCATTAAACAATGGCTAATAATGTTTAAAGATTTTAAGTCAAACTCTAAGACTTTACATGTTCAAATGTACTCCAACTTTTGGAAATTTGGAGCTCTAACTCAATAGCGCCCCCACTTAACCGCTGCAAAAATGTTAATAAGCTTTTTTTCCCCTCCCTATCAAATAGCCTTAAACTCATTTGAATTGCCATTTGATGATTGATCATCAATCAACACCCTTTTTCTAGTATATGAGACTATTCTAAATAAGTAGTCTTATAACCATTTTTGACTTGAATATCTATTCTAAACATGTTATCTTATTGAAATTTAGGGTTCAAAAAGTATCGTTACTGCATTTAGAGGCCCATGTAATTGAAGAGTCTGCCACTTATGATCGATATCCCCAATGAGCTTATATCTCTTCCTCACCCTGCTTAATTTCACCTAAAGCATTCGTCCCTCACTTTGCTCTTTCTATATAAAAGAGATGGGATTTTCTACCTGGTACGGTCCATTGTCTTGTAAATATTACTCATTGGCGGCCTCCTTCCGTTAAAATCAACTAAATGCTAAAGGCTTCATAAGAGATACTATGCTTTTTTGTGCAATATTTGATTAATGAACATCATCTACCAAAATTATGTCTATCAAATAACCATCACATCATTCTTTTTGCAAATGAACTCTTTCGCCAATTTTCCAAGTCAAATAAAGCAACCAATGTTGAAGAACTCTAAACTCTAAAGCACACTCTTCTTGGTCAAAGAATGTGTAGCAAAACATGTTACTATAGGCTTCAACAAATTCCTTCCATTTGTGAACTTCGTCTAAGCATGTTATCATAGAGAGATTGGCTGAATGCGTTAGGTTGCCCGTCCTTATAAATTGCTCCTTTTCAGGATTCTTTATTAACTATAGGGTAATATACTATCTTCATTCTTATCAAAAAAAAAAAAAATTGGTGCTTTTACGTGATATTCTTGGTAGGATTTTTGTAAAGAAAATTGTGTGGTCATGTGTTGAGAATTGCTTAAGAAATCTTCAAGGATTCCTATTTATACAATGAAATTGAGGGAGAGAGCAATAGAAAATTGAGTAAGAGTTGAACTTTGGTGTCATAAAATCAATTTGGATTTATGGTCTGGGAGATCGACCATGGAAGCTATTTATTTATTAAGGATATTGATGATGATGGAGAGGTATAGGGAAAAGAAGAAAGACCTTCATATGGTCTTTATTGATAGAGAAAGCATATGATAGGGTACTTGGGGAAAGAATAGCATATTTTGCCACTCTATGGTCTCTTTTGTTGGAAAGGAACATGAGAATTTTTGATAATGCATAAGGATCTTCTTCTCCTTTGGGATGAAATTAAATTCACAACATCTAGTTGGATGGCGGCTTCCAAGTTTGGGCAGGGTTTATCTGTATTTGTGTGGATTAGGAATTGGAAGATCTACTTGTAAGATGTATGTAGGTTGTTTTGCTCCTTTATGGGAAACTTTGATACTTGGAGATTATGCTCACATTTGTGTTGGTTCTAAACAGTAGGAGCTTAGCTTTATTAATCACGAGTACCACTGGTGGTCAAGCTTGTAGGATACAAATTTCACACATTTTAATAAATTATTTTGTTTCCTCTAAAAAAAAAAGAAAAAAAAATGAGAATGTATTCAAGATTATGTTGTATTTAGACCTTATGGGAATTATCAAGGAGTCGAATGTTAAGATTGATATGTGTTTAGACATTGAAAGACAAACTTAGAAACAAATGCATATAAACAATGGTAGGAGTAGCTGTTATTGGAGATAAAATGAGAAAAAACAAATTAAAATGATTTGGACACATAACAAAGATCATTAAATGTGCCAATTAGGAAGAGTCACCTACTAACGATTAATGGCAATGATGGTGACAGGGGAAGACCTAAAATAGCATGGATAGTGATAATTGAAAAAGATGTAACTACTTGTAACATAAACATTGACTTGGCCCTTGATAGAGCAGAGTAGAGGAAAAAGATTCATGTAGCTCGATCCCATGCAGTTTGGTAAAGGCTTTAGTTGAGTTGAGTTGGAAATTGGAATTTCCCATAGAGTGGACTTTTTACTTGGTTCAATTTTCTTTTCTTTCTTTTTTCTTTTCTTTTTTTTCTTAAGAAGAAACAAAGTATGGTTTTATTAATAAACAAAACATATACAAAGCAACAACGCCTGGGAGAAGCTTAGGACAAACTCCCCCAAAAACTTGAAAAGCAAAACAACCCAAATGACTATAAGCATAGCCACAGTCAAAACTTAACCCAAGCCAAATAAGCATCTATCCCACCCCAAAATCCAATCAAAGAGTGCAAAACCTAAGTTCCATTTTGAGGCAAAAACCCACGCACTTGCAGCCAACTTAATAGATTCCCAAACTTGGTCCTCATTATGAGAATAATTGTTGAAAATTCTATTATTCCTCTTAAGCCAAACGAACCATAGTGTTGCGTATGTAGCGTTTAGGCCAACCTCTTTCAGCTGCTTGGATGAAGTTGTAGTGTGTGAAAGAGACAGGCCATCGCTCACACTACCTGGAGCAGATATTTTTCCCCTCGAAAATACATGCCAGCGTTGCCAAATTCTCCGAACAAATCCACATATGAAAAATAAATGGTCAATACTTGGTTCAATTTTCAGTTTGTTAGAATCATGTCTTGGATTGATTACTTCATCATCAATGAGGAATTAATCGAGAAAAGAGAGGGTGACAGGGTGACAACCTCAATATTGATGGATGGCCTTAAAGTGGGTTTGGAAATTCAATATCTTGGAAATAGCTTGGAGGCGGTATCCCTCCAAATGATTTTGAAGCAACTAGCAAGAAATGCTAACATGTTTATCACACAGCATCAGTAATGGGAGAAGGGCGACTAAACGGCAAAAAAACAAGGTTAAGAATATTCTAAAGAGTAGGACATTAGGGATAGAAATGCAGATTGCTACATTGAGCTCTGCTCCTATATTAATTGCATTGCTTTCTAATGTTCTTTTTGGTATATTCTTACGAGAGCCTAGAGAGCACGATTGGATTAAGCTTGTGAGACTCATGGGCTATACCCATTATGAAATTCATTTAAGGGGTTTTGGAGCATTATTCAAGAAGATTCCTAGAGAGTGGTGGGGATTTATTGGAAATTGGTTATGCATCTTCCATTGCCTTGATATATACAACAAAGATCTTTAGATGCTCCAGTTAGGAAGAGTGATCCTTTAACAAATTATGGTAATGATAGAGGTTGAGGCAGACCTAAAATGACATGTATAGAAATTATTAAGAAAGATATCACTATTTGTAATTTAAGTGTCGCCTTAGCCCTGTATAGAGCAAAGTGGAGGAAGCAGATTCATGTAGCTGACTCCTTGTAGTTGAGAAAAGACTTAGTTGAATTGAGCGCTCTGTATTCATCATTGCTGCCCTGCCCCTCTTGAGAGGCATAGAAACTAAAATTTTGTATAAAGCCCCTTCTACATGATGGGAATTGTTTTCAGCTGTTTCACCAATGTTGTAATGATAAAATAAATATATATTTATGGCATCTTAAGTTTACATCTGATATGAGTGATGTCATTTTTCTGTCGATATCTGTAACTTCCTTGGTTACAGATTTGATTTACATGTTTTCTGGTTTTATAGGTTCAGGAAAAGATATAGTTTCCTATATGACACTGAACTTCCTGCTGAGAAACAGGTGATTCTCTTGGAAGCCATGTATGAGAATGTTAACTATTTAATTTAACCCCCTTTTGTTTTTTCTTTACTGAATTGCCTTACATTTTAAATCTTATAGGAACTTAGGAAGTTGTTCAAGAAGACAAATGATCCTGCAGTCATTTCTGATTTGAAGAATCGCATTTCTTGGATAGTAAGTGGATGCCAAAACTGAGTCATGATCTGATGAATGCTATTTTTCTTCATCATAAGCAGTTTCTTTGTCATGAACAATTGCTTGAGTGTTCGTGTTTGGTTCCTGTGTTACTTGGAAATATTTAAATTTATGGTGCTATTGCTATTTGTGCTTTTCAGGACAAACAATTAAAGGCAGAATCAGCAAAAAGTGCTGAAAAAGCAATTCTCACAGAGCATAAGAAGAAAGAGAGAGAGGCGGCAAAACAGGGGAAACAGCCATTTTATATCAAGAAATGTACCTCTCTCTTTTGCTTTTGTGTGTGTGAGAGAGAGAGAGCATACTTGCATCACATGTACATAAAACCATATAGACATACCATAGGCTACATACATAACATATTTTTCTTATGAGATTTTCATATTGCATGTATATTCTCACAAGAAACCAGCTTTTGATTTCTCAACAAGCGGGCTGTTTTGAAAGTTCTATCGAACAACCCTTCTTACATCCACACGCAAAGCTTCACAATAGCCTAATTGATTTTACTTCCTTGCAGCAAAAATACGGGAGCAGAGGCTTATTGAGAAGTATAACAGTCTCAAGGTATATAATAACTGTCAGTGTGCTGAAAGCATTTTTATTATTTATGAGTTACTCAACAATTGAACTATGGTAACTTTTTGCCTCTTATCAATTATCTCCTTCTCCTTGTCTATCTTGCAGGCAACTGGTAAACTTGAATCTTTCATTGAGAAGAGGCGGCGGAAAAACGCTTCCAAGGACCATCGCTACATGCCGTATAGGCGGCCCAATGAGAGTGAACAGCTGTAAGAGTCGTGAAAATGTTGCAAGTTACTATTATGAAATGGCCCCCCCTTTTTTTTTAATAGAAGCAATTACAGTTATGAGCATGTATGAAATAAATGATTTTTACCAATTGAAAATTCCGTGAGTGTTTTTATATACAAATATATATCATAAGCTCCAAAGGGTTAGTTTGGTTGGCAGCAGGTCAATTCCTATGTTAGATCAAAGTTTGAGTTTTGAAGGCGGCCATCAAGGTAAAGGCTAGATTTGGTTTGTGATTCCCTTGCTGTTTTTTGTTTTGAACATAAAAAAATAAAAATAAAAACGCTTTTGTTTGGTGAAATTTGAAAACCTTTTTTAAATATTATATTCTGAAAATAATATATTTGTAGAAAGTGAAAAAAATGAAAAGAAAAGGAAAACAGCTTGATGGTCTCATTTTAATGTGTGAATATTTGGGCTGGAATTCACTTATGGTGAACATAGTTTGTAAAGTTTTCTTATATTAAATAAAGGAAAATGATTAGTGGGCACTTATTTTAGATACACTTTTTTGATATTGTAGATGAGAGTGGTTGGATTGTCTTTAATCACGTAACGGTATCTTGTATTACACAATTAATGCGTGATACGAATTATTGTCACGTGATTTGAGGTAATTTAACTACTCTTATTTATAATGTCAAAAATGTGTATTAAAAAAATGTTTTTATTGAGCATTACCTTTAAATAAATATATCTTTTGTTTTTTTTCAAAAAAAAAAAAAGAAAAAAATTCGATCTTGCGAGTTGAAATTATGAAAAAGAGAGAATGGTACCGATATTTTGGGTGGTCCAAACATTTTCTTTTCTTATGTTGTGGACGAGTCCTAGCCAAATTTCTGATTTGGAGATGGATAGGCCCCTCCCAAAGCGCCAAGGCCACTGAATTGAAATAAAAAGTTGGGTGTGTTTGGTTTATAGTTAAAAACAGTGATACATTCTGAAAGAAACAAATTAAAAAAAGTAACTGTTTATTGTTGTCTAAAACAAGCTTTTTATTGTAATGAAAAATTCAAAAGCTGTTTTGGAATTGTGTTTTCGAATTTTCAGGTACAATTTCCTGTGTTTGAATCACAAACCAATTGAGGCTTTAATTACCTCAGATACTCCTTTAAAAATGAATGAATCATTTAGTCTAATACAAGTGCTGGATACAATGTGTGCCTCCTCTTAAAAAAGGGAGTGTTCATTTTCTTCAAAAAATGATCAATAGTTAATTGACTTCACTGTAGTGATGATCGAAGTTATCTTCGACTGATCTTTCCTGATGCCATCAGCGGCGCAGATGCCGCTACTCACATCAACTCCATTGGGCTTAAGTGTGAGCAAAGCTTCTCGAACATTTTCAGGCTTGATCCCAACAGCTATGAGCCAATCTTGTTTGCTTCTAATGCTTGGTAGCTTGAATCTTGTCCGGTTGAATCCTTTACCACTGTAATAAAGACATGGATCAACATTCAGCAAAGATCAAATAATCATACAAGTACAAGCATTAACATTCTGAAAACCAAAATAATTCTAACTAACTGTTGAGACTGTCAGAATTATTTAGAATGGAAGGAGAATAATGCAAGGTGGTAGTTCAAGGCTTTATGCTGTCCCAATGAGAATGGAAGAGAAGCTATCGTTTCGTGGCTACTGCCAGCATTATGCCCAATTTGGGGGTTGAAAGCCACTCTTCAAAATATCTCAACCGGTAGTCTCGCCAGGATAAAAAGAATTGGCAACAACTCCAGTTGCCAGCTTTATATAAGCCCATCTTATTTTGTTCTATAATATCATTGGTTGGGCCCATTTGAACAGCGGGTATCCAAGCTAAATGTTCTTCTGTATTCCATGGGTTCATGTGTATGAATGGTGCAAGTGTACATGTTCTCCTAATCCTCTTCAAACAAGAAGATCCTAATCGTAACTCATTATAAATTAAATCAATAAGCAAACTCAGGATCATTACACAATCCATTTACCCTGATATTACACGAGTTAAAGCCAGAATCCAGTACTAGATGGGTAAACGGTAGACAGGTCACAAGAGAAATACAACATTACGAAGATCAGAAAAAGAAAGAAGGCAGAAAAAGCATGTAGATGTACAAAGAGGACGTGCAATCATAGAGTTTCATATCTTACTGAAACAAAATAGTTGCATTTTGTCTCTAGTGATTGGTATAGCAAACTTGTCAATAGTTTGATTAAACCCTGGATCAGATTGCTTTCTTATGAGGCCTCAAAACTATCGAATCAGATTCACTTGGTTGAATCAATTTACCCAAGATAAAGCCAATGTAGTTTCCATATAATCAGACAATCATGACATGGTGCTCTCGTATTCTAGTATTTTATTTTTATTATACAGGAAATGCATTCCCAAAATCATGTACTAGAAGAGGTTTGTAAAACCAACAACATAAGCTCAGAAAAGTAAAATAATGAACTAGAGAGAGACTTCAGACCTGCCACCTTTTGCACTAGCCACAAGAACCTAATCAGCAAGAGAACATAGTTCATCTGGAATTTGGTTTAAAAGCTCTCCATCTTCATTGGCATGAAGAACATAGATGATTCTCCTTTCTGGATGTAAAACTGGAAAAGCAGCCCTTGAACAATCCCCATGAAGCTGCAAAATCAAAAGGGCACCCAAATAAGCCACATGGTTCTCAAGGTTAATACAGATTTACCTGTACAAATTCAAGATCAGATGCAACGGATGCCATCAATATTGTGCTAGCATCATCATCTACAAAAACACCAACAGGCTCTGCCCCATATGTTAAAAATTAGTGCAGGTTGATCACGTTTCTCGTATTAATCATGTTTTTCATATTGTTTTTGTGCTCAGATTATTTAGGAGGTAGTTATGACCAAGTCCATGATAACTAAGTTTTATTTAGTTGAGGATTTTTTAGGAAGTAGTTATTATAAATTAGAGTCTTGTATCTTCAGAATTTGCAACTTCAATTTTCTGCTCTTATGTTCTCTGTTTTCACTGATTAATAAAAACTCTATTTGGTGTACATCCTGTAGCAAGTCTCTATTTCAAATATTCTTTCTTTTGTGTGATGGTATCAGAGCGAGGTTGCTAAGAGAGTGTTTGTTTTTAGTACTCAGTCAAATTTCTTCTTGCTGTTGTTTCTTGTGGGAGTGTTTATTTCTCAAAATGAATGGTGGAAGTAATGTTTCTCAAGTTTCTGTGGAAAAGCTTGTTAGTTCCAATTACCAATATTGGAGACTTTGTATGGAGGCTTATTTGCAGGGACAAGACTTATGGGATCTAGTTTCCAGTGCTGAATCGGTAATTCCGGAAGACACTCCACAAAATATGGAGATAAGACGAAAATGGAAGATCAAATGCGGAGTATATTGATCATGTAAGTGATATGGATTCACCAAAAGAAGTATGGGAGACTCTTGACAGATTGTTTACTAAAAAAAATATGATGAGGCTGCAGTATTTGGAAAATGAGTTTGCTGCCTAAACACAAGGTAATATGTCGATTTCAGAATATTTTTTGAAAGTTAAGAATTTTTGTGCTGAAATTGCAGAATTAGATGCAGAGGAGCCCATTAGTAATTCACGATTGCGACATTATCTTATTCGTGGTTTGAGGAAGGAATTCGTGCCATTTGTTGCTTCTATTCAAGGGTGGCCTACACAACCTTCCATTATAGAATTGGAGAATTTACTTGCACACCAAGAAGCATTGATTAAACAAATGTCCAGCAGCAAATCAAATTCTGGAGTTGATGATGTGCTCTTCACCACCTCCAATCAATGGAGGCGTAGTAAGAATACTTCAAAACCTCAAATCAATGTTATGAAGCAACAAAGAGCTGAAGGGGGGTCTAAAAATATGTCTAAACTTACTTGTCACCGATGTGGCAAAGTAGGACACATTTGACGTAATTGTCGCGTAAAGGTCACATGCAATAGATGTGGAAAGTCAGGCCACATTAAGTCTAATTGTCGTGTGAAGCTTGTGGATGTGGATGCAAATGTTATTCATATGACACAACAATGTGACCAAACGTCATGGGAGCAATGTTTTTCTATTGAAGTTATTGCTCAACCTGGAAATGTGCATTCAAAGGTGCATCACATTGATGTTCTTGAAGATGCCAATGCCACAATCGATTACAAGAATGAATGGATTTTAGATTCCGGTTGTTCACATCATGCAACAGGTGATGCATCTTTACTTTCAGAAATTCAACCTCATAAGGGGCAACGAGCTATTGTTACAGCTGATAATTCTATTCATCTGGTTACACAAGAAGGTGACTTGAATGTTCGTGTTGTTTGTACAAATGGCGACAACATTGCTCATCAAAATGTCTATCATGTTCCCGCTTGCATAGTCATTTAGATAAGTAGGTTGTTGCCTTTGTCTTGTTGATCGTCAAGGTGTAATATCATTGGTCTGATTTGAGGTTCCATGCAACTATCAGATTGACCTTCGTCATTACAGTCATCTTCAATGGAAGAAGACTCGTGATGATCACCTTCTAACAAGACAAGGCTTGAGCCTTCGCCAGTTGGAGCATGGGAAAAATATTTGGAAACCTCATCAAAAACAATTATCAGTTAGGCTCTGATACCAATTGTCACGGGTGCCAAAATGGGGTATAATTTCCGCCCTTCTCAACCCCAACTGTTCAACCAATCCGAGGTTGGACTGCTAGCAACTTCCCTGCAATCCGAGGTTGCACTACCCGCAACTCACCTTGGCCACTCGTGATGCACTAGGTTCTCACCAAGTCTCAGCAACCCAATGAAACAACACGAGTATCTCACTCTCAAAAGGCTATTCACTCAACGATCACCCAAGAGTTGTGATGTTTACTCTTGGGATTGTCAATGCCTTAGCCAATCACCGGCAATCACACTAGCAGTGCACAAGTAATACATAGAACAACAAATAAATGACTTAGAATACCAAGAACTCGAATTAGGCACCAAGTATTTGTGTTCTCATTACCAAAATCAGGATTACAACTTTCTACATATGTTTCCCAAGCATATGGGAGTTATTAATAGCCAACAAGGTAACTGCCAAGTAGTTATAACCACCTGTACACTTGTCACCATCTTACATAACTCTCCTCAAACACTTGATCTCGCCCATACAGCACACAACTGTACAAACTAACTATAACTCCTTCTCTCTCAAGGAGCCACTTGTCCCTGGTAGTTCTCTAACCACCACTTAGTGCCAAGGTGGGCATAACCACCCATAACTGTTGGGTAGTTACTGCTGGAGGTTGTCCAATTGCAAGTAACTGTCCCCTATAATCTAGCCCACGAGATTCTCTTGTCTTAACCCATTTCAGCAACCACTCTTAGCTGCTCATGAGCTCACCACGTCCCAGGTCCACCACAAAGGCCTGCCACTTGGTTCCTCGGGTTGGATTGCCTTAGTTCCCCCACACTAAGGCCTATCTTGGATTGTTTCAGCTGGCCAAGTTCAGCTTTCTCCATAGCTCATATTTGGGGGTCTAACAAACCTCCCCCATCAGATCCATTCGTCACCCTCGACGAATGTTGTCATAGGTACCCCTCTATTTGGTCTTCAAACTGCCACAGTGTAGTATCCTTCTCCCAAGATGCTTCAACTGCTGGCAATCCCTTCCGTTGGACTAAGTAGTAAGTCCTCCGGTTCTTTTTGCTCTGTCCCATAACCTTCCTATCAAGGATGGTTTCCACTTCTTTATCAAATTGTGTTTTGATAATTGGTGGGGCTCTCTTCACCACTCGCCTTATCTAATCTAATAGATCTTCATGAAAAGGCTTCAAAAAATTCACATGAAAGGTAGGACGTACCTTGAGGCGTTCTGGCAGCCTCAACCTGTAAGCAACACGTCCCACCCTTTTGCAACTTCAAAGGGTTCGTCATACCGAGGTACCAAACCTCTGTGTACTGTCTTGCTAGTCACCTTCTTCGAAATTTGAGGAGTTAGCTTCAATAGGACCTTGTCACCAACATTAAAGCTAACTTCTTTTCGATGTTCATTAGCATACTTCTTCATCCTCTTCATAGCTTTGGTAAGGCTATCCTTTGCCTCTTCCAACATCTCTTGCTTGTACCTGGCAAACCGATAAGCTGTTGGACTTGGCCCCAAACTCCTCGTTTTGGCAATCTCATGTGGAGTAAGAGGTTGTTGTCTCGTAGCTACTTCAAAAGGACTCATCCCCGTACTTGAACTTTTGTGCAGATTGTAGCAAAATTGAGCCGTTGACAGCAAGTTCACCCAATTCGATTGGCTGGCTGTCACAAAGTGTCTCAAGTATTCTTCCAACAAACCATTGATCTTCTCAGTCTGACCGTCGGTTTGGGGATGATTTGTTGTTGAAAACTTGAGTTCTGAACCAAGCAACCCGAACAACGTTGTCCAAAACCTCCCAGTAAATCGAGCATCTCGATCACTTATGATGTCTTTGGAATACCCCAATGTTTCACCACATTGTTAAAGAACAATTCTGCAGATGTATCGGCATTACATGCATGAGGGGCTGGGATAAACACCGACACACTAGACAAGTCTTCACATACAACTCCACATCTTCCTCCATCTTGGACCAAAAGTAAGAACGAGCCAACAAGGCATGTGTGCGCTCTACTCCTGGACGTCCTGCCCGCAAGGAATCATGTGTCTCCTTCATCAAGCTTTTCCTCAAGTTCCCACTACTTGGAACGAAAATCCTTCCTCCTTTGGCATAGAGCAAGTCGTCCTCTAGCCAAAATCTTTGTGTAGTACCATCTTTTACTTGCTGGATCAACTTCTTGCATGCAATATCTTTCTCAATCTCCTCCCTTATCTTCAATAGGAAGTCGGTTTCTATGGAAGATATGGCAGCAACAATCTCAGCAACCACCTTCCTACTCAAGGCATCTGGTACTGAGTTCAACCTTCCTAGTTTGTGCTCAATCTTCATGTCAAATTCGGCCACAAAGTCTAACCATCTCGCTTGCTTTGGGGTAAGCTTTTTTTGACTTAAGAAATAAGTCACAGCAGCATTGTCGGTCCGCACCACAAAAATGGTTCTTAACAAATAATGTCTCCAAATTCGAAAGTAGTGCACCACCGCTAGCATTTCCTTCTCATGCACCGGGTACCTCTGTTCTGCTTCATTGAGTTTCTGGCTCTCAAATGCAACCGGATGTCCTTCTTGCACTAGAACACCTCCAATGGAACGATCCGAGGCATCCGTATGCACCTCGAAAGGGAGTTCAAAATCTGGTAACCGCAGCACCGGCTCGCTTGAGATGGCTTGCTTCAAGTCCTCCATGGCTTTGGTACAAGCTTCATTCCAATACCACGTTCTGTTCTTCTTCAACAAGTCCGTCAGAACAACAACTCTTTTGGAAAAGCCAATTATAAATCGTCGGTAATAGTTGGCTAAACCGAGAAAGGAGCAAAGTTCAACAACTTTGGTAGGGGATGACCAATCCATGATTGCTTGAATCTTCCTTTTGTCCATCCGCAGCGACCCTTGGCTCACAACATGGCCAAGAAATGTGATTTCCTCCTGTGCAAACTCACATTTCTCCTTTTTGACATACAACTCAAACTCTCTTAGTTTAGTCAAAACCCTTTTAATATGAACAACATGATCAGTAAGGTTTTGACTGTAAATAGCAATATCATCCAGATATACAACAACAAACTTATCAATGAACTCATGCAACACATCATTCATCAAATGACAAAATGTAGCAGGGGCATTTGTCAACCCGAATGGCATAACAAGGTATTTCAAAGGAACCATACCTAGTTACCATGGTCGTCTTGGGTTCATCACCAACAACAATATGAACTTGGTAATATCCTGAGCGTAGATCCAACTTGGTGAACTTGTTCGGATGAACCCTATTAGGTTGTTAGACGCGGATCAGACCAAGGGAAAGGAGACTGAGCGTGGCAGCCGGTTTGGGGTGTCGATGAGGGCGCCGACTTCATTTGGTCGGGGTGGTTTGTTAGACCCCTAATTGTTGAACTCGGAATTGAAGGGTCATTACCTGGTGGCAAGGGTAATGGTATACATTTGAGCCTCGATGGGTGCTCAAAGTGATGGCGTGGTGCAACCAAGGGAGTATTCGGATGGAACACTTGCAACTCGGACTTGGTGGTTCGTGTGACCAGCGTATGGGCAAATGTGCAAGGTCATAGGGGTTGGAAAATGGGTGCAAACCTGATGTGCATATGTGGACTAAAGTGTAGCTGGACAAAGAGTGTGCCAGCTAGCTGGACAGTGGTACAAGTGGCACATGGGAGTTGACCCAAGTGTCAAGCATGGGCGATGGACACCTAGTGGCAGTTATGGATTCAGTTTCATGGCAATTGGCACATGGAAAATGTGTGGAGGAAGTTATGGGGCGTCCATAACTACCTCTAGTCCAAGATGAGGACAAGTGGCAGCAGGGTGGTGTCATGGGGGGTTACAAGTGTAACTTGCAAAATGCTTGTGGAGACAAGTGTCCAGGTGGTTATTGGGGGCATAACTACCTAAGAGATCACGTCCCTACATGTGGCAGCCAAGGAAGGCCTTGATGGAGGCGGTTATAAACGGTTATGGGCGTCCAACACATGGGAATTGAGGTGATCTCACATGTGGCAACAAGCTAGCAGGTAGTTGGGTAACTAACTGCTAGGTGGCAGCACATGGAATAACCTAGGGGTGGTTATGACATGTGGAGGGCTCAGATCTAGGAGAATTGAGGAAATTCATGTAAAGGGGACATGTGTCCTTGAGTGGTTACTGTAACTACCTTAGGCTAAGGTTTTAAATAGCCAACCCTTGGTGCTTGGGAAACACCAAGAGGAATGTATGTAATCCTGGTTTTGTGCTAATCAAAGAGTTCTTGGTGCCTACTTTGAGTGTTTGCAGTTATCTTTTAGTTTACTTGGTGTTCTGTGCTATTACCCGGTGATTGCAGTGCAATTGCAGGCAATTAACTAGTGCTTCGAGATTCCATCGAGTGAACGCAAGAATTCTCAGGTAATCGCCGAGTGAATAGTCATTTTGGGGAAAAATACTCGGTGATATCCAACTAGTTTGTTGATATTGGGTTTTGTGTCGTTACTCGAGCAACACTAGTGCAATTGCAGGCAAATTGCTAACATATTGGTAATCTACCGAGTGAACGCAAGAATACCAAGGTAATCGTCGAGTGAAAAGTCATTTGGTGGCAGAATACTCGATGAAATCAGGTTATATTGCTGAGACTAGGTCGAACCTCGTGCATCACGAGTGGCCAAGGCGAATTGCGCAGGTAGTGCAACCTCAGTTTGCAAGGTAATCGCTAGCAGTCCAAATCGTGATGCACTAGGTTCGACCTAGTCTCAACAATATAACCTGATTTCACCAAGTATTCTGCCACCAAATGACTTTTCACTCGGCGATTACCTTGGTATTCTTGCGTTCACTCGGTAGATTACCAATACGCTAGCAATTCGCCTGCAATTGCACTAGTGTTGCTCGAGTAACGACACAGAACCCAATATCAGCAAACCAGTTGGATATCATCGAGTATTTTTCCCCCAAATGACTATTCACTCGGCGATTACCTGGGGATTCTTGCGTTCACTCGATGGAATTTCGAAGCACTAGTTAATTGCCTGCAATTGCACTGCAATCACCGGGTAACAACACAGAACACCAAGTAAACTGAAAGATAACTGCAAACACTCAAAGTAGGCACCAAGAACTATTTAATTAGCACAAAACCAAGATTACATACATTCCTCTTGGTGTTTCCCAAGCACCAAGGGTTGGCTATTTAAAACCTTAGCCTAAGGTAGTTACAATAACCACTCAAGGACACATGTCCCCCTTACATGAATTTCCTCAATTTCCCTAAATCTGAGCCCTCCACATGTCATAACCACCCCTAGGTTATTCCATGTGCTGCTACCTAGTAATTAGTTACCCAACTACCTGCTAGCTTGGTGCCACATGTGAGATTACCTCAATTCCAATGTGTTGGATGCCCATAACGGTTTATAACCGCCCATAACCGCCTCCATCAAGGCCTTCCTTGGCTGCCACATGTAGGGACGTGATCTCTTAGGTAGTTATGCCCCCAATAACCACCTGTATACTTGTCTCCTCACAAGCATTTTGCAAGTTACACTTGTAACCGCCCATGACACCACCTTGCTGCCACTTGTCCTCATCTTGGACTAGAGGTAGCTATGGACGCCCCATAACTTCCTCTACACATTTTCCATGTGCCAATTGCCATGAAACTGAATCCATAACTGCCACTAGGTGTCCATCGCCCATGCTTGACACTTGGGTTAACTCCCACGTGCCACTTGTACCACTGTTCAGCTAGCTGCCACACTCTTTGTCCAGCTACACTTAAGTCCACACATGCACATCAGGTTTGCACCCATTTTCCGTCCCCTATGAGCTTGCACATTCGCCCATACGCTGGCCACACGAACCACCAAGTCCGAGTTGCAAGTGTTCCATCCGAATACTCCCTTGGCTGCACCACGCCATCACTTTGAGCACCCACCGAGGCTCAAATGTATGCCATTACCCTTGCCACCAGGTAATGACCCTTCAATTCCGAGTTCAGCAATTAGGGGTCTAACAAACCACCCCGACCAAATGAAGTCGACGCCCTCGTCGACACCCCAAACCGGCTGCCACTCTCAGTCTCATTTCCCTTGGTTTGATCCGCATCTAACAACCTAATAGGGTTCATCTACATATGTTGGTAACAAACACTCAGTGTTGGCAATGGTTGATTCGGGTGCCACACACTCGTTTGTTGTTGTACATCAAGTGGAGAAGCTTGGGTTGAAGCTTTCCAAGAATGCTTCTAGAATGAAGGTTGTGAATTCAGAGGCAAAACCGATACAAGGTATTGCCATGAATGTGGAGATCCAGATTAGTGAATGGAGGGGAACAGTTAATCTAATGGTTGTTCCATTGGATGATTTCGAGATCATCCTAGGCAACGACTTCCTTCAAACAGAGAATGTTGCTCTTATGCCCTCTTTGCGAGGGTTATTTATCATGAACAGAACATTGCTAACTCGATTTGGTATGGAGGATTCCAAAGCAAAGTCCACGCCTATGGAACCTTGTCTCAAGTTGAGGAAAGTTGAAGGAAAACTCTTGGCTGATGTGACACTTTTTCGTCAACTTGTTGGTAGTTTATTTTATTTAACTATCACAAGACCTGATCTTGCCTATTCCGTTAGAGTTATCTCTCAATTTATGGATAAACCATGTATTGGTCACTTACATGCAGCAAAACGAATACTTCGTTATGTAAAAGGCACTGTGGATTTTGGTTTGTTCTACAAGAACGTTGTGTCATTTTTATTATGTGGTTTTGTTGATGCGGATTGGGCTGGAGATGTAAATGATCGACGCTCCACAACAGGCTACTGTTTCAATTTGGGATCCGCTGCCATCTCATGGTGTAGTAAAAAGCAACGAACTGTTGCCCTTTCAAGTGTCGAAGCTGAATATATGGTTGCTACGATGGCCACTCAAGAATGTGTTTGGATTAAAAGATTGCTCCATAACCTTACTGCTTTTGTGGATGAGACACCCTCAATTTACAGTGATAATGAAAGTGCCATCAAGCTTGCAAGCAATCCCGTGTTTCATGCCCGCACAAAACACGTTGAAGTTCATTATCACTTTGTTCGAGAAAAAGTATTGAGTCGAAGAGATTGAATTGAAAAGAGTTCGCACAGAAGATCAAGTTGTTGATATCTTTGCGAAGGCCCTAACTAAAGGCAAATTTGAACATTTTCGAAGTGCTCTAGGTGTCATACGCCTGCACTAAGGGGGAGTGTTAAAAATTAGTGCAGGTTGATCACGTTTCTTATATTAATCATGTTTTTCATCTTGTTTTTTTGCTCAGATTATTTAGGAGGTAGTTATGACTAAGTCCATGATAATTAAGTTTTATTTAGTTGAGGATTTTTAGGAAGTAGTTATTATAAATAAGAGTCATGTATCTTCAGAATTTGCAACTTCAATTTTCTGCTCTTATGTTCTATGTTTTCACTAATTAATAAAAACTCTATTTGTTGTACATCTTGCAGCAAGTCTCTGTTTCAAATATTCTTTCTTTTGTGTAACCATATTCCCTAGCAACTTTGAAATTTCTTTGGCAACAGAAATTGAAACAAAACGTTTCAAGTTAGGCCAAAGAATCATACCAATAAGATTGGCACCAGCTTCTGCAGCTAAAGCTGCATCTCTAGCTGATGTAATTCAACACATCTTAACTATAGGATGATTGGTTTTTATGTCTACTTGAGCAGGTGAAATTTCAATTGCCGGAGACGACATGCATCTAATCATTGGAACTGAGCACGACCCATTTCTTGAAAAGTGCAATTGCCTCACCTGAAGAACTGCAAAAGTCTTAGACCCATTACACATGAGAGTATAATCTGACAGTAACAGATGTATATATAATCAAGGAAAATGCTAAAGTGACATTTCTGATTGACATTGATAGAAATATTTTCATCAATCTACCATTGGATTGGAATGAATCGTGCATTTGCACATAGTTCAAGACAATTCTTGGGTGTACTAGAAGTGATGTTTCAATAGATAACTAGAAATGTCACTGTAACACTACTCGTATGATCAACATAAAAGTAGGCAAAAGAATAAATTCAAATTTCTTTCAACACCTTCAGGAAACAATAAAAGAAAGAAAATAAATACACATTAAGGGCAGAAAAACTAAAATTTAGCAATACCCAGGTTTCACTTCCTCCAACTGTGCACGGCATAAGGCTGAAGATGACTTTCTGCAGCTAAACCTGGCAAAAATGAAGAAAATGTGAGCTTTTAACTAATATTACAAACTTTGGACTCAAAAATTCAATTCAATGGTTGACGAAGTAAATGGCCAAGAGAAAACGAATAGAAGTTAATGGGAACATAAGATTCAAGAGCTTATAAAACAGAGTAATTCGAGTCTACACTGAGAATTTTCGAACATAAGTAGTAAAAAGCAACACATATCTCTTGTACAAAATTCATCAAACAATTTATCTGCACCTAATAACAAATACAACTAAGAAGGAAACAACAAACCTGTAAGTGTTTTCATTCTGATTTTTCTAAAATGGTTCTTCCTCTCTAATCCAAGCATAATCGACAAAGGAAAGAAGAAGAAATTTCTCTCTAAATCTTCAGAATTTAACCGACCATGAGGGCTAAACCTTGGTTCTTGCCTTACACACCTATCTCCGCTATCTAAAAGAATTCGCGCCAAACAAGTTCACTTATCGATATAACCTCGCTTTGAACCGGAACATGCTCTACGCGAGTGATATTGCTGCACGTGACGTCATGAGTTTTGCTGCATTTTTTGTAGGTATTCCAATAAAACTGTGCTAAAAGATACGGGAGACCACTTGCCAAGAAAACGTAGGCTAATAATAATGGGCATATACAGACATGCATGATCCATTTGGACAAGAGAGCCCCCAAACTTTTAGGAAAATGCTAAAGAAACATTTAAAGTTTACCTTCATAAGAAATATTTTCATTAAGATATTATTAAATTATATTGAATTATATAGTATATAAAGATAATATTTATATGGATACGTGTTATGAATGTCAACGTAGCATTACTCACATTTTTATTTTCATGAATGGCTTGGCTTTGAATTGGACGTCAACATATTTTCACGCCTTTGCTTGCATTAATCTATGGCATGAACCTCGAGATACCCCTTCCACACCTCACGGCATAAAGAAGTTAAGCCTCCATATGAAGGTAAAAAGTTAAAACAAATTGCTAGCAAGCATAGATCAATGATTCAATATGCAAATCCAAATGAACTAGAACTCCACGTACTATTTTTTAGCAAAAGAAACTAGTCAGTAGCAACATAGTTGGGACTCCCAAGGCTTACTCACTTAGGGATGTTTATTAACTCGACCGAATCAAATCTTTTTGATTGATTTGAGTTGAGTTTAGATATTTGTAACTCGATTGATTTTGATTGAGTTAAGGTTTTATAAAGAATAACCGAAACTAACCCAAACTACTTAAAAGTAATAATTATTATTTTATATTTATCAAATTTACTATAATATAATTATTCTAAAGTATTATAATGAAAATAGCGTGAAAGAAATTGCCTTAATAAACATTATAATAGTTGTATTTGACTTAGAAATAGTTTTATAAATGACATTTAGAATTCAAACATTGGAGTCGTCTTGCAATTTTACAAGTTACATATTGAATAGACTAACTCGACCAACTTAATTCAAATTAATCCGAAGTTAGTGGATTGATTTGGGTTAAAAAAATTTAAACTCAACTTAATTGAATTTGGTTATTATTTTGCCATAAATCAAACCAACCCAATTCATGAACACCCCTAATAGTCAGTGGCAGGTTGACTTGATTCAAAGTATCAGACAAATGGCAGGTTGATGTCACATACTCCGTGCTTTTACAACATTGGAATTATATCGAATTTTCTAGCTTTAACTTGCACGAAGTATATTATAACTCCATTGGTCTCATTTTAATGTGTGTGTAAATATTTGGGCTGCTACTGAAATTCTTTGAATCTATATTCCATCTTGTGAAAACTTATCCTTTATGCTTTCTCCACCGTCTTCCACATGTTGTTCATTAGAAAACTGAAAACCATTTGGGAATATTATAAAGCAAACGTTAAGCTTCAAAGATAGCATTAGGAAGGTATAAGATGCTCTCCTAAGCATTAATTATTTTATTCACAATATAAAACGGTGTCCAAGACATTAAAAAAAGAATAAAATAAAATGTGGTAATCCAGTCCATTGGATGCTCACTCAGATTATTTCACACGTTTCCCGAGGATTGTCCAATGGCCTGGATCAATGGCATGGTAATCTACCGACAGATGAAGCATCTCTATGCTAATATTAAAATGTGCTCGCTTGCTTGATTAAGAATAAATTAATGGTGAAGCTGGCGAAGGTCAATTTTGTTAAGGAAATCTAACAAGTGGAGATTTGTCCGAATAAAAAATCTTAAAGAAAGCGGCGTTCAATACAAGTTTCTTACTTTGTTGACTCAAATCTATCATATGTGTTTAATAGTTAAAAAATATATATATGTTATTAAATAATCATTATATTATATGGTTTTAAATATATTATTTGACGGGGCATGTGAGGTATTAGCTGGGTTTTATAGGGGTAGATGATAAGAAAAGTGACTCAGTTGCACAAAGACAAGTTTGCCCTTTATATCTATTATTTTAATTAGTTTTAAATTACATACGTGGACCAACAAACTTCAGACAACTAGCTGCCATTATTTTTTGTTAAAGCCCCATTTTCTAAGTGTATTTACCTTAATTACGACAACGGCTGGACAGACTCCATTAATAGGCTATCTACACTCAATTTTACATATTTTATGTAATTCATTAAATATCTTTAACTAAAATTACTAAATTGAGCCTCTCTTTTTTTTTTTCAAAAAAACTGTCATATTTATTTATTTATTTTCACATATCATATTGTATTAGATGTATTTCATGATAATTTTATAATGTTTATACTCAATCCGAATTTATTTGGGCGGTGGAGTGTCATACTCTGTCTGTACCTCACACGAGAGTAACGAGTGGTAATCGCCCTTCCGCCCAAATTAGACCGGAATATGTAAAAATAAGTCAAAATTATTACGAAATACATCACAATGTAATATGATATGTAATGAAAAAAAAAAGATAGAAAATAAGAGGGTTGGTCGGACAAGTCAGACCATTACAAAGGGTCGCCTTTGCGTGGCCGACTCTAATGATGAATTTCGTTATTGTCTATTTTTCACGTAAAACACATTAAAAAGTACTCATAAATATTTCATTTCATGAATAAAAGTGAATAAAAAAATTATTAAAACATGTATTTTTTACTGATTAAAATGATCAAATGTCCAAAATTTTTTAAAGACGATGAGTGGCGATTTATTCCAAATGGGGTCTAAACAATATTTTTTTAGTTCAAATATTCTTCCAATTAAGATAAGAAAATGAAGATGCTGAGCTTTAAAATTAGAAGTTAGGGTTTTAAAAGAGTTTTGAAAAAGAAAAAATAGAGGAGAAAAAAAAAAAGGAAAGGTAGGGTAGATTAGGAAAAGGGTAGTTCAAAATTTTTTTGATTTTTGATTAGGGTAAGAAGAGTGCGTATGTTAAATGTAAGATTGTGTTAGTGATTAGAGCGTAAATAGTTTGAGTTATATCAAGCTAGCTATTCTCTTAATTATTTCGTCATAAAACGAAAAATGGTAATTAAATAAAAATTTTATACATAAAAATATTATTTAAAATATCTTATTTAAAGAGCTTTTCGGGTTGTTAAACTCCTTAACGTCAAAGATAATTGAGATTTCTTTAAAAAAAAAGAAAACAACTGTTTATATGCCTTTTTAATCTAATTATTATTTTTTACATAATCAGGGCTTATAGTGTCTTTTAAGGCAATGTTTGATTAAAATATTTTAAATTTTTTGAAAGGTTTTAGGGTAGGCCAAATTGTACAAAAATGCATTTTAAAAATCTATTTTTGCTTGAATTTCAAGGTTTATTATTATTGTCAAAAACCCCTCGAACCCCTAAAGGCTTAGGTTGGCAATTAATTTATATACTTACTGTTAAAAAATAAAGTTTTGATTTTTTTTTAATTTATATATTAAAAGCAAATATTGAAACTGTGTATATCTGAACCTTTTTATTTAAAATTAAGAGTTCAATTATTATTTTTTTATAATAAGTAAATTTTTTTTATTTTTTTATAATAAGTAAATTTTTTTTCTGAAAATGAGATCATTCATCTGAGCTCCATATAGTACCTACCTTCGTGATCTTACTAAAAGGCTCGGGTTCCTCGAGCCCTATTGACAGCGACCTTGAGTAAACACTACTAAAAGAAATTAAAATTTACCTTTTAAAATTTTATTAAGAATTCCAAAGATGGAATGGACCACCAAAACAGAAAAACACGTGGACAGCACGTGCTATGGAGTGAATCAGTAACTTAAGCAAAGAAATCCAACTCACTATAGCCAGAGCAATACAAAAAGAATAAAAAATATTAAAAACAAAGAAAATAGTTTTGGACTTTATTACAAGAAAAACAATAAAATACTCACGAAAAACCATATTATAATTAACAAACCTGCTTTGGTTTCACCGAGAAAATAAATAAATAAATAGTTAAATAAACAACAAATAGACTTAAAAAACAAAAGAATTTCTACAATGGCAGTGTCACACGTGGGGGTGAGTTTCCATTCTCCGTACGTCACACGTGACAAATCTGACGGTCTCTTTCTCAATTTAGTATGGTCCCAATCCACGCAATATATCTCCTACTACTCTGGGGCTTTTGACATGATTACCCTTAAAAAATACAATAATTGCACAAATGCCATCTATTCAAAAATATTGTCACTTTTGCCCTATTTTACTGTTCCTTACACAGTCAGCACACAGTCAGCCTTCCACCTCAGCGCCACGTCGACGCGGAGGTGGAAATTTTTGGGGTTGAAGGGAAGACGTCTTTTCAAAAGACGCCTTCCCTTCAACATAAAAAAAAATTTACCGTGAAGGGAAGGCGTCTTTTGAAAAGACGCCTTCCTTTCAAAATTTTTTTTTTTACAAGTGAAAGGGAAGGCGTCTTTTCAAAAGACGCCTTCCCTTCAAACAAATTTTTTTTTTAAACTTGAAGGTAAGGCGTCTTTTGAAAAGACGCCTTACCTTCGTAGTGTTTTTTTTTGAAGTGTAATATTTCTCTCATTTTTTTTCTTCTTATTAACCAATGCTATTCCTTTTACTGATTCACAGTCATTCAGTCGTGAGGGTTTTCGAGGGTTTTAGAGAGAGTGCCAGATCGAAGAGTTGCAGAAGAAGCAAAAACACCGCGAGACCTTTGATATCTTCTTAAAATCAAACAAACAACGATCGTTTGAGCTAGGGTTTCATTTCAAGTACAAAAAACAACTTATCAAGTCTGCTTCCCTCTCGGCCATCCTATTATACTGTATGCATCAGATAAGAACTTCCATCATGCTTCCTGTTATGTTTGGAGAAAAATAATTTCATAACATACAAATTCTACTTGATACTTGACAGGGAAATTCCCGTACAAGAATCACAACGCTACCTTCTTTACTGCGAGGGACTCAACATTTTACCGTTCAGAATCCAATTCGGTTGAGTAGGACTTTCCCAGCAAAACTTCATCAGCAGATGCTGGAGGAGGCGACCTTGTCCTTTTGGGAACTTGAGAGTTCATAAATTTCGGTTTGGCACCTTCAGCACCGATACGTGAAAATGGGGTCAATTGAATTTGTGAACTTGCATTTTTTTCCAACAAGCTTGACCTATTACCTAATCTTGGAAGAGATATGGCAGCCCTGGAAAAGGAAATACCAGATGAGATTCGCTTAGAGAAAAAGAAATAACAAGAAATCCAAGGCTATTGACTTTGAGGAAAGAAAAAATAAAAAAATAAAATAAAATCTGCTGTTTCACGAAAGCAAGCAGCAAAAATATCGCAAAAAATGGTATCGAAGAGAAGGCGTCTTTTCAAAAGACGCCTTCTCTTCAGTTAAAAAAAATAGTGTTGAAGAGAAGGCGTCTTTTCAAAAGACGCCTTCTCTTCAGTTAAAAAAAATAGTGTTGAAGGGAAGGCGTCTTTTCAAAAGACGCCTTCCCTTCCACTTAAAAAAATGCCACATTCGCGCCAACGTGGCGCGCTGACTGTGCGATGACTGTGCAGTGAACAGTAAAATGTGGCAAATGTGACATTATTTTTGAGTAGATGGCATTTGTGAGATTATTTTTTTTTAAAAGGGTAATCATGTAAAAAGTCCTACTACTCTGTCCCTTCAGAAACCAAAGCCAATAATATCCCGCCACGTACTACCAATCAGTCTGGATTAGACCGTACGATTTAGACAGCCCCTCCCGATCTCGACCACGTGTCCCATGGTAACCGGCACAACCGGTTCCATCGCTTTTTCTACCGGTGCAGCCGGTAACCCCTTCTCGCTGCATTTCCCGGGACGTATATATATATATAAGTTTCGTCGATCTGAGCGGCGGTGGCGGTTCCGAAGAAAGAGAGTTGAAACGTTTCGACTTCTTTTTTTTTTTTTTGCGAGCTCGATTTTTCGGGGTAAGTAATTTTTTTTAATTTTTGAGTTTTTTGGTTGGTGAGCAGTTTCGAGTTAATGATTCGAATCTTTTTTTTTTTTTTTTAGATTTTTTTTTTTAAATTGTTGAATGTTATTGGTTGATCGATTTGGGTACTTTGGTCAGAGGTATAGAATTGGGTTGATGTAGTGGTTCTTGTTCTTCTTTTTTGTTTTGTATTCGATTTGTGAGGTTTGGTTAGATTTTGATCGAATTTTGAGTTTTCTTGAGAGTTTGAGTGAATGATTGTTTGAATTCTAGTGAGTTTGTGTGATTGGATAGTGTTGTTTGTTTAGTTGCACTAGAGGGGTTTTGGTTTTGACTTAATTCCGGTTTTCGTTATCGTTGTGAATTAATGTGACTGGAAAAAGTTAGGGTTTTTGGGTTTCTTTTGGTGCAATTAGGGTTTTTTTTTTCTCAATAAAAAAAAAGAAGTCTTTTGTTTCTTGTTCTTGTATTTTTGTTTGTAGTTAAGATCCTTACGGTGGTTTTCGTTCTGGACTGAAACAGATTTTCTTGCATCTGAAAGACTTGATTGGGGCTTACGTTCCTCTTATGGTGATGTACGTTTTCTTTGACATGGGAATTTGATCTCGTTTTAGGCTATAGAGAGAGGTAGATGTTGCTAGGGTTTCTGCGTAAGAGGGTTGTATTTGAGGAGCTTAGCTTATTTTTATATAGAAATTAGAAAGGGCTGAGGGGCCTTAGGTCTGGCTCTGGATAACTACTTGGATTCCAGCCACCAGTCAGCGGTGCCCGCTGTGGCACCGCCTCGGGTGGCTGGAGGCCCTGCACAGTCTTCTTCAAGCTCTGGTATCTTTTTCCAAGGTGATGGCCATGGCCCCCGTACCATGGTTAACTCTCACTTGAATTCGTCGTTTGGAAAAGCTTCGAATGCTGTTTCCGGATCAGGGTGTTCGAATTTGGGCCCTGCATCCGGGGACATGAACTGGGGAGTATTGAACAGCACAGCTAACTCTGGACCAAGTGTTGGTGCAAGTTCTTTGGTTACAGACGCCAATTCGGCACTTTCAGGGGGACCTAATTTGCAAAGAAGTGCGAGCATAAACACAGAGTCATATCTCCGGTTACCTGCATCTCCGTTGTCGTTCTCTTCCAATAATATAAGCATATCAGGATCATCTGCAATGGATGGGTCTTCGATTGTACAGCAAAGCTCTCATCAGGACCAGAGCTCCCAGCAAATGCAGCAGAGACAGCAGGGAGCTTCTAGTGCTACATCCCAGCTGACACCTCGAACCGGCCAAGTTCCGCTTCCTACTGGTCCCCAATTTTCTAACTCTCTGACTCAGGAACCAAGCTATTTGTCTCAGATGCATAAGAAGCCTAGATTAGACATCAAGCGGGAGGATGGCTTGCCGCAGCAAGTTATTCAACAGCTTCTCCATAGACAAGATTCCATGCAGTTACAGGGACACAATCCACAACTTCAAGCATTAATTCAGCAGCAAAGATTATTGCAGCGACAACAGCAACCACAGCAGATATTGCCGTCTTTGCCACAGATTCAGCGTGCCCAGTTACAGCAGCAATTACAGCAACAACAGCTGAGACATCTGCAGCAACAGGGTATGCAGCCAATGTCTGTGATGAAGCGTCCTTATGAAAATGGTGTGTGCGCTCGACGGCTAATGCAATACATGTATCATCAGCGTCATCGCCCTAATGTAAGTTGTTTTCCACTACTAGTCTTGATTGCACGAATTCTTTGTTCCTTTTCAAGAGTCTGGGTAAATTGCCTAGCCAATATATTTATGGAATGCACTTGATTTTGCATTCTATCTTGAGCTCTTTGTACTTAAAAGTTGAATACCGCTCGAGTTGATTATTGAATGGCTAGTGGATGTGTATTCTTAGTGGGCATGATATAGTTGTAACTTCGTTTCTTTTTATAGGATAATTCAATTGTTTACTGGAGGAAGTTTGTAGCAGAATACTTCACTCCCCGCGCTAAGAAAAGGTGGTGTTTATCATTATATGATAATGTTGGACAGCATGCCCTTGGTGTTTTCCCTCAAGCTGCAATGGTTAGTCTTTCTCAATCTTTCCCTCAGTCCACCTGAATCCATGCTCTTTATGAATGATAAATGTTATTCATGCAGCTATGCTTACATACTCTGGATATTTGTCTTCCTCTTTGTTGGATTTGTTGATTTGTTGATTTGTTGATTTGTTGCCCTTGTTGGTGAACATTGGTTTGAAATGCCCCTATGGAGGCACAGTCACTTGAGCTCTTTACAAATTTACTTATATGACCATAAATGTTTGTTCATTTGTTGTTATTCTATTCTGCATGCAGTTGTGCTTGCTTTTAAGCTACTAACAAGCAGAAATATGTTGTCTTTTCTTTCAGGATGCTTGGCAGTGCGACATCTGTGGTTCTAAATCAGGAAGGGGATTTGGTAAGAAATTTTGTAATTTCTAAATGCCACGGTCAGGAGCTTTATGTGCTTGAAACACTATTTTTTATCCTAGTTTTAGGTCCGTGGGAAACTTTTCTAAAATCATTTTTCCTTTCTTTTCATTTCTATTATGTTTTTATTTGGTTATTTGTGCTATCTGTTCATCATGTAGTTGCATGCGGTATGTTTGTATACGAATTATCTTTTGCTTGTTTTTATCTTATTTCTTGTATTGTATTTTTAATATTTGGACTTTAGAGATTTATTAATTTCTTTTCTCTTGTTTTGTAATTCTATACTTGTTTCTCTTCTTCTTCTGAATATGATGATTAATTGGAATGCTTGAGATGAAATTAGTTATAGTTTAAGGAATCTGTTGAGTTGGATTTTGAGGAATTATTGAACTCATGAGTGAAACCTTTTGTTAGACGCGTGAAATACATGAACCTGAATGGCAGGTTGATGTCATGAGATTCTGACATTTCTAGTGTTTACATGTCATTTTCCCCATCTATCACTAGATTTTCATGATCACATACTTCATACTTGTTAAATGCTGTTGCATTCAAATCCTTCCCAAGGATTGAATATGAGAACACTCTAGCTGGATCCACCCTACCCCTGAAAAAAAAAACAAAAAAACAAAAAGGAGTAGAAAAATAGGAGAACAAGCATATGCAAACTTTGATTTTCTATTCAAACGTTGTACCAGTTGATGCTTTGGATTCATCTATTTATTTTCTTTATTCATTTCATAGCTTTGCAAATTCCCATGTAGTTGGGAAAAGACTTAGTTGAGTTGAGTTAAGCTTGCAAATCTTTGTCCAAATTGTATTCTATGTTTGGAGAAAGATGTATATCTTCTAAGTAGGGTCATGATTTTCTAATTACCTTTCCTTTTTCCCCCTCGTTTAATGATGTTAAGTGTTCCACCATTTTGGAGTGAGATTAGCTCTTATGCATGCATGATGTACCAAAGGGGGAGCACACTTACTCAACATATTAATTTTCATGCCTTCTAGGGGCTTGGATTTCTAGGTGATCAAATTGGTAAACATTTATTTAGATATTTAAATAGAGTTTTATATCACTTGTTTTTAGACAAAAAACTAATATTAGGGGAGGGGATTGTCATTGTCTAAGCATGTGAACCTTATATGCATTTATCTTTTATAAATCGATTAAAACAATGGCACCCTCAATGCACACGACTCCCACTGTTGTGGGATTTGTGGAGGGGATGATGTATGCGGCATTTCCTATTTATTCGAGAGGCTAGTTTGAAAATTCAACCATGACCTTCAAGTCACAATGGAGTGAACCCAACCTTGTGTCTAGGCATGCCCTTCTAACTGTCTTAAATTGATAAATGACTAGTATTATAAATAGATGCATAAAATCATAAGAAAGACATAACTACTTGTAATTTAGATGTCTATATGGCCCTTAATAGAGTGGAGTGGAGGAAGTAGATTCATGTAGTCGGGAAAAGGCTTAGTTGAGTTGAGTCGAGTTGAGTAGATGCATAAATTTGAGAAAAAGTTCAATCAAAGAGAAATTAGGTGAAATCTCATGTAGAGATGTGCATAAACACAAAGATTTAGTTGTTGTTTGTTAACTCTACTTGCAACCTCTAAAAAAATAGAGGGTAATAAAAAATCATTTTCTAGGAATTTTTTTTAAAATTTTTTCAACCTCTAATTGAAGTAGAGGTATAACCTCTACAAGAATTAGCAAAAAAACTTGGTTTATTTTAGTTAAGTTTAAACCTTTACTACAAATAGGGGTTGGCTTTGAAGTAGAAGTAGAGGATAAGTAGAGTTACCAAACGCTATCTTAGTGTATATAGTTGGGACTTAGAAATTGCATTCATTATAGTGAATAAGTTAACTAAATAATATGTATATATTTGTGAAATAAATTTGAGTAAAAGTTCAAAAAAAAAATGAATTAAGTAACAGATGCACACATACTCTATGACATAGTATGTTGTAAAAGTAACCTCTTACTGAATTTTAACTTTTACAACATACATTTTAATGATTTTATGAATATAGTCTGGGGTGTAAAACATGCCACAATGAGGTGTAATTCCTAGGAGGAGGCTATAGGCTTGTACTTCATGCAGTGCATAATGAACTCTTCCTAAACCCTTTGTTTGTTTTTTGAGAGTTTTTCCCTCCAACGGGTCTAAGGGTTAGCGGTTTTAATGCCTTTGAAAGCAACACTTTGAGAAATTTCAGTCATGGCTTCATCTAGTTGGATGATAATCTGATGCATTTGAAATGGCTTCTATGTTGTTTTAGTTATTTACTTATTTGCTCTTGTGAGCTATGGTTGAAAGATGATGATGATGTTACCTTCATGTACTCCTGACTCTGTAGTCTAAAGCTACAACTGACTCTTCAGTCCAGTGTAACCAAACGTTGCTTATGTGATCAGATTATCTTTTTGTATTGTGGAACAGAGGCGACTTACGAAGTACTCCCCAGACTGAACAAAGTAAAATTTGATAGTGGGGTTATTGATGAGCTTTTGTTTCTCGATATGCCACGAGAGTGTCGGTTCTCTACAGGGATAATGATGCTAGAGTATGGAAAAGCTGTTCAGGAGAGTGTTTATGAGCAACTTCGTGTTGTCCGTGAGGGTCAACTTCGCATTATATTTACCTCTGATCTGAAGGTAACCAATGTGCTATGGTACCATACTCATTGATGTCATGGTTTGTAATGTTAGTGTCCATGATGCATATTCATGTGGTTTTCACTTCTTTACCAGTCTTTGATGTATTTTTGTTGCATGATATAGATTTATTTTCTTCTTTAATTTAGATACTGTCTTGGGAGTTCTGTGCACGGCGTCATGAAGAACTATTTCCACGTAGATTGTTAGCACCACAGGTATATTTTTCTCTCTTATGCTGCTTTTTTAAAGATATTTGAGGCTAACACCTTAAAGCACCTTATAGATGGACACCATAAATATGCTTAAGTAAGCAAAATCAACTTATCTGTTGAGACATGGAATGATGCTTGTTTGTTGCTTCAAGTTTTCATGTATGCCACTGTACCATGTATACACAAGGGGTTTGTTTTATTGTTTGATAAAGTTTTCCACTAGTAGAAGTGTGTTTCAATTGATTCAAGGCCTATATCTGCATGTTGCAAGTTGCAAATGATATGGTTTTTAATTATTGTATTTTTTTTCTCAATATTCCATCTGTTATCTGTACATGGAGCTTTATAGAAAATCTTAAAATTTAACTCATGCAATCATTTGGGAAGTCATTCCTTGCTGCTTTTTCTGCTTATGGGTTTCATCCTGCTTGGTTTGTTTGTCTTTTGAAAATTCAACACCATCTTGTTTGGTACAATATAAAAAGGTGTTCCTCCACTGTCTTGTTTTTTAACAAATACAATATTCAATTTTAATGATTTTAATTTCCGAGCTTCTTATTCTTTTAGTCTTGAGTCCCAACTGCCTTAATTTTTTGTTTGGAAACTATCAATGCTTACATTCCATGACCCTTTTCTATTGACTTCTTGGGATTGGAAGATCAATTGTTAAGGTGAAGGATCTCAACTGGCTAGTTCAATAGGTTACTGGCCCAGTCTGAGAAGCTTTGAGTGTTTGTATGTTTACTAAATTGGCAAGTAAACCGAAAAAATGACTTCTAGCTGTTCGGCGTTGCTGTTGGTTCTCCATTAGTGAATGGTTGGCACTTGCCTTAATGTGTATTTGGCTTTAACTGTGGATGTGTGTAAAGTAGGATGGACTTGTGTATAGGAGTAAAGAGAGTACCATTTTGTAGTGTTGCACTTATGAGCTCTTGAATTGAGAATGAGGAACTTGCAAAAATATAATATAATACAATTTTGCAAAATGGCTTTTAATTTAATAGTAAGATAATGATGTGCTTTATGTTGTGTGCTTTTTTTTTTGAATATTCTTATAGTGCTCCATGAATAATTTCAGTTGGAAAGAATAGCATTAGAAATATTAATCAAGTTTACACACACACGCACAACCATGAAAATGAATGTAGGGTGTACATGAATAGGATGAGCTGGAGAGGATGATCTTCTCAGTTACCAATATCAACCTTCAAGTATCTTAAAAGGAACTAGGCAAATGTTAGTTATATCTTGCTTCATACATATAGAGATCAATTATTGCCCTTTTCATGATTTATTTGCTTTGCTTGTACTTGGTAGTGTGTGTTAAACACTAAATTGAATCAAGTGACTTTCTAAGTCATGGATTAAGTGTTGTTGTATCTTGATATTATATTAAAATTTCAAAAGTCAGTGGGAAATATGCTAGACAGATTCACGCTGTAATTTAAATGATGTGTATTTGTTTGCAGGTCAATCAATTATTGCAAGTAGCACAGAAATATCAAGCCACCGTTACTGAAAGTGGTTCTACGGGTGTTTCACCACAGGATTTACGGTCAAACTGCAATATGTAAGAAAAGAAAGCAATCATGATCTCCTTTTGCTGTGAATGGTTCCCACTCCTTCTACAAATGATTATGTCACATGAGTAGAAGATAATGATTACCAGGCCTACTGTTACAGGGAAGTGTTTGTTACAGAGTATTAGAGTATTAGGTATATTACTAGTACAAGATAAAATGAAGGAAGCCGATTGGTATTATTGGAAGTCCAACTGTCCAAGTAGGTCCTCTAATTGTACCAGGGAAGCTGAAGGATAGTAAAGAAAGAGGAAGGCAGAAAGTGTATAGATAGAAGTTGTGAGAAATTATATGAAGATTCATGCCTTTACTAAAAATGTAGCTCATGATAGAATTGAATTGGATGGGAATGGGTAGGATTCACTCTGACCATGTAATAATATGGACTCTGATGATTGTTTTTGGTCTCACTGTCTCACATTACAGACTGCACGGTTTTTTGTCTTTTGAATGTTCATTTGTTGGGCCTGTTTTCTTCCAATATTGTGGGTTGGCCATCCTACCCCATTTTTGCTGGCACATTAGAAAACATTCATATACCACATTATTCATTGGGTTCTTAGTTTCATAGCTGGGTGCTCAATTCTGCAAATTATTATATGATTGGGTGCCTGGATTTTGATATTTTATGTTTTCTTTTGTTAGGTTTTTGACTGCTGGCCGTCAGCTTGTGAGGAATTTGGAGTCTCAGTCTCTCAATGACTTGGGATTTTCAAAAAGATTCGTCCGATGCTTACAGGTATTGAGGATGGGTGTTTGATATTGGCATCAGGTTTAAATCTGGATTTCAATTTTGGTGTTATCTTTAATTCTTTTTACTCATATTGCTCTATTAACAGATAGCTGAAGTGGTTAATAGCTTGAAAGATTTGATGGTTCTCAGCAGGGACGAAAATACAGGACCTATTGGTATACTCATCCAAAGCTTTTGTTATTTCTCTACTCATTTTTTCTTTCATATTCGGGTGTCAGTTATGAATCCATTATGGTTGAGTTTTCAACATATTGTGATAGTATATGGATTCTGCTCACTATGCTGCATTTTCAACACACCAACATTTCAAGCGCTAAGCAGTAGTGTTGGCTATGCAATGGATAAGAGCTATCATTTTAGATCTCTTGAGCATTATTGGCAGATGATGTAGTAACTCCTTAACATGATCAAAAGTTTCTAAATGTGCCAAACTTGATCATTTCAGTTACTTTTTTTTACACCATGGCTATTATTTTTTATTGATTTCATCATGGCTTGTAAACTTCTGTACCTTTGGTTTTCTTTTTCATGATATATATCTGCTGGTTAACAATTTTTTGTTATGAAAAATTGTATGCTGTGAGCCTGTAATTGTATCATGTTCCCTGGCATGGCTGCCAGAAACTGTGATTCATAGAGGGTAATCTCGGTGATGCATGTCTTGGAGACATCTGTGAGAATACTTTGCATCGAAATAATGAGAATCAGGGCAAAGAGAGAAACTATCCTATCTGTTGGCTATATGATGTTTGAAGGAAGTTCTGTTACATAAAGGCTAAAGCAAGTTAAAAGACTGTGTTGGCCCCATATTTCGTTTTAGGTTTTTAAAGTGTTGAGGTTCCATACTTAGTTTTCAAATTTCACATCATATAATTGAATTTCATATAAAAAATACATATTCTAACATAACTTAGAACTATGATGGATGTCTCTAATGATTATCTTCAATTTAATGTTGGAGCTACTTGTTCTTGCAGAGAGTTTGAAGAATTTTTCTAAACAGGCAGCAGCAGCCAAGCTCCAGATGCAAAAAATGCAGGAAATGGAGCAGCAGGCCATTGCTCAGGGTCTAACTAATGATCGTGCTGCTCTGAATAAAGTAATGGCAATGCATCCTGGTCTTAGTGGCCAAATCAATAACAACAACCAATTAGTTGGTGGCGGAAACAGTTCTGCACAGACTGCAGTGGCGCTGAGCAATTACCAGAATTTACTGAGACAAAACTCCATGAATTCAAACCCCACCATGACTCAACAGGATTCCTCTTGTTCCTTCAATGGTTCAAACCAGGCACAGTCTGCTCCGTTTCAAGGACCTTCATCTTCAATTCCTGGGTCCATGCAGAATGTTCAGGGAAATGGCTTTTCAATTCCAAATCAGCCGATGCAGCAACAGCAGCAGCAACATGCTTTGAACTCTAACATCCTACTCCAACAGAACCATCCTCAATCATCTCAAGGCAACCAAAACTTACAGCAGCACATGATCCAGCAATTGCTGCAGGAAATGATGAGTAACAGTGGTGGAGGAAGAGTGCAACAGCCTCAGCATCACCCGTCATCCCAGTCCCTTACTGGGCATAATAATGTAAATGGAACTGCTGGAGACGAAATCTTTGATGCTGTCAGCGGGAACATGGGTGGCCTGGCAGTGAAGCACGGGAGTTCACCGGTGATTGGAAACGGGGTAGGTTATGGCAAGAATGCTACATCCGCTGTTGTCAATGCGTCAGGCGGCGTTTCCGGTGGTCTACAGAACAGGAGCAACAGTTTTAAGGGCACCGGCAACGTCAACTCTATGGTTACTAGCACTGACACTTTGAATCAGAAAACTAATGATATTCTTCAGAATCTTCATTTACCAGAGATGGTTCAGGACATATCACAGGAATTTCCTGACTGGGATGTTTAACAGGAGGAGGGAGCCATATGGTCTTCCGTTATGGATGGAATTGACGTTGTTGTGGTATTTATTGGTGGGGTTGTGTGTGGTATTGGGAGCCGCAGCCTACCGTGCTTGTACAGGACATTGAAAAGTTTTTATATGTTTCTGTTCTAAATTTACGTCTGATGAGAACTCTGAACAATCTTGAGTTTCCTACTACTACTGGGGGGTTTGGCAGTTTTGGAGGTTTGCCAGTTCTAATCTCTTTTAAGTGTATCCTAATCTTACTCTTGAGTAATCAGCTTTATTTTAATACGACCTAAGATTTCGTTTTTAGTACATTTTTACCGTTCCTTGGCTCTTCATTTCTTAATTTTTCTGGTATTTTTTATATTTTATTAGCTGGTGATACAGGGTCTTTTCAGCCCAATAAGGGAAACTGCTTCCATGAACGCGCAGCTCTTTCATTTTGATCATTTGATGCCAAAACAAAATAAATGTTTTGTTTTTGAATTTAGCATTTTGTTGTCTAGATTTTGTGCTTGAAAATTTGACAGGATTATGTCCGTCTTGTCTGTTTTTTTTTTTTTTTGAAAGCCAGCCTGCTTTCATTAAGAAAAGGAAAGAGGATTTCTCTCTTCAAACATTACATCTGTGATTACAGGTGAAACTTCATTTAAGCAAACATGCCTATGGGCAATAGAAACAGAGAATTTGCTAAGCACATGAGCCGCCCTATTGGCCAAATGTTTGTGTTTAAGGCCACCCCCAGAGAAAAGAGTCTCTTGTTAAGAGGCCAGCTTTACGTCATGCTCAGCATAGCCTGTGAATATCAATTCACTTCATTTGGTGGTAGAAGTGCTTTTTAAACTTTAATTTTATAATGAGTATTGTGCGTCTTTACAGGATTTATATCAACATGTAGCATATTTTCCAAGATATAGATGGTGCGGTAGAATAGTTAGTTAAAATAATACACGCGACTTTATTTTTTATTTTTTAATTGTTAGGTTCTCACTGTTATGTTCATGCTTCTATATTTAAGCTAGGGATGGCAAAAAGCCAAGTTCAGGTTGAATAATACTTTATTAATATACATAGACGTTGGCCTATTTTGAATTCATACAACATGTCATTGTTCAAACCAGCCTTATCATGATTTTGCCCAAATCTTAGAGACTGCACAAATCAAGTTTTTAAATTAGCTTGTTGAACTAACCCTTTCTTTGTTCGAACTCAGCCTTAAACCTTTAATAGTAGCGTGCAAACCTATTTTGTTTGAACATTATTTGCCACCCATTTAAGCAACAAATACATATAAATGATATACATAGGAGTTTCACGACTCCAAACCTAAATCACTCCTGTGACAATAAGAAGAAGAAAATTATGTCAATTGTACAGCAATTAAAGGAGGCTTTGGAAGCCACTCAAGAGGCCTTCAAACCATACCACACATGATTTTAACAGTGGTTCCCTAAAGGCGTGTCTTGCTTCCAGGTCTTCAAAGATGTCTCACATGAAAATTAAATATGCATTTATCACACGTTGACCCACCATAGCAACCCAAGACATGCTTACCCGAGGCCTACAAGTGTACCAACGTACCATCTAGCAAACTGGATATTATGCAAGATCAGGTAAAGAAAAATAATCTATCACCATCATTCTCTAACTTAAAAAAGCCCTTTTCCCCCAACTACATTGGTTAGATAAACCCATTTCCTACACTCCCTCTTCTCTCAAGGGTTAAATCTAAGCAAAAACTAATCATCAATGACTCATAAAGAAAAGAAAAAATCACTTTGCTTTCCATGGTTTACAAAGAGGGTTTCAGCATCAAGAGTGTTGCTGCTTTCTGATGATATACATAGCAAGTTTTCTTTATTGAATCAAACAAAAAGATTAGGCAACGTCATCCTCATCCGCCTCGACGTCACGGGCAACTGGTACATTGCCAAGCAAGTTATTCACTATCATTTGCTCCCAATGCCACCCTGCTCTATGCATCAACCCTGTTGTGAAGGTATACAAGCGGGATGGCTCACCTGGTTCATCAACTGCCTCTCTTGTGGAAGACGTGCAGCTACCAGCCTCAGGGTAGTACTTCAATACACACTTCCTTGAAAGTCCGGTGATCTCAGCATCAAATGCAGAAGAAAGTGGCCGTCCCACAACTTGAACATGAGAGATGCTTAAAAAGCCAAAGCAAGCCCACATAAAATTAGCAACAAAAACCAAGATATACAATTATGCATCTTAAAATAGAAGGGCGTAACGAGGAATGTAAGTGTTAGATTGTCATAAGCTTGGGTATAGTTCAAGTCAAACGGGATATGAATTCCAGCATCTGTCTATAAATAAGTCTAGCAATTTTCAAAAGGAAAATGTTAATCTAACTGCAAAAAATTACAACTA
Source organism: Paratinospora sagittata (assembly GCA_035771175.1). Lineage (NCBI taxonomy): Eukaryota > Viridiplantae > Streptophyta > Magnoliopsida > Ranunculales > Menispermaceae > Paratinospora > Paratinospora sagittata. Next base: position 34,756,109 of record CM069604.1, read on the forward strand.
CACATGTATATTCATTGGATCATTTATTACACACCTTGAGATGTGTAAAACATTAAATCTAATGAATATGCATGTGTAGTTGCAATTTTTGCAGTTAAAATAACACTTTCCTCTTCAAAATTCAGCAACTAATAATAGCATTCCAAATGCATTGCTTGCCATTAAGATGAAAATTCATACAACTTGAAACATACCTCAGTTTTAAAGTCATATAAGATAATGTTCTCATTTTCTAAGGGAGCGTGAACTCCATAGGACAGCAAGCACCAGAATGGATTTTTCTCAGTGAAACATGAACTAAAACAAAAAAAAAAATGGCAAAAGGTGGAGTGTAAGAGAAAAACCATATATAGAACAAATTATCCATTTCTTGCCTCTGTACCCTGCCCAAAAGCTCAATCTGCAGAATTCCACCCATGCAAAGAGCGGGCTGTGGTAGCTTGAACTTCTGTAAGCAATTTTCCTATTTAACAGACAAGAAAAGGGGTTGGTTAAAATTTATGGCCGATGGAAGCACACAGGTTGAGAAAGACAATGGTATTAAACTGGAAGCTCAAAGAAACTTTTTCTGAGGATGAAATTTCTTTAGCCTTAATATTCTGTTAATGGAACATAGGTTTCTTCTCTAATGGAATAGTAGATTTTTACCCTGCTTCCACTTTTCCTTCTTCCCATTATGCCTTTCTGCCTTGGCTAGTTATGAAAATAATGGTTCCATTCCTTTGTCAACATAAGCAGAAGAATTTAATTTTGGGGTCAAAATAGATAAAAGTCTCAGATGTTAAGGGCCCATTTGGTACTAAATTTTAGAACTGTTTTAAAATTAAGTTTTTAGAATTTACTTTCGAAAAGCAATTTTTTGTTCTTTTCTTGTCTCCTTTACAAACTTTAAAATTAGATTTCAAAAACAGTTTTTGAATACCTTTGAAACCAACCAAACGCATGTTCAAGGAATCTTAAACTGTAAAACAAAAAACTGTTTTCAAATTGTATACCAAACAGGGCCTAAGAATGTTGGCCACTAAGGAAGCTCGACGCACATTTTCAAGCTAAAGCCACAGACCAACATTTAAAATATGAGAACAGGGCATCATCTTTTGCACTGACCATTAACTGCACCACAGAAGAGAAGCTAGTTCTCCACCTATCATTGTAGTTAGTGTTTCAAGGCTTCGCCTACATATTATTACATGTGTGATTGTGTAACTTATAACTTTATAAATTGGCCTAACTCTTAATTCTGGTGTTATACATATATTTCCATCATGCAATTTATATTTTTCTTTTTTCTATTTCCCAGTTCTGAGTTCTATTTTTATTTTTGTAACAAGAATTACATTATACATGACTCTTAAATCATTATACTGTCACTAATCACTATATGCCAATTTGTCCTAATTTTTAATATGTTTTTCCGATTTTTAATTTTGCGGACTTATATATGCATAACTTGTATGTAAAAAACTAATAAATTATTTATTAATGAATTATAAGTAAATATTATTTGCAATGCCCAAGCATTTTATAGGTGACGCCTAGGCACCGCCTCACCAAGATGAGGCCAATTGCTTAGGCTGCGTTTGGTTTATGATTCGAATACAGTTTTCTGTATCCAAAATTTTGAAAATATGAAATATGCGTTTGGTTTGTTAAAATCTAAAAACAGTTTTCCAAAATTTACAAAGAAAACAAGCTGTTTTCAGGAAATGACAAAATGTTGTTTTCTAAGTTTTTACTTTTTGAGTTGTATTCTACTTTTCGGATCACGAACCAAACGCAGCCTTAGACATTGTCTTGATGCCTTAAAAACACTTGATGAACTAATAGAAAACATGAATGCCATAGACGCAAACTCAAAAAAAAAAAAAAAAAAAAACAGAGCTCTACTTGGATGCTGTGATTCACCTGAGCCATTGGAAATTTTGGTGAAACATATGTCCAAATGATGAAATCCTCAGCAGATGTCTGACCAGCAGCAAACTCATCCAGAAGATTGCTTCCCACATCAAGTGGTGACTTGAGATGACCCATCCGAAATCGCACTGCCTTTGCTGAATATATAGGAAAGCCATACTGGAAAAAAGCTGGGTAGCATACAAGAACATCTTACTATCAATAAAAGATAAGCCATGGCACTGATCGAAATGCATAAACAAATTTAGAAATAGGAAATATCTATAATCAAACCTTGGAATGGTTGGACGTTGATTTCAGTAATGAAACAAAACTTGGAAATCAATCTATATGTCAACATCTCAGGAACCCTAGGATCATGTTCTCCTTTACTGGACCAGTAAGAAGCTCTTTGATCAACGCGATCCCTGGGCTCCAATGTGTTCTGAATACTCTCTTCTGGATAATTATCAGTGCTGGATGCACAAATGGCCTCCAAGATGCAATCCTCCCTCAAAATTGATGTAAGACCTCTGGCTAGAAAAGCATAGACTCTATGATTTTTCTCTGCACTTTCTAATGCTGTAGAATTGCTAGATCCATCTTTCTTTGTATCAATTAAATTGTCTACTTCAATGGCTTGTATGGCACTCGTTACTTCAGGAAACAGTCTTAAGCACAGCTTCTTACAATAACTATTTTCAATCACTGCAAAACAAGAACATATGCCAGATTTTAAAAATACCATCAATCCTAGAATCATTTTGATGAGAACATGGATTTCAACAAGATCAACATAAATAAAAAGATGAGCAAAGAGTATAAAAAATCATACAAGGAAATAGCTAAAGTATTTTCCAATAAACCAAATCTTGTCAATTGCTAATATGAAACCGACAAAGCAAATCCATAGATAAAGTAAAACAAGACAAAGATAATATTCATAAAAGCACAGCCCAGAATAAGCTATTCATCAATGATGGAAAGAACTCGTAGACTTGTAAGTTCACAAAATGTTCTGAAATTATACAATCCATCCTCATCAATATTGTAAAGAAACATAAACATATCATATATTAACAACCAATTTGGATTAATGCCTGAGAGATCACCATGGAAGCTACTTATTTATTAAGGAGATTGATGGAGAACTATAGGAAGAAAAAGAAAGACCTTCACAGGATCTTTATTGACCAAGAGAAAGACTATAATAGAGCATTTAAAGAAATAACATGGTGGGTTTTACGGAAAAAAGAAGTTATAGTTACATATAATGACTTGTGTATGATGAAGCAATAATCATTGTAAAGAAAATTGTAGGACAAACTAGTGCATTCCCAATTACAGTAAATTTACACTAAGTTATGGATGAATTAACTAAACATATTCAAGAAGAAATACCATTGTGTATATTATTTGCTAATAATATAGTGTTGATTGGTGAAACTAAATCTGAAATAAATATTAAACTAGAGGTTTGGAGAGATGCACTAGAATCTATTAGGTTCAAGAGAAGTGGGACTAAAAATTGAATACATTAAATGTAAGTTTACTGGCAGTATAACTATAGATTAAGAGACAAATAAGATGGAAAGGTGACAAACACCAAGGAGTGAGATTTTTTTATTTTATTTTATTGTGAAGAAACAATATATATATGTTAATAAAGAACAAAAAAGTGAAGTACAAAGGTAGGCAAGAGAAGGAGTACTAGAGATACATCTACTCGCCACAGAAAACAACCAAGAAAACTTACATAAGATTGGACCAACTCCTAAATCCTAATCCACTCTAAAGTAGAATAACCCTGAGCAAAATCAGAAGATACAATCCAATTTGTTGCTGCTAGCCTAGTTGAACCCAAGCCCAAAATGCATCCCTAGCCTTCTCTTGGAAAATTCTTTGGTTCCTCTCCAACCAAATGGACCAAACTGTTGCACAAAAAGCAAGTCTACCAATAGTTTTTGAACAAAACAACACCTTGTTCAGTGATTTGAGGGGAAAAAAACACTCTTCATTGATACGAGGAGCTTTGAGAACCTCCGAAGAGAACTCTTCCCACTTCTCCCAAATTTTCCAGGCAAAAGAGCAAAGAAAAAATAAATGCTCAATAGACTCTCCATCCCGAAAGCATATAATGCAGCATTGAGGGGACCACACAAAACTAGGGAAGCACCCTGCAACATGTTAAAGGTGCTAAACTTCTTATGGGCTAGCAACCACCCAAAAACTTCCATCTGTGGACAGATTTGAGCTTTCCAAATGAAAGAAGCTAGAGGAAAGGGCTGAAAAGCACAACTGTCAATTAAAGACACGAAGAAAGATTTACAAGAAAAGATACCAGAGGTAGCAAGAGCCCAAATGAATTTGTCTTGAGTATTGATGTGGCATCTCACTTGCTCTTATTCTAATCTGGATTGCAAGGGAGCAATCTCTCTTTCTTCCCTAGGCGTTAGGGCCCTAGGAAAGTGGAAATCCCAAAAGAGAGCCAAGAGAGGACTTGAAGGTGAGGACGAAAGAAAGAAGGCGATGGGGAGGTTGGGAAGATTTGACAAGTGGAAAGAGCAGGGTAAATGGTGGCCAAGCTAATTTCTCGACCCCATCTATCTTTCCAAAACAGCCTTTAGGGATGATAAGACTATTAAACTTAGAAAGAAGAGAAAATGATGAATTTTCAAGGACTTCTGAATGTAATCCTAGATGCCATCCCAATACCCCTACTTGATTAAGAGAGACCATACTTGCTATTAATGGTGTGAACCCACAAAGGCTGTTCTACTCTTGGAAATCTCCATAGACACTTTGTTGCTTTGTTCCTTTTGGTGATGTTACCAATTCCCAACCCACCTTTAGACTCAGGGCACTGCCAGCCTTCCAATTGGGAGATAGAAGCATTACTACCCTTCTCCAAGCCCCTTCACAAAAACAAGCGAATGTTCTTTTAAAGGAAAAATTTCAAGTATTTGGGATCCATTATTCATCAAGAAAGAGAAATAAGTAAGGATGTGAATCACACAGTAAAAACAGATTGGGCTTAGTGAAGCAATGCTTCTGTGAGTATTGCATAATTGACACAACCCATTGGAAACGAAAATTTATAAAACCGTTATTAGTTCAACCGCACTCTAAAAAACAAATGCTAAGCAATAAAGAAACAACACATTAACAAACTAAGTATAACAAATTTGCAAATACTAAAATAAATATGTGGTAAAATATTAACGGACACCCTGATCATGAAACTCTTGTTGTGCAAGGTCTTGAGGAAGGGTCGAACCACTTTTTAGGTCTATTGTACGCAATAAACATTACAAGATAAATATTTGAATTTGAGTTAAACTGTAGAAGACTCATTAAGGTAGGTTGAACCATTGTTTTAAAAATTGTTTGAGGAGTGTTTCAAGGTGGGGTGCTCAAAAAATGCCCTTAAGACTAAGCCTCAATGTCACATAGTTAGGCGTACGCCTCAATTTTTCAAACCAAATTCAATGTTTTCAATTTTATTTTAAAAATAGGTACACCATAATGGTTTTGGGATAATTGTAACTAATTATTTTATTTTTTAAAGAATTAATTATATGTCGTTTAAGATAAATTAAAGCTTTTACTATTAAATAGCCAAGATCATCTTTGCAAAGGCTCTCTAATAATAATGCATCTATAAGTTTATAAACAATTATATAGAAACTAACTAGAAATTTGATAACTTTCAATAAATCATTCTTAGTGCAACATGCATTAACTAAAAATGGTGAAAAGTGACGAAGACCCAATATTTCTACAATGTACATGCTAAATTCTATTTGGTTATGCTTTTTTAATAGTTTAAACTTGAAATTTGGAAAGTTTGACAATGTTATGTACTCATTTAATTTGGTACATATAATTTTTCAGATTTTTCATGATATATATTAAAAAAATGTGAGGCTTACGCCATAGACCGCCTCAACTATGCCTCAATTACAATGACGACCTCTAAATGCACCAATTAGAAAGAGCGACTTATTAACAATCCAAGGTAATGATAAAGGACCTAAAATAGCATGAACAAAGATATGTCTAGCCATATCTCCCTTCTTGGGTTATGTGCTATAATACTATTGGTATTGTTTGCTTGTGTTTGTTTACACTTTTATGTTAAACTTTTGGAACGTCTTGTTATGATTTTCCCCCGTTTTTAATGTCTTTGTAAAAGTCATCTTCCTATTTGGTTGCTCGTGGTCTTAATCATACTTGCTATCCTATTAATTGGTATATTACGTTTATGCTTTGTTTTAGTACTTTGTGATTCAATTGAGACTGAAACTGATTAAGATAGTTCTTCAGTTTTGGTGTGGTTCTTTTTCACAGAAGTTCAAAGGAATCTGTTTTTCACCGTTCATTTTCCGGTGGATTAAGAGACGGTCCAAGCCAGGCAAGGAGTGTTGTACGCGATAGTGACTTCGTCTGCTTGTATCCATGGATCCCTTTGGTGACAGTCCCCCTACTACTTCTGTGGAGTCTTCCATTCCAATACTAAAGTCCTCTTCTTTTAATTTTTCTAGTCTCACAGAATCCTGTTTAAAAACAAAGACCAATAAGATAGACCAATTGATAGAAGTTACCCATATCCTGGAAGATAGTAAAGTTAGTGAAACTGTTCCCCCTTTGTTAAATCCTTACCATCTTTTTACTAAAAAGCGTCAGTCTTTTACTACTTCTGTTAGTAAATTAATTTCTCGTAAGAGTCTTCTTATTAAAGAATATATTCAAAGTACTGCCCTCACAAATTGCCAGCTAGAAGCTACCCATCAAGAGCAATATGTTACTCTTGAGTTTGAACCTGAATTTATTCGTCACTGGTTAGCTTATGGCTATACTCATATTCATTTAGGTGCAATTCGTCTTGTCTTGTCTTATCATGGTAGAGGTGATGTACCTCTCTTTGCCAGAGTTGCCCTACTTGACACAAATCTGTTGGATTATGAACATGCCTGTATAGGTACTGTTATCACTACTTTGAGTCATGGTTCTATGGTTTTCACCATAGCTCCTGATTTCAATATCTGTTTGTCAGATCCAACTTTGCCCACAAGGTTTAAAGTACAAGTCCAGTTTTCTGGTGTCCAACATCGTATGGATAGTGTCATGGCTACTTTACATCATCAGATGGCTTTCCGTCTTCAAGACCATGCTATTCATCTGAGAACTCATAAGCCACATGGCACCGTCATGGCCTTTGTTCATGACAACGAAATTCCTACCATTGTCCAGATCCCTAAACAAATTCCTCAAAAGGATCTTCGACAGATGTTGCCTTTGACTTGGTTCACAAATTATGAACAATTTCTGAAACGCTCAGAACCAGTCACCAGTACTACTTGTCCTCTTATGAAAAAACAGTCAGACGGCTCAGTCAAAATCAATTTTGAGTCTCCGACTACACCGCAGGAACTTCTTCCTGTACATCATTCTATGATGATCCAGCCTGTATATTTTATCTTTGTATTTACATATCGAGTCTTTTGAGTCTGTAATCTCGAGGATCTTGAGTCTGTACTCTAGTTTCTCCTAGGTGTTTAAAGTCCTAGAACCCTCCGTGTGTGATCGGAGTCACCACACCAAGAAATTGTTGGAGCTGTTGTCTGGTAAAATGGGAATTAGGGAATTGCAGAAGTTCGACTGCAATATGAGACCCTGGTTGGTAGACTCCATTGAAGAATTTCATGCCGAGAAAATCAATTTCAGCAGTATTGACTATACTCTTTTTCTCGGAGAGCATAATTCCATGAGTTTCAATGAGGTCCAGAAACTGTGAAAGAAGATGTTGATGATCTGCTTCGGTTTTGGAGAAGAGAAGAATATCAACAATATAAATTAATGTTGTATGCAACAAAGGTGCATAAATCTTCGTCATAGCTTTCTGGAAGAGAGATGGAGCTACTTTGAGACCAAAAGGCATGACTGTCCATTGGTAATGGGCATTTGGAATGCAGAATGTCGTTTTAGGTCTATCATCTGGGTGAATACCCAATTGCCAAAAACCTGCCTTTGAGATCAAATTTACTATAAAATTTTGATCTTGCAAGTAAAGTGAGTTGAGACGATATCTTAGGAAGAGGGAACTTATCATCTCGGAGGAAAGTATTCAAAGGCTTGTAATTGATAACCAATCGTTTCTTTCCTCTTTTTTGTTCAGCACGCTTATTGACATAAAAAGCCTGGCAAGCCCAATCTGATGTAGTTGGTTCAATTAAACCCTGGGCAAGCAATTCTGTACATTCAGTCCTGGCAAGTGTAAGCTCATCAGGAGGCATTCCCGGATGAATGGCTTTAGTTGGATTGATATCTTCATTAAGCTTGAATGGTAAGTGGACATAGTACTCTTTATTCTTCCATAGAGGATGAGGATGGCGGAACTCTTGATGAGAATTACAGAAAAATTTCTGCAATTTTTCTTGAAGAGAAGACACATCCTGAATGGTATATAATTTAGGAATAGTGGTATATGGAAGAAACTGCTGCTTATATGAAATCCCTTGAGGCAGTATCTTGGAGTAGTTTTGGAGTAGATGTCCATGCCAAATAAGATATCCTTGTCAGGAAGATCACATCCAATAATGTGAGTCCAGATAATCAAATTGGGGAAGAATTTTAACCCAATTTTTCTAGTGGTGATCAGATGAGTCTGGAAGATTTCATTATTGGCAGCTTTGAATGATTCAGTATGAGGCTTCCAACATTCTTTGGGAAGAATGCGAGGATTCATCATACTCTTAAATACACCTGTATCAAAATAAGCAATTACCTTGAGTGGATTGGCAAATTTTGATGTAAGAACAGATATCTGTGCATAAGGCATCATATGAGTGGATGTTGTTGGAAAAGATGGTGTAGCAACCATGCCCATATAATTATCATCAGAACTGTAAGAATCATCAGAAGAATAATCTTGATAAGCAAAGAGTGTGGCTTCATCAGGGGATTCTTGTTCTGAAAAGAGAGATTCAATATCCTGATCATCTTGAAGAGAATAGGAATGTTGAATCTGTTGGATCAGATGCTGACTTTTCTTCTTTTCAGGACATTGTTTGGCAAAATGACCTGGTTTCTTGCAAATATAACATCTGGAATCTTTTGGGGAAGAACTACGGCGTTTGAAATAACGACGACGTCGTTTTTTCTTCCATGGGAAACCTTTCTTGGATTTGGGGAAGAATTTAGGTTTCTTTCTATTGTATTTCCAAAAAGGTTTACGTTTCTGTCCTTTTTGACCAGGACAGACACATTTCTTTTTGCATCCAATCTCAAGGTACTTCTTGTCACACGCCTGTTTAGTATTAATCTGTGGCCGTTGTTGATTGGGTGCAGGATTATCAGCAGTAGATTCCATTTCTTCATCAGCTGGTTCATGAGAAGAAGAGGCTCCCTGAGCCATGTGAATGTGGGCAAGAGCTGAGATATCCATAAGGTGGGAATCGTCAGATGAAGCAGAATTAGCATCATAAGAAACATCAAGGTCATCAAATAAATCTTGATCTGCTTCAGAACAATTATCATCTTGAGAAGATGAAAGATTAATTGACACCAGAGAACTATCATCAGAAGGAGTATCTGGGAGATCTTCTGTTTCAAAAAGTGGTTGAACTGGATGACTGGGTGGAGGTTCAGGTATAGGAGGAAAAGGTTGACTTGGAGGGATAGAAACAGGAGGAGTAGATTCATGCAACCGATCCACGTGATTAACAAAATGTTTTGATGAGATGAGTTGGAGAAGGTGATCTACTAATAATGAAGCGTTTGGATTCCTTTTGTTTTTTAGAATGAAACTTCTCTCTACCTTTCTTTCCCACCATCACAACTATTTAAATATCAAAGAGCAAAACAATAGAACCATGTTGAATCAATTAATGAAGGATTAACACGAGGCCAAAAACATGTTTCCAGGCATAATCAATAATAACCTTTTGCCAATTTCATCCGCCACTACTTTCAAGCAATTTTGTACAGTACGAATTGCAATATCCCAAATGTTGCTAAAAAGATAAGTTAGAGCCAACCACGAAGATTTTTAAGTTATGTAACCTTGGAATACATCTTTATATGATTATAATTCCAAAATAAACCATCTCCCTAAAAAAAAAAAAAAAAACATGTAAACTCACCGCACTGGCGCCAAGAACGCGAGACAGAACTAGCACGGACGATATCAGATGGATCATCCAAATGACTGAGAACTTTAAATGACACATCCGAATCAAGAAGCTCCACGAAATCACTCTGATTATCCATTCAATGTGTCTGGACAAACAATATCAGAGTTCATTCAGCGCCAAAATCTGATTGACATTGCCGACTATTAACTGTCAAATCGCCTAAAACACCGATTCTTTCACATTCAACACATATCTTCGGCAATTCTGATACCTAAATCCAACGAAAGTCCGCTAAATTACCCAAAAACAAAAACAAAAACCTAATTGAAGGCAATATATATCACAGAACACAACAGACTGGCAGAGAAAATACAAAATTTTATAACAAAAAAGGGAACAAATAGAATTAAGCTTGCAATTAGGGCTCGATCAACTAAATTAAAAGAAAGAGACAACAAAAAATAGGTATTTTTAGCCCGAAAAATAGCAATAAAAATCAACAGACCGAACCGGCATATAACAAAAATAAGGCAATTCTTAGGGGAAACTAAGAACCCAAAATTATAAAAAATAAAAAAATATAAAATAAAATATACATAAAAATGAAACAGAAAGAGATCAACAAATAAGACAGAGAAAGGTACCCTTGATCAAGAGAGTCGCTGCCAGCCTGCCGATCAGATCTGTATCAAAACCCTAAGAGAGAGAAAAAAAAAAAAAAGGTTTTTGTGAGAAAAAAGTAAGTAGAGAGAAAGGAAATCCAGTGTTTTACTCCTACTCCTGAACCACCACTCGTCAGCTTACACGTAGAGTGTATAAGAGCGAGGGGTCACCGCCACAATGTACTGCATTGCACATCAGCAGCCACCCTTGTCATTTCATGCCACATGTCACCGAGTTGTTCTTATCTCGATGAGATAATTAATTAATTAATTAATTAATGATGATTCAATATAAAATTATTATCTTTGATTTAGTAGTTAGTTAATTCATTGCATATTGATTATCAATTACAACACAGTTTTAAAAATATTGTTACGATAAAAGAGACCGACGCTCTATTGTAGTTATAATGTTCATTTTACAACCAACCTAAATCTTATAGGTTAGGTTTGGATAAGTTTATATATCAAACAACTTGGGTAGGTTTTATAAAATATAACCAACAAACCCTAATCAATTCAAACTAATTAAAAATAATAGTTTTAATCCTCTTCATCATTTTCACTATAATTATTTATTACGATTGAATTGTTTAAAATGTTATAATAAAAATAATACAAAAGAAATCATATTATTAGCTAAATATTTTTATAGAATTCCATAAATTGAATATATCATGTAATTTATACTCTAAATATTAAATAGATCGATCCAATGAATCTTAACCTAAATCAATTTGAAGTCATTGAGTTAAATTAAATTAGGTCAGGGAGGTTTATCGAGTTGGATTAGTATTTAATCAAAAGCTAAACTAACTTAACTTGTCAGACACCCAACTTCAGGCCAATAAGTTGATAGAAATCCTCTCAAACGAATATATTTCTATGAAAATTAAAATTTCTTACTAAGTTGGTGGTACTCATAAAAGATTAGTTGATTATAATAGATAATTAGTGTAATGATATTCTGTTAAGTTTTTTTAGCCAACATGATGTATAGGCCGTTACCAGTCTCATTTAAACGGACGAGGTTGCTAAATCATGGCTAGAGATTACAACTTGGAGACCAAAAGTAATTTTTTTAATATAAATATAAGGTTACATGTATCAAATCTTTTGTATTTTGTATTCGAATATATATATTTATATCTAAAATTTAAAAAAAAACAAAAAAATATGTTTAGTTGACAGAATCTAAGAATAGTTTTTTAACTTTTTGTTAAAAAAAATGTAATAAAATAAAAAAAAACTTTTTGTTAAAAAAATATAAGTTATCTTAAAAAAATGATAAAAAATTATATTTTTTTTATATTGTTGGTTTATGATTCAGGTATAATTTTTTATATCAAAAATTTTAAAAACATAAAAACAATTTTTTAAAATTTTACTTAGAAAATATATCATTTTCAGAAAAAGATTAAAAAAGTGTTTTTTTTTTTTGAAGTCTCACTTTTTTAATTATATTATGTATATATTTTTGAATTATCAATCAAATATTAAGTACAAATCACCAAAAATATTTATAAAAAAATCTTGAATACCCCTTGCTTGGCCATAAGTGGCTTAGAAAGGGCGGTGGCATGTAGGTGGCTATTATTCCCAAACATCCTATTCACAAAAGGACCACCGGTCAAAGAATAAGTAGTACAAGTTCCATTTTTCACTTGCGTCTCCATTAATTACAATTGTCTAACATATTTGTAGAGCTTTTGTAAAATATGTTTGAATCAAAAATATTTTTAGATGTGTCTACAATACCTATTTTTAAATAAAAAATAATAGTTTTTTATTATTAAAAAAAGTTAAGAGGGTTAACTTTTTTCAAAAGTATTTTTAATAAAAGTGATTCTCAAAAAAATAAATTTAAATTAATTATTTTTTTTTATGTTAAAATAAAGTTGGTGGAAATGAGAAATATCATTGCTCCTGAAATTGACATATATACCAAACCATGTCAAGGATGTAACATTTAATACCCTTTGTGTTATTTATATATATATATATATATATATATATATATATATATATATATATATATATATATGTAAGGTCATCACTTAATTTGACAAGTTAACATCATGAAATATCTTCTAAATGTACAACAGCTAAGCAAGAAATTTCTAATGCTCGACAAAATATCTGATGATAATCAACAGAAAAAACCAAAGCAGCAACAGAGAGGAACGGTACGGTACTGCACCCAAAAAGAACGATCAAACTTTTTATAATTTCTAACAGACATGTCTCATACCAACAAACCTTATACTTAGCATAAAATGGTGCGACATCTCCAAGTTCTAGTTTCTTTTAAGGCACGTTTGGTATTATCTTAAAAGCTTGAGCAAACATTAAACGCTTTAATTATACCAAAAACAATTTTAGAAGCGTATGAAACCAAATTGCAGTGAAACAGTAATTTTGCTACTTTATATTTGATCTGATGAATAAAGTACAAAACACATATCCTTGGTCATAAATTTTTAGAAACTACCTTGAAAACTTGGTGGGGAAAAAAAAAAGAAAAAGAGCCAGCATTGTTTCCCAAAATTCCTTCAAGGGGGGGGGGGGGGGGGGGGGGGGGGGGTGGGTGGGAAGGCTTTAGATGATGGATAATGTCACATACATGCCTCTGAAAAAATAAAACCAAGCAAAGAAACACTATCACATGATATTCACATTTTTTTCATGTTTTGGGCAGTGGAGAACTACTGCAACAGACACAGGTGGGGAAAGCCCCCCAAAAAAACCAGCCTGTTTCAATTTGTTTTCTTTTTCTCCTGGTGTTTCTCTCTCACCCTTTCTAAATAGTATCATATCAACCTGTTGCTACCTAAACAAACTGCACAACACTCATGATAGCGATCGCTTAAACTGCTCTGCAACAACACCAGGATATATCAACACAGAATCTAAACATAGACCACCTTTCGTGTGGGTGCAATCGATCTGGGTCATCGAGAACTTGATCTTGGTGGGTGTGTTTGGGTTCTCAACAACAAAATCTCCCCCATGGTAATGTGCCCAGTTCCCGGGTTCATCAAGAAAACACTGCGAGAGAGCATGCTGTCCATCTGATGTAGAGAGCTGGAACCGAACGGGCTTTATATCCCAGCCATGGACGTGTTCTGAGTTACAAACCCGTCGCCCGAATCTCTTTGTGGCTCTCCCTAATTGAAGCCTGAAGAATAGGCTGTATGTCCCAGCTGGAAAGCAGAACTCGACCTCCCCGTCTACTTCAAGCCACCAAATTTGTTGAAGATATGCAACAGATTGAAACCTATAAACAGAAAAGGAGATCTTATGTCAGTTCAGCTGTTTAACTTCTTTAGAACAGCTAATGTTTAATTGCAACACCCACAATGGAAAGAAAGGTGGCAACATCATTAATAGCATAAGGAGGAGATTCATCAAGATTGCATATTATGCAGAGCAGTATAACTCATCAATCGTGTTGATGAGAGAGGGTTTCATGTTCCACAATCAGTTCTTGTTCAGAGAGGGTTTCATGTTCCACAATCAGTTCTTGTTCAATGATGAACAATTTCACTATCTACGGCTACAAATCGTGACTCTCAGCAATAGACATGTTTGTTTAGAAGCTAGTGATCAAGCAAAAGCAAAGTCCCAATAGAACAATCTTGCCCTCTAAATCTTGAGTTGAGGGCATTGCTCGCCCATTCACACTAGCCACTAAGGATACCCAGTATTGATAATGGAAAACCTAGTATTGTTCATGAAATCAATTTATACAAACAAGCTTTTACGGGAAAAAAAAAGAAAAAAGATATATGACTTCTTTTTTACGCGCCCTTACGTGAAAGGAAGCTATACATTGAATGAATGCACGTGGTATAGGCAAGCGACATTTAAATGGCCTAGCGGTGCATGAAGTTCGTGAGAATGACTATGCAAATAGAGGAGATCCAATAAAATATTGACCAACAGTAGTTTTCTTGAAGATTTATATATATAATCTCTTAAGACTCATGGTCAACTATCCATGTACTTTAATTCTTAAAACAAAAATAAAAATGTTGGAAGTACAATCATAAGCTGATCCTCAATAAGCAATCTGCTTAAAAGAAGAATTACAAAACAATTTCAAGTATATTTATCAATCTCTCACTCCCACCATTTCTGCAGCTGGTTTTAGAAAATACAGCTACCATTTAGAAATCTTTGAACAAACGAAGATCCATGCTCATAGTGTTATATCATGAATCTCTTCAACTGAATGTGCCCACAGACTGCTAACACCAACAGTTAACGCAAGATAAAAGAATTAAAAAAAAAAAATCAAAAAAACAAAAAACAAAAACTATAAACAATTCCAAGGCAGCAAGCCCAGCCTCTTGAGAATAGAAAATAATCACTTATTGATATCAGAAAAAGATCCACCATTTGCATTGAAGAAGCAAATCCTCATTGACATACTGGCATATAGAATCAGGATTTTCTCAAGAGATGATCCTCTTCTGCTTTAATATTTGAAGAACTTTCTCAATAAGAAAGATCTTGTCAACCAAATCCACCAAACCCATTATTTTTTTAACATAGCATAGAGATGATAATGAGAGATAAATAATAAACCAACTATCAAGCTCCAATTTTCACAAAGAAATCGGCCCCAGCACTCAAAGTAGGAACCATGAAGAAAAATACAAAAAAATAAACAAAAATATAAAAAAAACATATAAGAACCAGAAGGGCAGAAGAAAGGGTAGAAGAAGAAGAAGGAATATTATATCAAGGGTCAAGAGAAAGAGATTCCCAGCAAAATTCCATTACAAATTGATTAGCTTGAACTGTAGATAATTGATAATCTGAGATACTCTAGAACTGATCAAAACAACTTAAAAATCAGGATCTACATATAATTTAAAAACCTTAACAATAAATTTTTGCAAGATTTAGCTAAGGCCAAGATTTAAGTACTGATGATAAATAAATAAATAAATAAATAAATAACAATTACCCAGTTGGAAATTCCTAAGAAATTGAGCAAAAGCTTAAAAAAATAAAAAATAAAAACCTCATTCCATCAGTAGAAACACAACTCCAAGCCCTAACACCGAATTTCCCATCAGAAAGCTAAAATAAATTTCATGGAATTTTTTTTTTTAAAGTCTCACTTCAAATAATACCTGGACTCCTCGCTCGGTATGTGATTCCAGTATCTCCGATCATCAATTCCCGTTATTGCCAATTCCTTTGATGAAATCGACAAACAAATTCCTCCAGTAATCTTCTCCAACCAAATCACCTAATCACAACCCAAAACCCCCAAAAAATTAAGAGAAAAAAAAAAAGAAAAAAGAAAAATCGCAACAACAGCAACAACAACGAAAAAAAAAAAAAAAACCCAATCGAACCCCAAAAACCCCACCTTTGATCCTCCCTCGATCAAATTAGGTCGACAAAGTCTCGCATAAATCTCCTTTTTCGACAAATTCACCGAACCCCCATCAAAAACCTTCTCAATTAGGTACCTATAATTCGAGGGCAACTTCGATTCCCAAACGAAGTCAGCCGACGAAGCACCACGAAAAGCTCGATTCAATCGCGCAAGTTTGCAAATTTCCGGTGGATCCAGGTTCAAAAGAACCAAAGCAGCACACCCTTCAGGTAAATCACCAAGACCTCGCTGTTTGATTCGAAACCCTGCTCTTGTATCAATTTCTCTTCCAAACCAAGAGAACCCAGCCCCCATCATGAACTGAACAAACCCAGATGAAAATTGAAGATGAAATAATAATTAAAATTCGGGTTTTTCAGAAATCTGATCCGCGTGTTGTTGTTTTCTTTTGGGATCAGGAGAACGCGTAAGCATTCGCATTAAATTCTTTAACAGATGGGGAAATAAATAGAGCTGTGTGTGTGTCTGTTCGTCGCGCCAAGAACAACGCGTTAGTGCGCTTTGGTTTTAAGCTCTTGAATCGAAATACAAACAGCGGAATAACAAAGATTCTGTTTTTTTATATTCACAAGCTTTTGTTCTGATCAAGAAACTAAAACCCTCCAAAAAAAAAAACTTATCTTGGCTAAAGATTTACGGTGGAATCTAAAAAAAGTAAAAGAATGAATTGTTCATTTTCAATGGCTTTTTATTTATTTATTTATTTATTTTGAAATTTTTTTTTTTTTTAATAAAGAGTGATGAAATTGATGTTAAAGATGGTCATCCTTATCCTTAAGCACATTGGATTAAAAACTGATTTATGTCTCTAATCAGTCTCCCAAAGGGCACTAGTTAATAGGGTAGCTGATGTATGAATTGCGTCATGAAAAAGAAATGGTTTCCTGAAAAATAAATATTAATTAGTCTATGAAAAAAATATGATGGGCTCATTTTAATTTAGAATTTCAAGATGACCTTTTAAATGGGATAATGATATGTTTTTTTTTTTTTTTCTTTTTTGGGTCAAAAGATCATGATAAGTTTTTAAATGGGTAAAGGTAATTACAAGTTAAGGTTGAATAAATAATTTAAATTCAATAGAATTCGGATGAATTCTACTAAAGTTATTTTTTTGTAAAAGTTTCGTAGTTCGATTCTTAAAAACTTTATAATTGAAAGAGATTTATTATTCTGTTTCTGTCTCAAATGTAAACTAGTCTCGTAGCTAAAATATATAAAAATATTTAATAAAAAATTAAAAAAAATAAGTAAATAATTTAAAAAATTCTTATTTTTATCATGGTTCCATAAAGTTAAAATATAATTTAATATATAATTAAATAGTCTATTTTGTATTTTTGTGGTGTCTTAATAAGCTATGATTACCAAATGCTAACATGAATGTTATTTGACCAAATTCAGACCCTGGTACGGTTTGTTTAAAGATCCTAGTTGTTCCATTTGTCATCATAGAAAATATTAATTGTTGGTAAATACATAAATTTCATTTATTTGAGGTTAATTTTTCTGATAGCCTTTTATTTGGTGGGAGCTTAGGAACACACATAGAATACCACCATGGACCATAATCAAGAGACATAAGTCAAACTTGGCGATTTTTTTTAAGAAAAAAAGAAAAGGTAAAATGACAATGATGGCACCAAAATTAATATTAAACCATATTACCAACTCAAAAATAACATAATAAAGAGTAATGCTAAAGCAATATTGGGCGGAACGTCATTTTTTGACCTTGATACTCAGCTTTTATTGAATATTACAGATGTTGCATAATGTATCAGATTCTCAAAATATTCAAAAAAATTAGATATTAATATTAAAAAATAATGTTGATACAATGTATATAAAATATTTATTTATAAATAATATAATTCATAGCATAATTCATGTCTGGATTAGATTAAATAAACTGTTATTCTTCTTCTTCTCCATTAAATTAATGCATCTAAAACCCTAAATCTTAAATTCTCAATGACCACCAACATATAAAATTCTCTTGAATTATTTTAAAAATAATAAATAAAAAAACTTTAATAATACCTTTCGTTGACCGATCGGTCAATATTTTGACTAATTTATTTTAAATAATTATAATTTTTCGTTTAACTTTTATTTAAATAATTTAAAATGTGTTAAAAAAAATTAATTTTTTTTAAATAATATGTTTTAAATGACTTTTCGATGATATTTAAACTATCCCACATGTCCTTACTAAGTTACGATGTTTCTTAAATTATTGTTTAGCATAATTATATTTTAGTACCACAATTTCATTAAATAATTAAACATTTAAATCAAGAGGTCAGCGTTCACATGAATGGAATTAATTGGTCTCCTCATTGGCCGTCACACGCTCAGCCACCCACCAAGCGCCACGTCATAACGACCTGGAATTAAAGAAACGTGGAGCCATGTCAGCACCACGCTATCTCCACCACAAATTCCAAACGCACTCAAACTAAAAGCACCAACTTTATATTATATATATATATATACATATATGGACACAATTTTTTGTTTTCTTTTAATTAATTAACCTTTTCATGCCCCAACTATTAAAGAAAAAATTCCCCTATCAGATCTAATATTTAGGTATATTAATAAATTGGAGTAGATACAAAATAATATTAGAAAATTAGAAAAAATATATATCACGTCTGGGTTACACATTGTGCCCTATTCAGAGTGATGAATAATCTTGCAGGGCATACTTCAACCATTATGAACCTATAATATTGTCTCGTCTCAGTACACAGCCCACTCAATAATGTCTAGTATCTTGGGATTATTTATCCATATTATTCATCATGAATAGTATAAGACCTCTCCAGAATTCGAACAGCAATCCGAGTAACCACGTAAGATGGTGTAATTAATTCTCCTTATTGGTTACGTGACAGTTACAATGACCGTTAATTATGTTTGCAGGGTGTGACTTTAAGAGAAAAGATACAAAGAAATTTAAGAGAAAAATCTAATGGAGAAATGGGAGATATTTTCAAGTCAATAAAAGAAACCATACTAAGAGAGACTTCTTCTTGGTTTGTTGGTTTATGTACGTATATTTGTATATATGTACGTGCATATGTAATCATATTAGAATGTATTACAAGAATCTAATTATATATATGTCGATATAAGAAGATTAGTTAATGACAAAATATTTAATAAAAATACTTTGCATGAAGTGGAATTTTAAAGTCTTAGTTGGAATAAAAAAAATGAATTGTATAGATTCTAATATAAATAAATAAGTAAATAAAAATATATATTATTAATAAGCATATTATTTTCGAGCTTGGGCGTGCTCCATTTATTTGTCACTGTTGAGAAGGTAAACCCAAACGTGTCTGTCATGTTCAAATTCAGGAGGATTATTCTTACCCAAAAGAAAGAATGACAATTCTAAGATGCTGAAAAACTAATATAAAAAAATAAATACATTGTCTATCTATTTAAATAAAGAAATGTTATAATAATATTTTAAGTGTATATTAAATTACTTCGAATTATGTACGAAAATATTAATGTAATACGCGGACAAAAGAAAATTGATATATAACGACAATTGATATTTAGAAATTGTATCTTAAATCACATCATTCATTTTATAAGTTTTATTTTGGGGAGTGGGATTTTCATTAAAGGGTCATTTTGATATGATTGCTCACCTATTTATTTATTATTCCTTGTGTTGAATATATATATATATATGTTAGTATTGATCAAGATAGGTTTTGCCAAGCACTTAATAGCATTTTGAAAAGCTTTCTAATTGCTATATACATAAGTTGGTTAACAGCTTACTTCAATTCAAGCAAATTGCTTTGTTATATAATTTAGTGGATTATCAAGTTGGGTGATATTTGTAAGAATTGAGGACCATTTATTGGACAGCTGGTACAAAAAAAGATCAACATCAACTTTATTAACATGCATGTTTAAGAAATGTTGATAGGTTGGATATTAAAGTAGTAGTGACGAATAATACACTAAATGTTTAGTGAAAGTTGATTTTGTACTTTACCTCAAAACATAACTTCAACAATGATCGATGCTAGCCACTTAATTTATTAAATTGGTTTGATTTGACTTGAGGGTGAAAGCAACGAATGGTAGCATTTCTTTATTATATGCGGTGCTTATTTAATCTTAGATTTCCTTATCTCAAATTAAACAAAGTTTCATAATTTACAATCACACCCAACTCTTAATTTAAAAAAAAATAAAAAAAAATAAAAGAAAACTTCGCGATGAAATACTTATATATTTTGGTAATTTAGTAATATTTGACTAAAATACTTTGTTGTTATTGTCACTAAAAATTATTGAATTATCTCAAATTATGTATTAATGTATGATTCAAAACGATTCAACACCTCTTAAGAATAATGTAAGGAAGAGGGAAGCTCAGGGCCGTATCCTTCCTTATCATTATTTATTAGACTTATTAGGAAAGAAAGCAAACTCATTCGAGACAAACATGCTCACATGAACGTGGATCCATGTCAGCAAGACAAGTTATTCACCACAAACCCTAGTTATTCCAATCCTAGCCAACTTCCATATAGAGTGAAGCCAAAAACGCATCAATAATATTAATGGATATATGTATATGTATAAATATATTTGTTGTTTAGTTACATTAGGTATCTTGCAACCTTTCTTTAGGCCCACGTTGTAAGGCCACACGCTTTTGCTCCTTTTCACATGAAGGGTATCCAATGAAGAAGCAACAAGGATCTGATGTTTTAGCTATCACATTTACTATCGTTTTAATTTTTTAAATAATTAAATATCAATTTAGAGGACGATGTTGAGGAATTCAGAAGCAAACTAGTGTACTCATGCATCTCTGAGTCCCTTAGATGATTCTAGAGCCATCTAATACACACAGCTCTTTGAAAAATATTAATGACATAATATTCTTCTGGGGAAACATTCTAATTTCTAAAGTTCAACAGTTATTTTAGTTATTCCATATATTCTTCATAGGACTTTTTATAGAGAAATTGCTTTAAAAGATTAAGAACATAAAATATTTTGAAGACTTTTAGAATAAAATAAGAATAAGAATAAGCTTAACATGTAAATAGAGAACCAGGTTCCAAATTTCAACTCACAAAATCTAAATGAATTTCTACCACTGGTCTGCCAAAGTAAGGAACAATACTAACCAAATATACAAGGAATAGATTCCGTTTTGAAAGCCTCAAAAACACACTTTTTATCTCCTGTAATATTCTATACATACATCTATCATCACTTTGATCCCATTGTTCAATCACCATAACAGTGTAGCCCAAAAAAATAATAATAACACCATGGATTTGAAGCAAGATTGGAATTCTCAAGAGTAAATAGTCTTCATGTCGTGCTTCTTTACACTAGGAAGTAAGAAAGAAAATTATTTCTAAAAACTTGAAACACATACTGTATTCTTATTTTAAACTTATGTTCATGTCACCTAAGAAAGGATTAGAAAAGCTACGATAGATAATCACATCTCTGTCACACGTTCTAACTCCATGTAAAGCATTTACAGGCTTATCTCCTTACCTTCAATTCCAAGCGTCTCCCTCCCTCAGGACCCAAACACCTCCTCGTTGCATATTGGGCATGTCTGATTCAGAAAGAACAAATTATTTTTCTATAATATTTCTCATACAAAAAAGAGAGAGTAAATTAACGTATATAAAGTGCTCTAACAAAATGTTTTATCTCACATAAACTATGACATGCAAGCAAAAACAAACGAGGCCTTATAAAGCAAATTCAGACGGTTGTAGCAAAAGATAGCTATGTAATATCATGAGAAAGAAAATGAAGAAAAACAATCACAATTCAAACAAATGAACAATATAGAAATCATTGCCAATATGGATACATTATACATAGAAAACACACATCTCTACATAGAATTAATGCTCCTATTCTTCGAGGAACATGGACTACTTTATAAGACAATCCCTATTTCTAGTTAAACCATGGTTTGATGATAATGTCCCTATCACATCTACAACAATACAAGATTTCCCAGAAGTAGTTTCTAGCATTATTCAATTATATTTGTGATGCAAAAGTGAAAAGAAGAAAGAAAGGGAAATATATATATATATATATTTGGTGTTTCATCAGCACTACTCATCTTGAATAGTTTGACACAATCTGCCATATGCCCTTCAGGTGTATTGACACCACTCCAATCAACAGTGTCGTGTGTCTCAGAATATACCCAATATCTTCACTACTTTTGTACAGCATGAATTGTAATTAGAAGCACAATTCTCCAATACTTTCTGTAAACCTTCTTGCATTGACAGGAGTGTTAGCCAGGATAGATAACAAACTAAGAGTGTTGTGAAGAACTTGGAAACATCAAAATGAGACCACTACAAGAAATAGGCATGGATATTGTTAAGAAACGGCCGACATCAAGAATGCACCAACGTACAAAAATTTCTTAACATGTTGTTTCCCCCATAAATTTGCCAGTTTGGAAATGTTTATTTCCAATGATGATGTTTCAAGAATTTCAACTTTTTTGTCGAGAATCTCTAGACTTCTTTTCTCAAGGTAATTTGCACTTCATAGATGGTACAATAGCTATGGTCAATACATTACTACCAATTGCGACTAGAGGAGATGCACCCTATGAAATTACCCTAGAGAAATCAAAGAAATCCAATTATGAACATGGATGGATTATGCCCTTAATGCAGGCCTAAAGAGTGTTACTTAGAGCAGCTAAGGAACATTGAAAAGAGAGGCACTCAGTCCTCATGTGAGATGGAGAGAATATATTTGAACAGATTAAAAGCTTAAGTAATCAAATTGGAGGATATTCATTGCACAAGCTATGATTAGATGGGATGAACTACAATTACCTTATTTAGCTTCAACCATTCTGTGATGCAGTTTGAATGATATTGATGCTGGCATGGCAAAGTAGTCAACGTGTCTTTGTTTTTGTATTGTGAATAGCAGATGACGCAACTGCACACACTAAGCAGGAACAATGAGATCAACAAGAGTGATAAACATTAATAGAACACAAGAAACAATAATAACATCATCAAAAGCAATAACAAAATCAACCAGAGGGATATTTGTGGGGGCACTGTCAAGACTTGGATCGTTTCACAAAAGAGTAGTTAGCATGTCGTTAGCATAAATTTGACGTACTTTGCAAGATAAATTGTGGGCAACATCATGGTTTAAAAAAATTCAATATATAAACAAAATATGAACTAGTTTAAATACATGTTGACAACTCAATGATTTGTCTTTATATCTTAATTGTCTCAATTGTAATTGTCATCATTAAGAATTCACATATCATATATCAAGCTTTCCAAATTTCCAAGTTTTGAACTACTACAACAATAAACAAATAAAAAAGTTACCAAATACATTGTAAAAATATTATGTCTTTGCCACTTCTCACCAATTTTCATTTAATGCAAGTTGTAATAAAAACAAACTTTCAAAATTTCTAAATTGTACGCTAGTATTTGTATCATAGTTAACAAACTTAAAGGCACACTACTAGTAAGGGCCTTTTTGGAAGGTGAAAGCGAAAAACTAAAGGAATTGGTTATAACTGTTAACAAAAATATATCATAAACTTATTTTGCAAATAATAATAATAATAATAATAATAATAATAATAATAATAATAATAATAAGTTAGCTTCTAATTTGGAAAAAGTGGAGCTTAAACCTCACCGTGCTGCAAGGCTTAACCCTTGAAGTGTAGTCCTCAACACTGTAAGGTGCAAGCCTCACAATGGGACCTCGAGGTTTAAGCCTCACGGTGTTTTTTTGGGCACCTTGAGGTGCATTCCTCATTCAACTTTTGAAACAATGAGCTCCATAGAATGAATGAATATATGTTGTTAATGACAATTGAAAGCTTTCATATTGTTAAATGAGTAAGTTAGTTGTAGGCAACTCCACTGTGACTAAGATATTGAAGTAATGCAGCAAAGGCCAAACAAATAAGATTATTGAACTGCATAACTAGTGTTGGTGCATTGGTGCATTTGCATCACCCATCCTTCCACGTCCCTTTCTTGGAATCTCCACCTGTCTAGAGCTTTGACCATTAGGGAACATGTTGAGGCCACCAATCTAATTTCTTCCCTCTTGAGTGTTACCTTGTCCCATTCTCTAGATAGATATATTTGGACTTTAGAACCAAACGGGTCATTTTCTTGTAAATTCCTCCGTAATATCATGCCTTCGCAATCCCATTCTTCCTGATTCCCACTAGCCCTTATCATTTGGCATTCGAAGACACCCTCTAAGGTTAAAGTTTTTGTATGGACTCTGGCTCACAAACGTCTTAACACAATGGACGTAATGCAAAGAAAGCTTACCACCAATTGTATTTCTCCACATTGTTGTTTGTTCTATATGCAGGATGGTGAATCGATGGACCACATCTTTCTATCTTGCCCTTACGCTCAGAGTTTATAGGAGCGGTGGGTGTCCTTCTCAGGGAATACATTTCAACGCCCTATTACCTTAGAGGATTGTTTCTCTTAGCCACAAAGCACTCTAGTTTCTAGCGCTGTCAAGGAAGCAGCTACGATCGCTTCTCTTGCCATGATGTGGTTGCTTTGGTTGGAAAGAAATGAGAGAGTGTTTCATGGCCGCTTTACAGAGGCGGGTCTGCTGTGGGAATCTATAAAACTTACAGCCAGCTCTTGGGCATTCTCGGCCAATTTGGCGGATGGTGTTTCTCTATCGGATTGGGTGGGAGATTGGGGTAGATGTTTGTTTTGCCTCTAGGGTATGATGTATCAGTCGGGTGCTTTACTTGGTCAGTTTTAGTGTCCCTGCTAAGCAGGACAGATGGTTATGTTTTTATTTTGCACTGCTAGTGCTTTCCAGATGTTATAATTTTGTTCTACTATCAATATAATATATACTGTTTCTGCTCAAAAAAAAAAAAAAACTGTGCTCTAACTATCTTTGGTAATTGTATGAGCTGGGATGCACTTTCCTCTGTTTTTGACTACTCTAGAGTCTAGAGAAAGCTTTAGGAAAGTTATTTCTAGGCATAGAACACAAACTTGCTTCTCATTATCAAGTGTAAATACACAAGCTGTATGAGTTTTATCCACAATAAAAACCAACCAGGAGAAAAAAATCCATCAAATTGTGGGAATGGAGAAAGCCAAACATGCAAATTTATGAAACAAACTTACTCGCGTTTCTCTTTCCTGGAGAAAAGTCCTATTTTGTACTTGAATGTTGGCAAGTAGGAAATAAGCTCCTCAGATAATCCTCTATTTTCAACTCCAATGGTTTCTCCCAATGATTGCAATTGCTGACGTGAAAAAGAAAAAGGTTTCTAGTCAATTGATGCAAATCCACACAGGGACAGCAAAAAAAAAAGAAAAAAAAAAGAAAAAAGAAAAATCTTTTGATATCCAAAAAACAAATCACATGGTAGTCATGGATGATGAGAATCTATATTTGAATAAATGGAAAACAATGATGGGTCTTGTTATTTATGAATTATGAGTAAAGAGTTTTACACAAATCTAACCAAAGCAAAGGGGAAGCGCAATTACAATAAATAATATTTGAACAATTTATTCTACTAAAATAAAAAGGGCATACCTAGTGCACGAGGTTTCCGCCATTGCAAAGTTTGAAAAAGGGACAATGTACGCAACTTTACCTCCACTGCTCCACATTGGAGAAGCTATTTCCAGATTCGAACCTATGGCCTCTAGGTCACAATGAAGCAACTTAACTAGTACACCAAGGCATGCCCTTCTACTATGATGATATTTTTAATTATTCCATTTAAGGAATTTAAAGTTGGGGCAGCATAGTCAAATTCCCTATTTTATTTATTAGAGTGAAAGAGTTGACTTTAGAAGAGTGCATCATATGCTGAACTCATAGAACCTCACCAGATCGAGAAAGTCTGAGAAGCCATAAAATCAGGGGAATGGTACCATAATATTAATTCAAATGAAGATGTGGGATTGAACATTGAGTTTTTAACAACGCGAATTATTCTATCTTGAAGCAATGTTTAATGACAATACAGTTTACATCTTCACCATTCTTGTTGTGAGATCTGAATCAAAATGTTTTACAGCCACAGTTCAAATCCTTTCAGTGATAAATGTTTGCCTAATCTTGTGATCTTGGAATATTGCATCATTATTCAGAAGAGTTACAGTAAAAAATTATATACGCTAGTTTAAAAGTATTTTCAAATAATGAGTAAAGTAGAGTTCTCATGTTAGAATGGATGAAAAAGAAAGGAATATATCTACACTAGAATTAGCTCCTCTAGGAGAGTAAATGATTCCACTAATGGGAAGCTTTCATATGTAAGCTGAAGATTTCCAAAAAGGAGCAAGAAAGGTAGGAAAGAGGTTCAGATCAATAGAGTATAGAAAGAATTTAGATCACATAATAGATATGTAACTGAAAGGAGGAAAATGATTCATTTCATTCAAATTACTTGGGATCATCAATGCAATACTAAGACAAATTGAGAGAAGCAATGAAACACCACTACTGATTTCGTTGACTTCTCCTTGGTGCACATCTATTGAAATATGGATTACTTCATCAACAAGTTTACCTCATACGTCATGTTATCTGGATCAATATTATCTTCTCTCGCAGCCTGTGTTTCAAAATAAGGAGAATCTTTGGTTCAGCTATAGAACAATCTTAGCCCCAAAAAGCTATAAAAACAAGCAGAGAAAAAGGCAAGCATATGTTACCTCCCTAGAAGGTTCTTGACGATTGACTTCTTCTCTATTAACTACAAAAAGAATCCATATAAAACATGTAAACTTACAACCATTAGCATAATAGACAATGTCAAAGATGGTCAAAACAACTAGCTGTTTGCCTCAAAAGAGCCAATGCAATTATTACACCTTTAAAACTGAGACCTAAGAGGTATCATCATGTCTGACCTAATTACTAAGACTCAGTTATGAGTGTCAAGTGCAAGTAAGTGTCTTGCAATCAAAATTATTCATTCCATAAATCATAAGATATGAGGACTCAACTAAAAAGTGTCCAAAAACTTAGACACAAGTACTGGCACACAGTCTATATGAATTTCTTGAGCTCATAACATAAGATATGAGGACTTAACTAAAAAGCTTGTCACAATCTCTTGCATCTCCTAATTCATTATTATCCTTATTATTTAGTGATTTATTAATTTAATCTGCATCATTAACGTTGTCTCACCACACCCCAAAACAAAATGAAAGAAAAAAAAATCAACCTTTCGGGAATCGTAAAATTGGAAATAGTGCCAAGTTTAAACTTTGATAATGATACTCATATTTGATGCAACAAAGATGAACCAAAGTGTACATTTGATGGTGACTTCAACACTTTTTGAAGCATCAAGTCTAATATATACATTCAAAAAGTGCTAATGCATATTAACTAAATTAAGCATTTGTTATTAGTGTCTACCAACTTCAGTAAAAGAATCTAAAATCTTTATCGTGACTACGTCTACAAGTTTACCATCCATATTGGGTTCTTGTTAAAAGTCCAACATCTTTCAGAAACAGGAGCTTCTTCATTATGTTGAAGCTAAAAAAATGTGCTTTTATCTTCTTGGAATCAAACATCAGAATAATTTAGCATTCATAGAGAAGTTGGCCTTAAGGGTAATAGGAATTGGAATATGTGTTCATTATAATCATTAAACATAGAAAACTCATTATAAATTGACAATGCTTTAAAGCACAAGATAAATTTCATAAACAAGAACAATTACCAATTCTCCGTTTATTTAAGAGGATCAGATTTATTGCTCATTGGGTCATAAGTTCAAGTCTCGACTTCCTCTTTGAAAAGAAAAAAGAAGGAAGAACACGTTCCCAACTGTTTGCATATTTAATCATCTCCTTTTACATTACAATTCAGTACAAAAGTCAATAACCAGAGTCAACAAATATAGGAAGAATAACAGATACCAAACTCATA
>CM069604.1:35384314-35639314 GCA_035771175.1 Paratinospora sagittata
AGATTATAAAAATACCCCTGATTACAAGGAAAAAGACATAACGGTGCATGTGACAACATGACCATGACAGACTCCCCCACTTAATATGACGACACCCCTGTCGGCGGACTGACTAAGTATTTGAGGATTTTTGCTTCATACTGTATCAACAAACTGGCTGGTTCCCAACTGGCTTCAGCTTCAGGCAGGCCCTTCCACTTGACTAAATACTCTGACTCGAATTGCTTCTGTGAAGGTCGTGGAACTCGACGATCAACCACAATATACTCCACCTCACGATCAGGTCGGCAATTGACATTTGCTGTTGGTCTTGAAAAACACCCTCAAACCGGATCCTCTAGATCAACGTGACACGACTTCAAGTTATTGGCTTGGACACTGGATGAAGATTCCGCCACTGAGAAGGTAACTTGACCCGATAAGCAGCTTTCCCAACTCGCTCTGTAATCGAAAATGGCCCTTCATACTTGCGAACCAACTTTTTGTTCACCTTTCTGAAGAACTTCATGATATCAGGCTGAAGTTTGATGAAGAATTGATCTCCCACCTGGAAAGATGCTGGCTTCCTCTTCTGATCTGCCCACTTCTTCATTTTTCTAGAGGCCTTCTCAAGGTAGGCTCGTCAACTTCATTAGTTTGTTACCAATCCTTGGCAAACTGATATGCCCGTAGACTGCTTCCAGTGTACCTCATGTCTACTGTGTGAGGTGTAAGAAGTTGTTGGCCCAATACTAACTCAAAAGGACTCTTCGAGGTCGAAGAGCTCTGCTGCAGATTGAAACAGAATTGAGCAACATCTTGCAAGTTCACCCAATTCTTCTGGTTGGCACTAACAAAGTGTCTGAGGTACTCCTCTAGTAATGCATTGAATTTCTCTGTTTGGGGATGACAGCTGGTTGAGAAGTTCAAATGAGATCCTAAGAGTCTAAAGAGCTCTGTCTAGAATCCCCCTGTAAACCTCGAATCTCTATCATTGACGATGGTCTAAGGTACACTCCAATACCTCACGACATGTTGTAGGAAAAGATAAGTTGTCTCTTCCCCTGAGAAATACTTGGGAGCAGGAATAAATGTAGCATACTTTGAAAACCGGTCCACCACCACAATGATAGAGCCATACTCCCCCACTTTTGGCAAAGCAGCTATGAAATCAATCGTCCACGGACGCTGAGGAATTGACAGTGACTCTAACAGTCCCGTTGGTCTATCACGTTCCACCTTATCCTGTTGACAAGTAAGGCAAACCTTGACATACTCAGTGACATCATCCCGCATATTCGGCCAATAGTAACCTCATTCAAGTAGGGTCAAAGTGCGGTGACTACCCGGATGGCCTGCCAATTGAGTGTCATGACACTCATGCATCAATTCCCTGTGAAGTCCACCAGTGCGAGGTACATAGAGATGTTCCCCTTTTGTGACCAGTAACCTGTCTTTAACATGGAATCGTCTTGTCTTACGAGCTTTCACTAGTGGCCAGAGAGTTTTGACTTGAGGATCCATCTGCAACCCGTCTCTGATTCGGTCACGCAAGGTAGTTTGTAGCTTTGTGACGCTCATCTGAGCTTTAACTGACAGTGTAGCAAGCTCCGCCTTTCTACTTAGCATCGACAACTTGATTAGTTCTCCCAGGTTTATATTCAAGTACCATGTCGAACTCTGAAAGGAACTCCTGCCATCGAGCTTGCTTTGAGGTAAGTTTCTTCATGGTCAAGAAATGTGAAATAGCCACATTGTTTGTCTTCACAACAAACTTCGACCCCAACAAGTAATGCCTCCACGTCCGAAGGCAATGGATCACCGCTAGTAACTCTTTCTCTTAAGTTGTGTAACGTCGCTCAGCTTCATAAAGCTTTTGACTCTTATAAGCCGAAGGATGTCCCTCCTGGATTAACACTCCACCAAGTGCAAAATCTGAAGCATCTGCATGTACTTCAAAGGGTTTGCTTAAATCAGTAAGGGCAAGGACAAGATCTTCCATCACCGCTTGCTTTAGGTCATCAAGTGCATGTTGCCGCTATTCTGACCAATCCCACGGTTGATCCTTCTTCAATAGATTAGTTAAAGGCGCTGCTCGTACAGAATAATTGTTGATGAACTTATGATAGTAGTTCACCAAATCGATAAAAGACCGCAACTCAGATACTA
The DNA here is from genome assembly GCA_035771175.1 of Paratinospora sagittata. Lineage (NCBI taxonomy): Eukaryota > Viridiplantae > Streptophyta > Magnoliopsida > Ranunculales > Menispermaceae > Paratinospora > Paratinospora sagittata. Next base: position 35,386,463 of record CM069604.1, read on the forward strand.
TTGTTGGGGCCGTCCATTCTAGGATAACACAAACTTTCGCCATGTCCATCTTCAGCTTGCCACCACCAATATAATGGCCTAAGAAGGCAATTTCCTTCTGAGCAAAAGAACATTTCTCTTCTTTTACATAGAGATGATTATTTCACAGTAGCTTGAACACTATCTTCAAGTGTTCCGCGCGTTCCTCCAGAGTAGAGCTGTATATGACAATGTCGTCAAGGTACACCACCACGAACTTGTCCAAGTACTCGTAGAATATCTCATTCATCAAGGTGCAAAAGGTGGCTGGAGCATTGGTTAAGCCAAACGACATCACCAGGTGCTCGAACGCTCCATACCGAGTAACGCAAGTGGTCTTAGGTTTATCTCCATCGGCAATTCGAACTTGATGATACTCAGACCATAAGTCCAGCTTCGTAAAGTAGCGGGCTGCACTAAGTTGTTCAAACAAATCAACAATTAAAGGAATGGGATACTTGTTCCAGACAATTACCTTGTTCAACGCATTATAGTCAACACACATCCGCAAACTTTCGTCGTGTTTCTTCTGGAACAAAACAGGTACCCCATAAGGAGCTTTCGACGGCTGAATGTAGCCTGAGTCAATCAGCTCACTTAACTGCTTCCTCAACTCAGCTAACTCCGGAGGTGCCATCCGGTAAAGACGACTAGCGGGCGGTTTCGCCCTAGAATCAACTCGATCTTGTGATCAATGGGTCTTTGTAGAGGAAGTTGCCTTGGAAGTTCTGTTGGCATTACATTTTTGAAACTCGCTAGTAACTTCACTACTGCAGCTGGGACTGGCTGCGAAGTCTCTTCCCATTTGCCAACCACTAAGGTAGCCAAATACATCTTGTCACGCCCTGACCGCAGCTAGAACGCGGGCGCACCATCACAGTGGAGAACGCCAGCCCGTATCTCACAATATTGTCATATCGCCATGTAGCAACCCAACCGCAGCTGGTCTACATCGAAACGATTATTTGTCTGCTACTATTCATGGTGCCCCCGCGTTCTGGCTGTGGTGAGGGCGTGACAAAAAGGCCTTATGTACATAAGGCCTTTTTGTCACACCCTGGGTTGCTACATGGCGATATGACAATATTATGGATTCATAATGGCTAGGCGTTCGCCCCGAGGGGGTGCGCCCACACCTGGGTAGGGGGCACGCTGTGCAACCCAGGGTGTGACACATCTCCTCACCCTTCTTAAAACCTTTCTTGAGTTGATGAGCATAAATTTTCTTGTCCTTTGGTTCCACAACTGTTGTTGGAGCCATGCAAGGAAAGTCTCCTAGCAAACACAAGGTCTCCAGGTAAGGCATCAGTACTGCCTTAGCTTCATGTAGGAACTCCATGCCCAATATCACCTTAAAATCATCCATGGGAATGGCCATAAAGTTGGTCCTCATTGACCACTTACCCACCTCCGTAGGAACGGCCTTCACAATCCCATGGATAGGTCTTACAGCAGAATTAACTGCTTTGATCTTGCTCGAGTCACCCTCTAACTTGAGACCCAAGCGTTCAGCTTCACCTTCAACAATGAAGTTATGAGTGGCTCTTGTGTCCACCATAGCACGCGTATTCTTACCATTGATTTTGAGTTCAACAAACAGCAATCCTTTATGCGCGTCCATCTGTTTCCCTGAAACTTACCCTTTTAAGGCATTCAACAATCGGAGAGCACCCATCATCGGTTCACCTGACTCATTCTCTGAGGCATGTGATTGGGAGGTTCCCTCTGATTGCAAACGACTACTCGATGTGGTCCCGAACACAAGAAACACTTCAATGGCTTTGTTTTAGAACTGGCCATTGAGTCAAAAGATGTAGATGCCTGCTTGGAAGACGAAGCTCCTTTGTTGAACTGACTCTTCTGCTTACTGGCACTACTGTCGTCCTTTCCTGAGTGAGGTTTTGAGGTATTGTTATTTATGGGTTTCTTCTTGTCACCAAGGTTTGCATTATAATCAGTTAATCTTTCTGCAGCGGCTTGAGCAGATGCGAGATCTTCAACACACTACCTTCGCAGCTCAGTCTGAGCCCACAACTTCAATCCATCCAAGAAAAAAAAAATTTATCCCCGTCGGCCATGCCCTGAATGTTGAGCATGAGAGTAAAAAATTGTTTCACGTATTCTCGAACTGTACCAGTGTGTGCTAGTCTCTTAAGCTTCTGTTTAGCTAAGAATTCCACGTCCACCAGGAGAAATTGATGTCTGAGCACTCTCTTGAGATCTGCCCAAGCATTAACTGTAACCAACCTGTTCTCAATGTCTCTGCAATGGTTTCGCCACCACAACTTGACATCACCGATTAGATACATGGTAGCCATAAAAACCTTATCTTGCTCGGTCTCTGATTTTGCCACCTTAATGTACTGTTCAAGATCGAACTGGAAATTCTCCAACTCCTTTGCATCTCGAGCTCCGCCATAATGCTTCAGTTATGGGATCTTCACCTTTTTTCGACTCTATCAAGTTTGGTGAGGACATTTCAACCTAGCATTCATGTCATCGAGTTGTTCTCGAACCTCTTGGAACGCACTATGGGTTTCCTCACCCATAGCGTCCATAGATTCGTTGTATGATTGGTGACTCCTTTCAAGTAATTCCATTTTCGCAACCAGTTGTTCCAACGTAATAACCTAGAGAACAGGGGTGATTGAGAAAACAACCGAGGGATTGACCAAGGGAGTGATCAAGGAAGCAACTGAGGGAGTGACCGAGGCCGCGCATCCTTAAGGGACCGAATGCTCTGGGGAGTGGAACAGACGGAGTGTATCGCGACCGAGGCTAGCGGCTTAGGAAACAACTAAGGAAGCAACCGCAGGTGATCAACCCAGGAAGTGGACGAGGAAGCAACCAAGGAAGTGACCGAGGCCGCGTATCGATGAAGGGAACGTACCGCTGTACGCTCTAGAGGCAGCTACCGAGGAAGCAATCAAGCGAGCGACTGACGAAGCGGCGGACGAGCGAAATGTTAAAGAGAGCCACTGAGGAAGCAACTTGTGAAATTTCACCCACAGCGATCCTTTCAGCAAAAGTCTTCACTTGACATTCTACTTTCCCTTGTGTCGAGAAGAGGTGCGTGGGGGATGTGGTTTTGTTGAGGGAGTCTTTACTTGAATGTGAACGTGATGGCGTGTGAGTGGTGATTGGATTATGTGTCTTGGGCTCGTTGTGAACCAGGCTCGTGTAATCCTCTTCATTTTTGTGTCAATGTTGCAAGTTTTGCAATGTAGGTGTCATCTCAGCAGACTGCACTGTTTGAGCTTCTAATTCATCCAACTTATCCTTAGTTGATCGATTTTGTGTAGCCATTCTCTTTCCTAAGCTCTGATACCACTTTTCACGGGTGAGTCAATGAGGCAAGGCAATAACAGTGCGACACACAGTAATATCAAATAATAAGGTTAACCAATCTGCAAGTAAAGAACAATAACACACATAAGAACATACAACAAGTAATTAAAAGTATATTTGTATTAACCTCAAGTAAATGTTGTACAGTTGTTGTTTACACGAAAAGAATATACACACACCCTAAGAGAGTAGGCATCGCTATAAAATCATAAGCTAACAATAGCAAACAGCTACAAGGTAGCTTTACAAGGACGTTTGATTGTAGAAAATACCTAAACACTATTTCTAGACGACTACCACTTCCTTATAAGGTAGATTTTAAGTTTTTATCCTAATTTCAAAAAAAATATTAAAATATAAAGTTAATCATACTGACCCCAAAATTATAAAAATAACTTTAATTATTAAAAAAATGGACATGTTGGTATGTGACGACATGACCGTGACAGGTGGGCGTGCTCTGATTCACGTGTGGGGACCGAGGCGGGAACAACGCATAAGGCGGCCGTCAACGTATCTTCTCTCTCTCTATATATAAACGAAGCACCAAAGATCCAAAGGTTCTCTATTATTTTTATTTTTCTTTTTCTTTTCTTTTCTTTTCTTCTGCTGTTTCTTGAAAAAATTCCTAAGGTTTTACAGGTTTCCTTCATCGAATCACAGGTAATATACGTATTTCTATCTCCGTTGATTCATCGATCGTTACGCAGTTTGTTTGATTTGTGTTAGGGTTTGATTATTGTTTCTTGCCGATTGAAATTCTAGGATTTCATATCTGAATTTCATCGTTTGATTGCGGGATATTGAGGTTGTTTGATTCTGAGGTAGTTTTATAGAGTCAAAGATGTTGGAGCAATTACTGATATTCACGAGAGGAGGATTGATCCTCTGGACGTGCAAGGAGCTAGGAAACGCTCTAAAAGGATCTCCGATCGATACTTTGATCAGATCTTGCCTTTTGGAGGAACGATCTGGTGATTCTTCGTACAATTACGATGCTCCTGGCGCTGCTTACACTCTCAGATGGACGTTCCATAACGATCTTGGCCTGATATTCGTTGCTGTTTATCAGCGGATCCTCCATCTCCTCTACGTGGATGATCTTCTTTCTATGGTGAAGCGTGAATTTTCTGAGATTTATGATCCAAAGCGCACAGTTTATAATGAATTTGATGATGTATTTCGGCAATTACGGAAGGAAGCAGAAGCTAGGGCAGAAGAAATGAAGAAATCGAAGCAGTTAATGAAGCCGGCTACCGTTTTGGGAAAGAAGCAAGGACAAGCTACGAATGGACGATCTGATGGTGGTGGAAATCAAAAGAGTAGTGGCACTGGTAAGGATGGTGACGAGGACTCGTCCAAGCCGCGGAAGTTGGCCAATGGAAATTCCAACGGGCATGCCGCAGAAGAATCTCTTGTTGGTGGTGGTGTTGTAAAGAGCAAGGGGCATGGAAGCTCCGAGGTTGGGGCTTTCGATGTAAATAAACTTCAAAAGCTTAGATTCAAAGGTGGAAAGAAGAATGATAATGTTACTAATAAGGCGGCTCCCAAGACGGAGCCGAAGAAAAAGATGACTAAGAAAAATAGAGTTTGGGATGATTCACCCGTAGAGTCGAAACTGGATTTTACAGATCCAATTGACGAAAGAGGGGATGAGAGGATGGAGGTTATGGATGTGAATCATGGTGAAAGTATGATGGACAAGGAGGAAATCGTTAGCAGTGATAGTGAGAGTGAAGAAGATGAAGAAGCTGAGAAGGACACGAAGGTCAACCAAAAGAAGAAGGGAGGATGGTTTTCCTCAATGTTCCAGAGGTAAATCTGTTGTTTTCATGTTTTGATAATCTTTGCTGCATCATTAATTTTAGTATTCCAATTACTAATTGATTGGTAGTCTGTTTAATATTGTTCTCGTAGCTTGTTTTTGGTTTTATTTTCCTTTCCCTTTCAGGTTTCCCATTATGATTTGTTACTTGTCTCCTTTCAATTTTATTTCCTTGTTTAGTTCCATTGAAATTAAGTAGGTCCTTTTGGTGCAAAAGCAAAAGAGTGTTTCTACCTAGTGACCCTTTTTTATATTTTTAAATTGAAGATCTTATAATACGAGTCCTATAAACCTTTTTAGTTTTGTGAGAACTATTTTTTTTTTACTTTAGTTAGTTTAACTTTTTTCTTTATTTGTAAATTGTTGATACCTCTTTTAGATTTTTTATAATTTTTTTAAAAAGTTAATTAAGTTTTGGCGATTTTATTAGAAGAGGGTGTATGACAGAAATGGTTTTGTTTAAAAAGAATTCTTGATAATGCTAAATCAGTTTTATATAGTGTTACTAAATATAAATGGTTTCAGTTTCTTCCATTAAGTTTAATTTTACATGTGAATTTATATTAGTAGACTAAAGTCTTACAAACAATTTCAGCAAACCATTTTATGCACTTATCCTCTTTCTCACTGACTCGTGCCCCTTTCCCTCTGATATTTCTGTCACACCCTATCTGGACGCGCCTAGACCGGCGGAACACTCACAGGCGGGATGCGATGTAGTTAAAACAGAAATCAGTTGCGCAGGAACACAACATAGGGACAAAAATTCTCCTTTTCATTGATTATAATATTTTGGCATAAAATGTAGGCAGTCCAAAGACTACCAATACAGGGAACGTAGTCCAAAGAAAATTATCCTAGCTACTCGCACAGGGTTGCCAAACAAGGGCCCCTGCACCTCCTCCCAGATCTACCTTAGGCTCCTTAAAAGTGGTTAGCAACGGAATGAGTCATCGCCCAGTGGGTGAAACAGATATTCCGTGGATTATGACAATTTATAAAGAGAACATCATCATCATAATAATCAGATAAACAACATATCATCAATAGCAACACCACAATTTAGTGGACACCTATAACGCATCGTCTTATAAGGGGGGTCGTGGCCATGTACCATCCTGGGATCACGTTATGCGTTCATCACTAGGGAAATATATAACAATCAGTATGATACAACTCCGTCCGCACATCTCCTTTTTGGTTGACACAATAAAGTTTACAGCAGAGATGTATCGCCTAGAGTTGACTCAGTCAAGTGAACAATTATGCACCAATAATCAAGCCTTAGGCCACGAGCGACTTACATCTCTAGATGGTTATGTTGTCTACTAACGTTCTATGCATGGATATAATGTATGAATGTGTGTGTAGGTTTAGGCTCAATTTTCTACATTGGTATAAATGCTTACTGCGCATGTACGACAACTCTTGAGTCCATGGGACAGACATTATTAAAATTCAGTCGTACATCCACGAAGTGGACAACTTTTAATAAAATCAACCAGACTAGTCCCCAGGCTGAGATGGGTCACAATGGACACTCTTAATACATCAAATCTTCTAGAGCAACAAACTGTCTCCCTTTCACTATTTAAAGTTATCGGGGACAAGACTTAATCTGGTCAGTTAAATTAATTGCTAATCCAGTAAAGTAACGACATGACATTTGGATTACATGAGTATAGTCTAAACATAATGGCATTTGTGTAATAATGCGATTATGCGAATATCAAGCATAATAATAATGTATGAAAACTTTATAAAAAGGCATAAAACACGCAAACCTAAGTCTTGCTTCCCACCTTCAAATTAGACACTATGTTCTACGCTCTTCGCCGGGCAGCAACTCCGCACTGCACAAGTGGAGAGTCTCTAAGAGAGAGAGTCTCAAAAGAGAGAGAGAGAGAGAGAGAGAGAGAGAGAGAGAGAGAGAGAGAGCCCAAGGAGGAGAGGGAGATGGTTGTGGGAAAATGAGGCGGGAGGGGGACCCTTTTTATAGGGGGACCTCCTCCGATGCAATTAGAGATCCATCCTCCTTTTCAACCTTTACAATGGAAACCTTGTTCCATCGACTGTTGAGAATTCTATGGAAAAACCCGAGTTGACGTCCCCTTCATTCAACCATTTGATCTTGGCCCTTTGTAGAGCCAACCTGTCATCTCTCATGCATAACTCAGCCCGTTCGTCCTTATACACTTTTTAGAATACATCTAATTCAGCTGACCACCCCACATCGTCCTCCAACTTATCCAAACTGACGATGATATTCTCGATCTCTTTCTTCCTCAACGAGCTTTCACGATAGACATCCCTAGCCTAAGCTTTGACTAATTCCTTCAACTTCCTTAATCTGACCATAAATCTATGCCCTTCCCTGCCATATGCCTCAATCGACTGCCACCACAACTTGGAAGCTCTTGAGAAATCTCTATGAGTAAGCCATGCATTCTCAAACTTGAATGGTAGTGGGCCCCATTTCACCTCCCTTGTATCAATCAAAATAGGTCTATGGTTGGAAGTAGTTTTGGCTGACACCTCCACTCTATGATATGGGAATAACCTCTCCCACCCTACGGAGAAAAGGAACTATCTAACCAACAACAAATAAGAACATCTCTAAAATTTGACCGCGTGAACTTAGCGTTAGCCATCGGAGGATCCTTTAGACATAATTCACTAATCAAAAGGTCGAATTTAACTCTTATAAAACAAGATTAAAAAATAATACATTTAAATATTAAACTAATAAATTAAGCATGATGGAATTCAAACTAGTAAAGTATATGGTCGAGAAGCAAGCCATCACAAAATTAAATATTAAAACAAAGAAAATGAATTAAGACCAAAAGCCACCATGTCAAATTCATCAATACACTTAACAAGATTGACTTTGTTATGTCACTTATTGGTATTTTTATGTTTTAAAAGTTTCTATTTATATTAGTTGTTAGCTTATTCTACAATAAATCTAGATAAATAAGCTTATATGCAAAAATTCTCTAGTTTAGCGACTTTTTACAAAAATTCTCCATGTCGAATTAAAGTTCTCCGAATTAATTTCAATTTTCATGTGACCAAACTCAAGTCGAAATCGAATTCTCAATCCTTGCATGTTTTATTTTATTAACAAAAAGCAAAAGATTTACCCAAAGCCGTACACCGTTTTTTGTTTCATCAACTAACGTAGCAATATAGAAAAAAGAAGTTTTAATCTTATGAGTTATGACAACCTAGGAAATTATGCACTTTTATTGAATATGACTTATGGAAAGGAAGCAAGGAAATCAAAAGTAAAGAAAGAAAGAAAGTTAAAATGAGACAAAAACTTTAAAAAACACTGAAAAATTTTTGAAAGTCATCTTATTGATGAAAGAACAATATATTTTAATAATAAACTAATAAATTAAGCAAATTAAGCAAATAGCAAATTATATGGTCTATGAGCAAGCCACTACAAAATTAAAAACTAAAACATTAAAAAGAGATCAAGATCAAAAGCAACCATTTCAAATTTCATGAACCCACTTAACAAGTTCAATTTTGTTAGGTCATTTGTGGATATTTTTATGTATTAGAGGCGTCCATTATATTAGTTTTTAGCGTAGATTACAATAAATCTAGATATTTTATAAAAATCCTCTAAACTTTTGCAGTTTACCGAATTTTTAAAAGAATTCTCCACATCAAATTTAACTTTCCCGAGTTAATTACAATTGTTAAATGACCGAAGTCTAGAGTGAAGTCAAATTTTTTATCCTTAATTGGTGGAGTCTTTGGATTCTTTTTGAAATTGCATGGCCTTCTTAAATAAGATGTTTAAGTATTTAATGGATTCCCTTTTTGTGTGGCTTTTGTGATTGTTCGAAAATTAAAGAAAGTTGGCTGATCCAATAATTTCATAATTTGGGATCACCTTATAGCAAGGAGCTGCTTTCAATTCTGATGGTTGTGGTTGCTATGTTAGAAATGTCTATCTGTATATATGTTGGTTGCAATATCATCCATAATTATGGAAACTGATGGATCTGCTACTAGTGCCTTATTCATGCATTTCCTGCTACCAGTATTGCAGGGAAGGCAAATTTGGAGAAATCAGACCTGGAACCAGCACTGAAAGCTCTTAAAGACAGGCTTATGACCAAGAATGTGGTATGTTTTGCTTCCCAATGCGCGTTTATACACCTTTTGTGTACATAGCTCTCAAACCTTTATATGAGTTACGAATATTGGCCTGTTCACAGGCTGAGGAGATAGCAGAGAAGCTTTGTGAGTCAGTCTCAGCTAGTCTTGAGGGTAAAAGGCTTGCATCATTCACAAGGGTATCATCAACGGTACAGGTACGTAATAGAAGTTACTTTGAAGTTTGCATAGGCATAGCAAGATTGTTTCAAAAATTGATTTCATTAATTTTCATCATCCGAACTGTCTTCGTGTTCATTATATTCTAATTTACTGGGAAATAACTGCAGACAGCAATGGAGGAGGCTCTTGTTCGTATATTAACTCCAAGGCGTTCCATTGACATACTGAGGGATGTACATGCTGCCAAGGAGCAAGGAAAACCTTATGTTGTTGTTTTTGTTGGTGTTAATGGTGTTGGGAAATCCACCAATCTTGCAAAGGTTAGGGATTACCCCTTCTATTGTTAGATTTCAAGTGTTAAGATGCTTCCTGATGGCTGCTTGGATAGAGGTCTGCTTTTGCCTCAGAATCTAAAGTAGTTTTGGGGATTTTATTTCTGCAGGTTGCGTACTGGCTTCTGCAGCATAAGATCAGTGTGATGATGGCGGCTTGTGATACCTTCCGATCAGGAGCAGTTGAGCAGCTTCGAACTCATGCACGTAGACTTCAGGTATGATATAGATAATGAGTTACCAAAGTGATAATTGACAGTAGTTCATTTGATGTAATCTGGATGGTATTGACGTGGCAAACATAACACTTGTTTCCTCTTTCTAGATCCCGATATTTGAGAAGGGTTATGAGAAGGATCCTGCAATTGTGGCAAAGGAAGCAATCCAGGAGGCCACCCGTAATGGTTCAGATGTAGTTCTTGTAGACACCGCTGGACGGATGCAGGTAGAATTTTAGCTTATTGATGCTTTCATTTTGTGTTTGCTATCACTATCCTTCTCAATTTTGTGATTGAAACATTATGGTCTGTCGCATGAAGCCTAGTTTACCTTTCAATTCTATTAATCGTATCACATACAACAGATATAAAGGGTGACTTGAATGGATATTATATGTTTGTAGGATAATGAACCACTAATGAGGGCACTCTCCAAGCTCATCTATCTCAACAACCCAGACCTGGTCCTATTTGTTGGAGAAGCATTGGTTGGGAATGATGCTGTGGATCAGTTGTCAAAATTTGATCAGGTTGGTTTTTTACAATCACAATATCTCACATGAGCTTGATTACTTTTATTTGATTTATTTTGGGGAGTATGTGGGAACCCATTTTTTTATTCCTTGCAGTTGAAAAAAGGATTTATTAAGTTGAATTCAGAACCACTTTTTCTGTACTAAATCTCACTTGATACAACTTAAAAATGTGATCTAAAATTGCCCAACTTTGGAAGATGTTTATTATGTTCTTTTGGGCGGGTTTAAAAGAATGGTATGGTTTGAGCAAAATTTAATTAGTACAACATATTGCAGAAACTTGCGGATCTCTCAACTGCAACAAATTCCAGGTTAATTGATGGAATATTGCTCACAAAGTTTGACACCATAGATGACAAGGTAAGTAAATGACGGTAGTAGGTGTCCGGACATATGTGTTATTTTAGTCCTTCAAATTTGAATTATAATCTTGGTAATATATACTATATGCAGGTTGGAGCTGCACTGTCTATGGTCTATATATCCGGAGCTCCGGTGATGTTTGTTGGGTGTGGGCAGTCCTACACGGACCTCAAGAAGCTAAATGTCAAATCCATTGTTAAGACCCTTCTCAAGTGAGCAGGACCCTTCCTGCTTTATCTCTCCGTCTCTCTCAATGTTTGAGCTGCGTTTCCTAAAAATGATGTGTAAACTTGTGTGTGGCTAAACTCTTAGTGTCCCCTGTGACCTCGTCGTTGTCTTGACTTAACGGGTGAATCATCATCTCTAATTTCACGCTTAAGTTATTATAATATTTTCTTTTTCTTTTTCTTTCCACTAATCTTGTTTGCTGGTTGAATATACTTGGCTTTTAATGTAAAAGCTATGACACTACCTTCATCTTTTATCTTTTCAAAAAAATAAAAATATAGCACTACCTCCATGTTCTAATTTCATCCAAATTGTCTCGTGCTCTCCGGTGGCACGAGTCCGCTTGTTGAAGAAAAAGAAGAAAAGGCTCAGTGATCTTTCTTTTTTTCTTTTTTTTCAAAGAGGACGCTTCTTTACAATGTCTGCAATACAAGGTGGGGTTTTTTTTTCTCTAACCACACATAGAGAGAATGCATTTATATATATAGTATATTTTTATTTTAACATTTTATATAAATAAAATATTATATAAGAATCAAAATTAAGAAAATATACTCGTAGAACAGATTTTTTAACTTAAAATGCGGTCACCGTTGCTTTCGTTTTAATTTAAATGTCTCCGAGCATCGATGAAGAACGTGAGTACATATGTTTTTTTGGTTTTATGGTTTTAGACTTAATATTTTTAAAGCAGTGACTTTTATAAATATAAATAAATGAATTTTAATCTAAAAAATTAATACAAAACATAAAAGCCAATAATAAAACATCAATATTTAATAATAAAAAGAGAGTTAAAAAAAAGAACTTTGCCAAAAAAAAAGAAAAACATGTAATTTGAGAAAACATTAATAAATAAATAGATCTTTTAATACAAGTATTTAATATTTTTTTATTTTTGTTTAAAACTTATTATCTTAAACTAAAATTTAAATGTTACTTTTTAATTCATAGGATTAAGATTGAAGTTATATAAGAGTATCCTGCGTTTGACACGATATTTACTAAAACTTGGGATAGCTAGTTGTATAAAAAGAGAAGGAATTTGGTTAATGTCTACATCATTTTATTTGTTTTGATTTCCGAAAAGGAAACTCAAGCCCATGCTGGTGCGATTTCGGTCGGCGCTCAGCGGCTTTTACTTTCACGTTGACGACTTCTTCTTCTTCGTCTTCCGGCGACAGTGGTAAGCATATTCTTCTCCCGTCTCTCAATCTCTCTCTCTTTTATCAAATGTGAAGGAAACCCTAATCTCGTCTTCTTAATCTGTCGTGATTGCTGCTTGTTTTTTATAATTTTATTTTCTCTCAGTAGGTTTGTTTATGTTATGTATATCATTTGGATGCACGGTGTTAGTTCTGTTTATGTTTTAATTTCTCAATTTGACATTTGGATGTAGTTGTTGGATCCAGTTCTTCGGGGTAGAAATGGAGGAATTATGTTTTCGTTATTTAGTTTGGGTTGAAGTATGAGATTATGTGGTATTCCATCGATATTGTATCTCAAGAAAATCAAATCCTGAGTTTTCTTTCTCGCCTATTAACATAACATTTCTGCTGTTCTCTATTATTAAGTTTTGATAGATTTATAAAACATGTTATAGAATAATTATTGGATTATACTTATGTTTGAAGAGAAACTTTAGAATCCATAGGTTCAAGATTAGTTGGAAAAAATTTTAAATACAATAAATGTATTGGGACAAGTATTGGCACTGGTTTGACGTTTGCAGCTAAAACAAAGATAAGTATGATCATAGTTATTACAGTAGCATCTCAACATTTAGGGAGGGGCAGTAATGATAAATGATCAATGCAATGCTTGGGGATCTTACCTTTTCCGATGCAAAACTTACTAGGACATGTCATGCAGTTCATATTGATCCAATAATGATTAGTTAGAAGCTAATGTACATTGAATACAAATTATACAATCATTTCAATAGCTATCAAATAGCACTGCAACGAAATGTCCATAAAAATATAAATGTCCTATATACTTCATATCCTTTATAAAAGCACCCTAATAACAAGTACATGTTCAATACAGCATATATAGATTTTTTCTATTGAAAAAATTACATCTTGGTGGTTGTTGATTCTTTATTTTATGGCTAAATAGGGGAAATCTCATTTAATGTTCAGCCCTTTGTAGTTTAGAAAAGGCTTGGTTGAGTTGAGTTAGTTGGGCTCATGTTATGAATGATTGATCATATTTCATCTGATTTGTGTTCTGTGAGCCTGTGGTTGCCTGAAACTTTAATGTTATCTGTGGCAGGTTCTATATATCGTTCTTTTTATTAAGGACATGACATATTCTGCCTTTGTGAGCCTCCTATTTGCGGCTGCTGTTTGGTGTACTGCATATGCAGCTGTTGCAGTTCTTGGAACCTTTCGTATCTGTAATTATATCCGTACTTCTTTTCTGAATTGGTAATCCAGCTCTGATATAGTCATCATCATTCTGCCATGGGTTATGCACAGCTAGTTATCGGGCCTGCAGGCAGTGGAAAGGTTATTGATTAACTCCTTTTCATTTGGGATTATCAGGAATAGATTTGGCACTAACTTTTCTAGACTTATATTTGGAGAATAAGTATAATTTGTCAAATCTTGATGCGTCAATTCTATTTTGGTCGATTTTAAGATATTAGATCTTTCTGCCATTTTCAACAGTCAACTTACTGTTCAAGTTTGTACCAACACTGTGAAACTGTTGGGCGGAGTATCCATATTGTCAACCTTGATCCTGCTGCTGAACATTTTGACTATCCTGTAGCCATGGGTGGGTACTTTTGACTTCACTTAATAGTTCTAGCATTTTACTTTGTGCTCAAGTTCCATTCAATGGTTCTAAATTAGGAACATTCGTCTGTGTACAGATATTAGAGAACTCATTTCCTTGGATGATGTCATGGGGGAACTTGGCTTAGGTCCAAATGGTGGCCTTATCTATTGCATGGAGTATCCTTTTGTTCTTTTTTCTTTGTTGTTACTTATTTCTGCACACCTCTGTGCATGTGCACACACGTGTTTTTTGTCAATTGACTAAAACTTCTTTTATATATATATATTGGAGATGCTTAAGAGCTTGGGCTGGAGATAGTGTTGGGTATGCTCTCCAGCCCAGGCCATTGGATCTGCAAGGAGCCAACTGTGTATTTGGCGGCTCCCTCGTGATCCAACGCCTGGGCTGGAGAGTTTACCCAACGCAACTTCCAGCCCAAGCTCCCCGGCATCTCCCTTTTTATATATTCTTTGCTTCTTGTGAAAAAAAAAGCATATATTTCTTCTTTTTTCCTTTTGTTAGAAATAATGTCCATGGACTAATTGGACCATTGGTGTAGTTTGTCTCTGATATTTGGACTGCACTGTTGGTTAAAATGGTGTTTTTATGCTTCCGTCATTCTGGTCTACCTATCCACTTGCAAAGTATGAATTTACTAGCTTTTTCTAAAATTGCCTACGTGGGATGATTGAATTTCTTTATGTTTAGGTTTATAATGGTTCACTTGGCACTCTATTTTTTTTCTTTTTCTTTTTTTAATCATACGAGACATTGGATGCCATGTTTCTTCACCTTTTTTTGTGTGTTACCTTCACAAAGATTTAGACATCTAGAAGAAAATCTGGACGATTGGTTGGCCGATGAATTGGATAATTACTTGGATGATGATTATCTTGTTTTTGATTGCCCAGGTACTTATTTCCAACTACTCATATTTCTTAGATCAGATGTTCAAGCATAATTGGTTTGTTCTTTTTAAGTTCCCTTAAAACTCAGCTAAATGGAGCTGCAGTTATTGATCTTTGTTGTTAAAAGTGATTTTCAGTCTCTGACATTTCCACAAATTATATGCTTTTGTTGATATCATTTCCCAACTTTGTCCACAAAGTCATGTTCTGTGTTGCACTTGTTTTTTGCATGCAATGAGAAGATATTTGAATTATGAAGTATAAATGTTAATCAGTTAAAATTGCATGTTACATTATTCTTAATATATCTCAAAGAAATAAAATAATGTATGATTAAGTTTTGCATTAATGGTGGTTCTTCCATCCAAAGCTCCCATTTATACTGCAGTTGCCACCTAAAAACCTCTCTATACCATAGTTTTAATTGGTCTTGTTCATTGGTGTTAGATAGTTGGTATTTTTGTTGCGACTAGTGACTAGTGACTTGTTTTTATTCTTGCTTCAATTACAATCTGGGTCAGGGTTTGGAACCTTCAGCTCCCTTCTCATTTCATTCATTTAGACATACCTATTATGTGTTTCCCCCAGAAAAAGAGAGAGAGAGAGAGAGAGAGAGAGAGAGAGAGAGAGAGAGCATAAGGGTCAGAAAGCAGATAACTGAAATGAACATTTGAAGTAGAAGTTTAGGGTTTTACACCAGAGGAGAAGACTCAGAACCAGCAGGCGGCAAAAGATCCCTTGCCTTCAATGAATAATCTGACCATTATTTTATAATTATTTCTTGTTTTCAAAAAAGTTGTTTCTCTAACTGTATGAGGCATGCTTTAGAAGAATTAATCTGAGTTATAATTTCTTTTTGCACATCATTCCTGCACAATGAAATAATAGGAAAGGTTTCTGTGTGTTTTGCAGGTCAGATAGAACTCTTTTCACATGTTCCTGTGCTACGTAACTTTGTGGACCATTTGAAGCGTAAGAATTTCAATGTTTGTGCTGTCTACTTGCTTGATTCACAGGTTCGTCTCATTTTTTCTTGTAGAATTTTTTTCAACTCAGTGCTCTGCTATTCTAAATTGTTAATTTGTTTACATAGTTTATAACGGATGTGACGAAGTTTATCAGTGGCTGCATGGCATCACTTTCTGCAATGATTCAGCTTGAACTACCCCATGTCAATATTCTTTCCAAGATGGACCTTGTTACAAACAGAAAAGACGTCGACGAGTCAGTTTCCCTGCACTGTGTTATGCTTCTTTATGTTGTTTTACATTTTTTTGTAAAATTTGTCCTGACCATCTTTCTGTGTCAAATGCTTGCAGCTACTTAAATCCTGATTCGAGTGTTTTACTGTCAGAGTTGAACAAAAATATGGCACCTCAGTTCGGAAAGTTAAATAAAGCCTTGATTGAATTGGTGAGTTTTCACACAATTTTTGTCATATGTCAGGTTGATGATTAAAAATTGGCCGGATTGCATTGGTCATTTGGTTGGTTTCCTCAATTTTTGGTGAAAGTTTTTGAGCACCCCTTAGTTCAAGGTCTTGTAATTGATTTTTCTTGGGATAAAGACTCATGCTGTTGTGATATATCAGGTTGATGATTATAACATGGTAAGCTTTATGCCGCTTGACTTGAGGAAGGAAAGCAGGTGCCTCTTCTTCTCACTCTCTCTTCCCCCCGCCCCCCCAAATATGATATATAGACTTGTGAAAATTTGATTGAAATGTTAATTTGAAGAGATTTGATTGGGTGAATTTCTTACAACGTGCCATACCTGTACATGATGGAAAGATTATCTTTACCTTGAATCGACATTTTTCAAAAGTTTTGATATGAACTAACTACTAAGTAGGCATGGATGAATCAAGGAATTAAAAGGTCCCAACCCAGATGCTTGGAGTTACGGATATGATTTTATTCAAGACTTCCCCTCATTTGTATTGCATACTTGGAGATGAGTTCAAAGCCTGTTTCATATGAGCAAGAATCCTTGCCAAACATGTCGAGAATTGCTTACCTTCCATTACTAGACGAATATTAAGAATTAAACTAACCAAATTAATTCCATCTTCAATGTCACTTTTCATAGTTTATTACCTTCCACCATGTATAAATTATTTTGAACAAGCTAACCAATAATAAAACCCTCCTTTCTCAAATCTGTCATAGTTTTCCAGTAGATGAGTCTTTTACAACTTCAGTAATTGTGGGGAAATTGGAAATGAAGATAATGGCATGATGTTAGGAATACATTGGTACACTAATTTCTGGGTTGAGTTTTTCATCATGGCATGCTATATCGCTATGCGTAATACATTATTAGAGGTATGACCTGGAGTAAGAAAGGGTAGTAAAAGACCATGTAGTTTTAGTATCAATTGAAAATTCCTTTGATAACTGTCTTTGGACATCAAAAGAATAATGAAGTTGAAATTTGATATGATTTCTTTAAGAGAAGTATTGAAACTGGTTCTTTTTGTCTATATATGCAGCATACGCTATATCTTGTCGCAAATTGACTACTCCATTCAGTACGGAGAGGATGCTGATGTTAAGGTAAAGGATTTTGATCCAGAAAAAGATGATGACTAACCTCCTGTAGTTCCAGTTGCTCAAAATGTTGAAGGTTGGGGACCCGTAAGCCCTTGGAGTAAAAAATCTTGATGCTGTGTTGAGTTGGGGTGCTTTTGATGTCGACTCCTCTACAGGGAGAGCCGCTTGAACTTATTCTCTTTCTATAAATACTTATTGAATGTTTACTAGAGTTTTGGCTCATTTTCACTTATCATAGCTTTACAATTTTGCCTTGTAAGAATACTGTTTCGAAAACTGGTGGATATTCACAGAAATTGTTGGAAACATTGCATTGGTAAAAAAGCTATTTAACAATGCCTTCGATTCAGGACGCTGTGAGTTCAACATTGATATTGTACTCTGAAATATTCGATATGCAGGCATGTTTAGTGTCTTTCTGTATATATTTGTAGAGAAAGAAATATCAGGTTATATCAATATATGAAAGTGAAAGAAAACAGGTTATACAAAAAATTGTCACCAAGAAAGCTTGGATTGGAAAGATTCTTACATGATGAATTTAAGCTTTAAAAAAAAGGGAAACAAAAAAATTGCAAATTCCAGCCAAACTTTTGCTTGGTCAATCTACAAATTGAGGTAGGCCCAGACCCATCACAACCAAAAACTGGGACATCGACAAGAACAACTGCCTTGTCTATGACTGGAATTCAATTGAATCGAGAAGACAATACTTCAAGAGCAATGAACCGATCAGAATTTGTATGGTGTAGCCTTAACCTGACTCGTGGGAGATTCTGGTTTTGCAATTTTAACAACAATAAACCTGCCACCAAAAAACTGCGATATACCACCAAAGTTATGAAGAGGTTATAGCATGTTCACAATTCTACAAAAAGAAGCCTACAGGCTACCACGTTTAATGCATATTATATGCTCACCTTTCCATTCATCTCTGTTGTAGCCAATTCCGCAGACTCTTCACTTGTAAACCAAACATATGCAAATCCTAACGACTCGCCAGATTTTTTCTCTCTTATTATTTTAACTGCAAGACAATAGTAACTAACTAGTAAAGGAAATGAAAAAAGAGGAAGCTAATGTGGATCGGAACTTAACATGAATGTAGTTTGTTTAGCTTGAAGGAGAGTATTTTAGCAACAATATTACTTAAAGAACTGGGAGCTCTTAACTCACAAGTCTTCACAATTAAGTTGCAATTAGATATGAAGTGATCACATAAGATGTTGGAATACAAGTCTCACCTCTATTAACTTTCCCAAACTGTGAAAATACCTTGATCAAAGAACCTTCCTTTGTTGATTGTGACAGTCCTGCATCAATTCCCTCACAGCCTTTACTAATAAATCTTTCACAAGAGTTGAATTATAAGCATTAATGATTTTTTTTTTTAAATCATGTTACGACAAGCCATTTTAGGAGAATTTAGCTGTTGAGAACTGATGATAAATTATCAAAGGGAGTTTGCAATTTAGCTGTTGAGGAAATACCTTTTATGAAGATCCTCGCTGAAGAAGATTTCGTGTCCTCACACGAGAGATCGGAGCTCGTACAACAGCGGAGGAGTTGAATAGTTGTGCAGTGGAAATTCCTGTGTCCCAAGGCTCTTAGAGTAATTGGTCTCTGAACTAAGGTATCTAAAGCTAACGGTTTTGGAGCTACAGCTAACCTACGAGATGGAAGCGCTGTCAGTGGAAATAGAGAGCACAACACAGCCATTATCCGAGGACTAATCTCGAAACCCGGCCAATAGGGTTTTACGATATAAAGGTTTAAAGAGAGGCAACGAACTTCAAATGGTAACAAAAAAAGACAAAACGGGTTTTATAATATACCTTGCAAAAAAAAAATACTTATTGTTATTTTTTTTAATTTTAAAATACAATTTAGTTATGTACTTATTACTAATCCGTAACATCTCCACTTGCTTAGATTAAAGAGAAATGTTTTTACGATTTAAGAACTATATCTAAAATAATTAATTTTGGATATGAATTTAGATACATATTTTGAGTTATTTTAGTACTTTTTTAAATTAAATTAATATTTTATAAATTTGTTTTTTTTTTTTTTGGTTTTTCACTTGGTATCAACGCCTTTCATTAGAAAGACTAATCTTTATTTGAGTACTACAGGAGGCCACAACTAAGATGAGCACAAGTTTTAATCTTGAGACCTTTATCCTTCAATCACTTTTAGCACAGACCCTCAAACCATCTGTGTTGTACTATATTAGGTACAAATTTACCTTTTTTAACTACAGCATTTTACCTAATTTATTTATATTAAATTAAAATTATTTATAGTAACAAAGTGGGTAACACAGATCAAGACTCTACACTATGATACAAATACGAAAATAAAATATATAAATTGTTTTTAAAAAAAATGAGAAATAGAAAAGATGCCTAGTTACTTGGAATCCATTGAGATTTCTACGGAGGTGATTAGAATTAACAACCAGAAATTAAGGGAGTTTGGGCACTAAACTACAAGAAACAGGTCTTCTTCCGCTTCTTAATCCGACTAATAATAATGGAGGAAAAACCACTTGTATTTCAGATTATACATATAGGAGCCACGTAACAGAGAAATGCTCCGTTTTACAAGGCCTAACCATGCTAAAAGGTAACCACGAACTCTTCTTCCCTTCCTTATTTCTTCTCCTCTTTCTTGAAAACATATATACTTCTCTAGCTATTTACATCAATTTGAAGACACATCAAATACAGAGAGAAAGAGAGAGTAATTAGAAGAGAATGGTAGAAAACAGAAAGCCTGATAGCGTCGGCACATCAATGAGGCCGCCGCCGGGGAAGCCACCTGGGGAAGTATTGCATCAGAGTGGTAAATTGCCTGGTTGCCCGGTGAAGATGGCAGTAGGAGGGTTTCTATTAGCTGCCACCATTGGTTACTTCACTTTATACTCCAAGAAAAAGCCAGAAGTCACAGCACTTGAAGTTGCCAAGGTCGCTGCCGGAGTTACCGATGGCGATACCACTCGTCCAAGGAAGTAACTGTAATGCCCAGTTGATGAATTGCTTAGGTTGGAATGTATGCATTTGTTCTTCCAAGTATATATAATAAGAGAGGAAACCTGGAAGTCGGTCATCTTCTTCTGGTGTCTTGATTATCTTCAAGCTCATTGCATAAATGGAGGGAAGTAGGTCCTTTGACATAAGCGCCTAAAAAAATTTCTTTCTTTCTTTTTTTTTGGTTAAAATTCTCAAGCTTATGGTATAAATGGAATGAGTTAGCTCCTTTGAAATAATGGGCCTAAAGAAATTCTCTTTTTTTTTGTTTTTTTCTTTTATAATATATAGTAATGTAATTTAGCATTTGCTATTTGCACATCTAAAGCTTCACAAGAAAATGTGGTGGTAATCAAAGTAAGTTGGCTTTAAGACAATGGTAGAGAAATGTTACTCTAACTATAAAAAATACAACTTTAATAACAACTAGATGTACATATTCAAGATAAGTGTATTTTTACATATTTTAATGAAATGTGAAATAAATGATCTAAATAAACATGAAAAGTAATTGAACGTGTTGGTAAGCCTTCTTTTAGTTTTTTTATTTTTATTTTTATTTTTTAAACTGCCTTTTTTTTAGTTAAAATAACATTTACATATATATTTTTTTTAATCGATGGGAGAGAGCGGAGAATTTTCCAATGAACAGAATGCATTCTAGCACACTCTTGTTATCAAAGTTGTGTATTTGTGAATCCTAGTTTGCAATTTAATTAATCTGTATAGGAATATTCAATTAAAGAAAAACCATACTACTCCATTTTTATTTTTTATTTTTATTTTGGAGAAATCTACTCCAAAATTACCTCCCACAATTCCTGCATTTGCATAGACTCGGTTTTCGGCGTCCTGCTTTCTCTCTATGGCACTCATCAAACTTGCAAGCACGTTTAGAAGAACTCCAACTCTGCTCATCGCGCGCTGTGTCCTCTGCCCTATCTCTTACCAACCTTTCTTCTCTCATTCTTCTTCTTCTTCTTCTTCTTCTTCTTCTTCTTCTTCTTCTTCCAATTCTACCTCTTCCGAAACACTCTCTTCTCTGACCTACATCTCTGTTCACAATCTCTGCACTCTTAAGCACGTTCCTGAACAAACCCAAGTAAGCGACTTGGAGTATGAAGCAGATGGGATTTGCATTCCCAGTGAACCACACGTTAAAGGGTATGTGGAATTGCTTAGGATGACTAAAAATTTCTCCTCGGAAACACAAGCCATGGCTTTCCTTGATGAGTCTGGCGTCAGACCCACGGAAGATTTGGTTTATTCTGCGATTTGGGCGCTTAGGAAGGATTGGGAACTGGCATTTCTGGCGTTCAAATGGGGTGAAAAACTTGGATGCAATAGTGTTAGAACTTGGGAATTGATGGTCTGGGTGTTGGGTAAGCGTCGGAGGTTTGGTACTGCGTGGCGGGTCGTTCGCGACATGCTTCGATCTTCCCTGGATGTTAGGCGAGCAGTGCTCATCATGATCAAGAGGTAAGATCGATCCCAAATTGATGAATTTCTCAGAATTAGAAAGAAAAAGAAAAAGAACGGGCAAAAGAAGTTCCTTTTAGGTTTATGAATTTGAGCTTCAAAAAAAAAAAATGGAACTTTTTTTCTTATTACTTTTGGTTTGATATAATGTTGTTGGTGGTTTTTCTTCCATCCTCCTCTAATGAGGCAAAAATGGCGATCTTAGGCAATAGGAGTTTTTAACAACACTTGTTTAATTGCCCCAATTCCAGAACCCCGTAAAATCCCTTTTCCAATTGCTTAGAACTAGATGCTTTCCGTGATGCACATGGTTTGTGTTCTGTTCATCACAAAAACTACTGCACCACTCTTACAATTCAATCAATAGACCTCTCATCTGTGATATCTCAAATCAAAGCCCTAACTTTAGTTCCCAAACTAGTGAGAAGAAGAATGTCTCTAGTCATCTTGCTTATCAGTTCCACTATAGGATTTGACATATTATTAATGAAAATTTCAAGCAAATATCAATATTGTTCTTATAGGTCTTAAGCTGCCTTAGATCAGAGTTTGTATGTTTCTCATGGTTCCTTTTTCTGGGTTTTATTATTAGCTATGCAGCTGCAAATGATCCACAAAAAGCGATTCGGACCTTTGAAGCAATGGAGAAGTTCAGAATTGCACGGGACCCAGACGCATTTTATACACTTCTTCATGCTCTCTGTAAGAATGGAAACATTGAAGAAGCTGAAGAGTTTATGTTGCTAAACAAGAATCACTTCCCATTAGCGACTCATAGTTTCAACATAATTCTGAATGGGTGGTGTAACATCTCTCTTGACATGGCTGAAGCAAAAAGAGTGTGGAGAGAAATGTCAAACTACTGTATTACACCAGATGCCACTTCTTATACCCACATGATATCTTGTTTCTCAAAGGCCAGGAACTTATTCGACTCGCTGAGGCTTTATGATGAGATGAAGAAGAGGGATTGGATTCCGGGCATTGATGTTTATAACTCACTTAGATATGTATTAACACAAGAGAGTTGCTTGACGGAAGCTTTGAATCTAGTTGGCAAAATCAAAGCGGCCGGTCTAAAGCCAAATTCTACTACTTACAACTCCATGATTGTTCCTCTGTGTGAGGCGAAGAAGCTAGACGAGGCTCGAAAAGTTTTGGACGACATGATCAGGGAGGGAATTGAACCAACTAGGAGGACATATCATGCATTTCTTTTGGGGGAGGTTAGTGTAGAAGGAACACTAGAACTGCTTAAGCAAATGAGTGAAGCTAGTTCTGATCCTGATGGGCAGACATTTCTTCTTATACTTAACAAGTTTTTTGAATTGGAGCAACCAGAGAATGCTCTAAGGATGTGGCTGGAAATGGTGAAGTACAAGGTCGAATCCGATTCTGCACACTATAGTGTTGTGATAAGAGGGATGGTTACATGTGGTTTGCTTGAAAAGGGTAGGGAATTTTATGATGAGATGAGATCCAAAGGATTCTTAGATGACCCAAAGCTGGAGAAACTGTTGAAGGATTCGCATCCAATAGGAGCTAGTCCAGACCTTGAAGAGGGCCAGAGGAGATGGAAGAGGGAGGAAGATAAACAGAAGCGCCATAGGAAAGGCAGCAGCAAGATGAGAAGGAAACCTCAGAAACTAACAAAGAGCGTGACCCACAACCAATTTGCTGCAAAGGATTGGTTATGATATTTGCCACAGGTAGTGAAAGTATATTAACTGCTAAGTTTGAAAGAATCACTGGAGGGGAGTGCCCTTAATGGAGGAGAGAGGCTATCTTTTGCGCGCACTTGGAAATAGCAGCTTCAGAGAATTAATCGGTTTCAAATATGATGAATCAGAAACGATTTGGTGATTTATTTCTCAAGGTTTGGGTCCTGAGTGTCAGTTGAAGAACAGCATAAAATGGTTGAAATTGCAGTTACGTTCATCTGATGAAATAGGGGATGTGCCAGAAAAGATTTGAGAGGCTGGGACGATACCCTGCCTCAGTTTATTTTTAAATTAATCATTAACTTAATCACATCTAATATAATAGAAGTAAAGTAGATGTGTGGCATTTAAATCCTTGATTTATGAGTCTTTAATGATTTACATATTAAATAATGTGTTCTTTTTTAAAATTAATAATATTCCAAGAGAAATAATGATTGGTGTTACTACTAGTTACAAGAGAAATTAGATGCTTCTCTCAAAAGTAGTTGAATCTTTTACCCCATGAAATTCCCCTGCTCTAATCTTTCTTTGCTCTGTAGTTGAATCTTTTACCCAGGGATGTTTCTTCCCCTGCTACAGCTAATCTTTCTTTGCATCCGTAGCTTCTGCTTCTCTTTGTGTTCATTGTGTTATTGCTTGATAAAATTTATCACATCTTCGAAGAAAAAATTTCTTTCAAGCTTTATTGGTGCGAACCTTATTTTCAAATTTCTTCAGGCATTGCGCACGGGGTTGTTGTTTGTATCGTTTTCTGTTAATAATGCATCATTAAGGTGCTTTTCTTAGAAAGTTGGAATCATGTGCCAACATCGAAAGAAAGAAAACAGCAAAGAATGAAATGGGTTCGGAAAAGAAAACAACAAACCAGATATATAAATTAGCTGTCACACAAAATAACAAATCAATGAAATAGCTCAAATAATCAACAAGGAAAATCGCTTTTTCCCGCTATGACAAGCCCTCTACCCTACGAACAAAATCAGAGAACTCGATTCTCCCTTTTACACTAAGAGCATTGCCACCAGACTCAACAACATAACCATCGGCCCACTATTCAAACCGTAAGCATCACTGGTGGGAGCAACAGCAGGGCCATCCATATCCATCGGAGAAGGAGCTGGAGAAATACCTCTTCTCGGAGACATCACCACCACGATCATTTTCTGGCCCTTCTCGCAGTGCCCTTTAGCCCCACTAATGAAATAAAATGGCCCGGATCTACCAAGCTTCACCTTAGTGTTCCCATCGTTGTGCTCTGCAATTGGGTTCGAAATGTTGCAGTTGACATAATCTTCTCTCGTCACTTGCAACACTGAATCCTTCTTGCCATCGTACTTCCACACTGTTCAAGGCAGAAATACAGAAAACTGTTAGTTAGAAAAAATAGAAGGGCAGAAGGGAATGATTATTGAGTTTATATATAAGAGGTGGAAATTACCAAGGTAGTCGCCAACTTGAAAACGAGAAGCTTGAGCCCATTTGTTGAGAGATTCAGGCTCAGAAGCTGGGATGTCCCCCCATGAGCCAGTTTTGCCTCCTACCAAGAACTCTCTTGCTTCTGAGAAGCTGAAGAGAGAGATCAGCAGCAGTGAAGAAAGCTGAAGAAGAGCTCTTGAGGAAGCCATTGGCCAGAGAGCTTAGTATGGGCTTGGAGTAGAGAGCTGTAAAGCTTACAGAACAGAGCAAACTTGGTTTGACGTGTGGTACACTGGGGCCTTCTAGGGGTATTTAAAAGAGAGGGAAAGGAAAAACTAACCGTTGGGTCAGGCTTGGAGTCTTAGGTCTGGTTGTTGGTTTGGAATTGCCGAAGCTACTGTCTGGGTCCACCTGGCATCAACACGTTTGGCCTTGTCGGATTTAGACGGTTACAAATGAGACTAGTGAACTGACCCCTGAAAAGCGAAAGCGAAAAGTTGATGACTGTTAAGAATTTGAAGACTGAAATGCCCTCTCTCTATGTGTTTAATTTCCTTTGTGACCTCGGGCGGTCAGCCCTTTCAATTTTAAATTTGGACATCGAAACATAGCCATGGGCCAATGAAATGAACTGCACTGCAATAGATACTACACTTTCATTTTATTAAATTATGCCATGTATGATTGATACCATTGTGGAGGAGCTCCCTCTTCTTGTTCTACTTCTCTCATCAGCTTTCATTTCTAATCACTTCTTTTCTTAAAACTATTCTTGAAGTAGATCCCTTTATAAAAAAAAAAAAAAAGGTAAATCCGATATACCAATGTCATTTTGTCCAAATTGAAGGCATGGATCTGTAATTATTTGGATAATAAATCGTATACATTGTTTCAAATATTTCTTGGATTTTGTCAGGAAACATGAAAGAACTACATGAGTAGATGCAAATGTGGAAATTGACCTCAAGCCATTGTTTCATTGAGCATGAATGATCAAAGTTTCATTCAATCTTATTCTATTTAAGGAGTGTTCTCTTTTTTTGATGTTGTAAAAAAAAAAAGTACTTTTAAATTTTCTTCTCTTGGTTAGAATTTTTTTTTTTTTTTTTTTTTCAACATGAGATATCTGGGCAGTTTACGTGCACTGATTAATTTCAGGAGTAAGCCCTAATGAAGAGAGAAAGTGGTGTCTCCTTAATAAGTGTGTAGGTGTCCCACATGTAGTCCATGCCCCAAAGAATTTTTTTCTTAGACAATGGTTATGTCCTACCTAGCAACAAGACTTGAATTCTTATCTTTATAAATCATTGATACAAACTTTAACCACTTCGTCGTCTTATTATATAGTACTTTTAAATTTACCGAACACACTTCGCTACAATTATTTTAATTTTGATTTGCGTTATGTGATATGAATTATAATATGGATAATGTTTGCAATAAGACTTCATGATTCATAGAAGTCATTTTTTAAACGAAATTGGCATGAGATGAGACCACCAAGAGTTTGCTCTGATCTGACCAGGGGGGCGGGGGCTAACTACCGTTCCTAGAACATAGCTCAGTCGTGTTCCAAAAATTCATTTTTCCATATCTAATACTCATTTCCTATAAATTTATAACGGAACTAACATTAGTATATCCATCTATAATCCTCTCTTCTTCTTTTCTTTTTCTTTTTGACTAAGATCTTATTTCATTTTTCAGAGTAACGACTTTTTGACATAATTGAAAAGCAAACAAAATATATCCTCCTTCAGGTTTGTTACGTAAAATGCTTAAAATGTGATATTATAAGATCATTATCTATCCAGATTTTTAAATTTCTTAATCTTGAGTACTTATATTAATGCCATAGTTAAATATAAATACGCCTTAGGTTCAACTCAAATATTTCATTAATGTTGTAAATAAGGATCTGAGACAAATTAACAAAAAACAGTTTATAAAATCATAACCAACAGTAGCCCGGAGGACTTGATGGTTCCCACCACACAAGAAAGAACATCAAACGACATTTAGACCAACACGTTCCAACGGCCAAGCGCCGGACTGAACATTGACACCAAAAGAAAGTAAAATGAGCTTTACAGCTTTTCCTCGCATCAATCAGATGGTAAAAATCCACCGTTAACAACAAAAGAACAAACGAAAGTTCGTGTTAAAAACAGAGTAACTCTTGCCCTAACAAATAAACAAACAAAACCGCTAGATCCAGCCTGATCCAAACCAGATCGCGACCAGCGAAACCACCAGCGAAGCCACGGAAACCACAGATCCTGGCGGAAAACCAGCAGAAGCGGCAGATCTCGGCTTGTTCGACGAAGAATGCTCTGTAGCAACGGCGGCAGTTGGCGATGAAGGAAGAGGATGAACTACGATCGAGACTTTCATTCCGCTGAAGCATCCGCCATTACCGCAGATGAAATAGTACCGCTTGGCCTTGTCGAGCGGGATGAAATCCTTGCCGCTACTCCAGTTCCCGACAGCTCCATCAGTTGTGCAGTTATCGTAGCCGGTCTGGTTCACCTCGAACACATTGTACTGGTTCTTCTGGTACCGAAACGCTGAAGAACAGAGAAACAGAGTTAGAAAGCAATAATGGAGCATCGGATCTAGAGACCGAGCTCAGAGGGTTGGATTTAGAGAGTTAAGATTGTGAGAAAACGCTTACAGATGAGATCGCCGACGTAGAAAGTATGATTGTTGGCCCAGAGAGTGTAATTGATGCCTTGATTCCAACCTTTGTTGGCTCCGACGATGTGATCGGTGGCGCTAACAAGCGTTATGGTGGTTTGGGTGAGGACGGCGCAGATAAGAAGCAGAAGCCGGAGGGAGAATGAGCTCGACATTTTTCACTGGTTTTGGATGATGGACAAGCTCGCTTCCTCCCTCTCCTTTTATTAGACGAAGCGTCCAGGTTTCTGTTGCTCGCCATGGACCATAGGGGCATTTTTGTAATTCTCTAATAGGACTCTCGTAACAATCATTTAATACATATTTTGTTGTAAATAAGACAAAAATTTAAATAATAATTACATATATTATATAAAATTACCAAATAAATAATATATTTATATAAATAATATATATATTTAAGTAATATATGTATTTAAGTTATATATATGTATTTTATATGAATTATGTAAAAATATAGTTATTTATTTATGTGAGAGCATAACATGTGTTGGTAATTTTTTGATATAATTTTTTTTTATAAATATAAACAAAATAAAAAAAAAGTTGTAAAAATATTAAAAAAATAATAAAAAAATAAAAAATAAAACTTAACATTTTTTTATAAATATTTTTTAATTATTTTAATTCAGTTTAAAATATATTTCTAGTTCTCCTAATTATAACTTAGACTGTCAGATGATATCACGATATGAAAAATGGAGTATAATCTTATGGTCCATCTCTGCATGTGTGGAACTTTTTTTATTATTATTAAGTAAGGTGGACGTGATTATTACAAATTAAAATGCGCCATTGAACGCGGAATAATATAATCTTCTAATCTTTCTTTGATTGTTTATGGCCCAACGTTCAATTTAAAGCGGGACTCTTGGAAACCATTAAAAGGATCGAAAGTTGGAAATTTATAAAAGTTTCTAACTATTTTAGTATGTATAGTTTAATAGTGCATCTTAGTACAAAAGGTTAGGTTACTACAAGATATTTGTACGTAAATATTCCAATCTCTTCCAAAAGAAAAAGGTCTTTAGATTCTCGGGAAGTTGGGAACGTCTGGGACAATTAAGATAGAGAAACCAAAGATCAAATAAAGGAGATCTGTATCTGTCGGCGCTTTGCAAAGAAAAAGGTTTGAATGTTACCATAAATAAATTAGGTTTGCTATACATAACCTAGGATTTCCTATATATATATATATATGTACTCATTGAGATCATTACGAAAGAAAATAAGGTTTCCTCCTATGTGTCACACCTTCCCTCTTCTAACATGGTATCAGAATTGTTTTAGGATTCCTAGCACTTTCTTCTGCCACCCTTCTTTGTCAATTCGGTTGCACTCATCCGCCGTTCTTACCAGTCGTCTTCTCCGGCAACTGTTACTCTGTCAGTCCCTGCTTCGGTGTCATTGCCGCCCGCAATTGCTCCTCTGCCCCGTTACTGCTGCTCTCCTTCTAACGCAGAAGATGGGGGATTTTCAGATTCGTAAAAGATACCTATTCAATTCCCATTTCAACATTTGAGTTTGCAACGATTCTAATCTTCTCTACCCATTTATATCAATTATTTATCCAATTTTATTAATTTTGTGCTTTGTTCGATTATTTATCTTCTACTGGACACTAGGTGAAATTAGATAATTTGGGTTTGAATTTTAGTTTCTCTTTTTCTTTTGGGGTTGGTGCAGCTTCAGTATTTTTTTAATTCTATCAATTATTTTTTATTTCATTTTGGAAATTATTTTGGATGGCTTCGTCTAATGATGTTACTTGTCCTATTGAGATTGTTTTGGATGGGGCTAATTATATTATTTGGGCCTAGTAAATGTGTGTGTTTTTCACAGGCCACACGTTATGGAGTTATGTCACGGGAGATAAGAAAGAGCCAACAAAGGGTGACACCGAGTCCACTGTCGACTTTAAAGAGAGGCTTGAGGTTTGGTCCATTGTAAGATTTTGTCTTGGTTTATTAATACCTCTGCGCCGTCTATCCAAATACCTTTGTCCAAATTTTGGAATGCCCAACTTGCCTGAGAATTTTGGGCCAACCGATATAATTGTTCGAGTAATTTGGCTCTTCAATATTAGTAGGAGTCTCAGCTTCAACAATTACATTAAGCCCCCAACCAATCATTTTGGACTTCCACTCGCAGCTGAGTGGGCTTTGAGATCAACTCTCTCAAGCTGATATAGATATTTCTCGCGTTGTTTCGGCTAAAGCTTTTCAGTCATACCGAGATCGTCGTCAGTTTATTCAACTCATGATGAGCCTCCATGATGAATTTGAGCATACTCGTGCTTTTTTACTTCACCGTACTCCGCTTTCGACACTTGAGAGTGCTCTAAACGTGATATGACTACTGATCGAGTTATGGCTACTCTACTACCGGCTTCTCACATTATGGTTGTCGTTGCCTCTTCGAAGGCCGATAGGGGAGGTAAGCTCAAGTTGTCACGACCCACTATATGTAACGTCATGACCGGCATGGAACCCCCGAGTATACCCTCCATCGGTACACTCGACGTCCCGTCAGCCTAATATAACATGAATCCCAAAATAAAACACAATCCTATCAATCATCCATCTAAATATAATCAACGGTGATATAAACATAATACATCTTCAATTTACCAAAAATAAAAAAATTTAAGTCCACAAGATATACAAAATCCCAACACATCCCAACTATGGGTTAAATATACACATACTAGGTGTTATCATGTACATAATATCAAAATACAAAAGAAAATGTACAACACCTGCATCAACAAAACCCAAGGAATGCTCCACAGTCATGCCTTCTCTTTATCCTTCCTATCAGATCCTGAAAGAAAAGATTGAGGTGTGAGCTACAACAAGCTCAGTGAGTGTCATCTACAAGTATCAATATACGTGCATTTATAAAATTATTGTAAGATTATAAAAACATTTGAAGTATCATGGTGATGAAATAAGATTACATACATGCTAACATAATGCATCATGTCATGAATAAGACAATGCATATCATTTGTAATCATGTACATGCAATCCTAACACCTCTTGAGCAAGGGGTCAAAGGCCTGGTGCACGATACACAGTGCCCGATCCGACACACAATACTCGTATTCTAATAGAATTTATGGGGTCGTACAACACGTAGGATTAGCCTAAGCTAACCTACCTATACACAAACCATAAAATCCTCTAGAAGGTACACAACTGGGATCGCCGCTAGACTTCGAGAATTCTAAAAAATGGAACCCTAACTAGGAGCCTCAACTCAAGTTGTCATCCCAACTGACTATGTTCAAATATATTTCATGAAATATTAAAACATGCATAACACTTATATATATATCAATTTAAATCAATTTAAGTAAAAGAATGCCACATATAAAGAAATCCAAAAGTAAAGAACACTCACACTTGATTGGCTAGAACTAGCCAATCCAATTTCAATTCCAATTCCAATCACCACAATTCACCCCAAGGCACCATAGTTTCCAATTGACTATATGAATTTCTTAAACCAATCACAAAACCCTGAAAATAATATAGTTCACACAAACTGAAAATCAGTCATAAAGTGTGCCAAAAACCCATGTTCAAACTCAAATCAAAAGTCTATTAGATTATACAATAGTCAACCCATGAGCCAATTTCCATATAGCTCAAATTAACTATTTAATATCAATTTAACCCAAAATTAGCCCAACTGAAACGGCTCAGTGGTTACTCAGATTGCGAAATCAATCTATATGAGGTTTGATGTTCGAATCCAGGGGAGGCCCTGCACTGTTCATGTGTGAACAGTGTGGGTAAATGATCCTGAGGGTACTAGACACTGTTGAGTGAGTTGTGTACTGGGATGAGACAATATTATGGGATCATAGTGGCTGGGGTACGCTCGATGAGATACTCATCACATTCGCGGGGTGTGACAGTACCCCAGTTGTCCCTTAACCTTCTTTCGATTGGTCAGCTTGTTGAATATGGTTTTACTTTGATTTTTTCTAAAAAAAGATGTGATGTGCAGGATCAGAAGACATGACAACTCGTTCGGACTGGGCGTAGTGTCACACTCCAGCACACAGCACACCACAATGTCTAGTACCCCCGGGATGTGATGGGTACCTCATACCGAGCGTACCCCAGCCGTTATATACCACATAATATTGTCACATCCCATTACACAGCACACCGCAGTGTCTAGTACCCCGGGATCATTTGTCCACACTATTCATGAATAGTGTAGGGCCTCCCCCAGATTCGAACTCGAGACCTCTTAAGGTTTGATTTCGCAATCTGAGTAACCATTGAGCCAATGGTTCAGTGGCTACTCAGATTGCGAAATCAAACCTTATAAGGAGGTTGTGAGTTCGAATCTGAGGGAGGCCCTGCACTATTCATAAAAATGAATGAATAGTGTGGAAAAATGATCCCGGGGGTACAAGACGTTGCGGTGGGCTGTGTACTGGGATGTGACAATATTATGTGGTATATAATGGCTGGAGTACGCCTTATGGGGGTACTAGACACTGCGGTGTGCTGTGTACTGGGGTATGACAAAAGGCCTTATGTATACGTAGTGTTGGTCGTCTATTCGAGCTTACTTCTTTACATAAACCCAGTTCCAGTTTTTCGCTTGTTGCAGCTGCTTCCACTTCTAGTTTATGACATTCCCGCTTAAGTCATGCATCTTAGTCTCGCATTCAATCTTTAGCTTCTAGTGGTTCTTTGGGCAAAGTTAGCTTTCAACCCTTTGATTGTATTTTTTACCAATTGGGTAAACAAAGTGTTTTACCGTTTCATAAAAGTAATTTTGTTTCATCTGCTCCTTTTGATCTTGTTCATTCCGATATTTAGGGACTTGCCCCAGTGTCAACTGAGGGAGGATATCGATATTTTGTGTTATTTATTGATGATTTCTCACGACATACTTAGTTGTATCTATTGCCTAATCGAACTGAGTTGCTTAACATCTTTCGTGACTTTCAGAAAATGATCCAAACCCAATTCGGTAGGTCATTAAGGTTTTTCGTTGTGATAATGCTATGAAGTATACGTCTAATTCCTTAATGGATACCTTGAAATGTGATGAGACTCTCTCTCATCGTTCTTGTCCATAAACTTCTCAGCAGAATGGTCGTGCCAAGCAAAAACATAGGCACATTCTAGATACTGTTAGTTCTCTCATTATCTCAGCCAATTTACCTGAGTCCTTCTGGGGTGAGGCTACCCTCACTTTCGTCCACACCATTAATCGGGCTCCATCTCCTACTGTATCGGGTAAAACACCGTATGAGGTCTTATATGGGAAAACACCTGATTACTCGACCTTGAGAGTGTTTGGTTGTGCGTGTTTTGTTTCGCTTCCTCTTCATTAGCGCTCTAAATTGGAGCCGCGGTCACGTCTTTGTTGTTTTCTTGGGTACGGTATTGAGTATAAGGGTTATCACTGTTATGATCTTATTGCTAAACGTCTTCATGTTTCCAGACATGTGTAGTTTTAGGATCATTAGTTGTTCACTCTATCTCCACGTTGTCCTTACAACCTCCTCGTTACTTCATTGTTTTTGTTGATCCGTCTCCAGATCTTTTTTCTGACTCTGGTACACCTTCTTTGACTACAGGTTCTGACTTGCCCGCATCGTTGACTAATCCGACCACCACATTCGCGCCCATTGAGTCTCCTTCCAGTCTTAATGTTCGTCGTTCTAATAGGGTAAGAGCTATCCCATCTCATCTTAATGATTATCACTGGTTTTTTTGCTTTTGCCACTTTGTATGAGCCTCGCAATTATCAATGTAACGACCCACTTTTCGCACCTGACGTCATGATGACGTGGACTGCCAATACGTGGTCTTGTACACGTAGTCGATGTGTATAATACTCGTATACTGTGTGTACGAGGTATTTTAATAAATTTGTGTGTTTGATATGTATTAGTGTATAATGGTCTAATACATGCAATAATCATGTGTTATGATAAATTAGGTGTTAAATGACATGTGTTATGGTTAATTAGGAAATTAATCTAATATATTCACATGCTCATTAAATAAATGAATAGTGGAATGAATGGGAATTAAATAAATAAGGTGGCTTGTGCATGTTATGTAATAGGTGTCTTACTCAAATTCAGCCACCATGAACTCATTTAGACACCTATTGGCTTGTGCATGCTATGTAACATGTGTTTTAAGCAAATTGACACCTATTGGCTTGTGCATGCTATGCAACATGTGTCTTAAGTAAATTCAGCCACCATGAACTCATTTAGACACCTTGTAGCTTGTTGGCATGATGGATTAGCCACTTGTTGATTTGTTTGTGTGTTGGCAACTAGGTGAAAGTGGTGGCAAGTTGAAATCAGCTCATTTTGACACATGTTGGCTTGTTGGCATGAATTGTTTAGTGGCTGAAATATGCAAGTGAAGTGCATACCAGAATATTAAGCTTGAGAGAAATTGAGAATACGGTTGAAGAAGAAGGAGATTTTGGAGCTCCACATGAAGGTGAGATCCATAGTTTTAGATGTGAAAGTTTCATATTCAAACTCTCCTCTTCATTCTATACATTATATGTGACATGCGACAACTTTCCATGGCTAGTTTGAAACTGGAAAGTGATAAGTTTGGATTGAAATGGAGGTGAATTGAAGCTCAAACAATGGGGGTTTGATTTCTGGATTATGGGTAAGTTTTCTAATGATAAATTCATTAAGTTTCAGTGATTGAATGGTAGTAATTTAATGAATTTGACTTGCTGAAATGGTACATTATTATTGGTTGAAACAATTAGAGAGAATCCCTTGTTGCTTGGTAAAGTAATTGAGGCTCAATTCACTACAATTTTATCATTGATTTGGGTATTCCAAACCTGGATGAACAAGGGTGTTAGAACCCATTTTAGTGACTGAAATTGTAGTGTTTTATGATTGGAAATTGGTCTTGACTATTCTGAGATGATAAATTACAAAGATTGGAGTGCAAAGTATGTGAAATTTTGAGTTTAATGATGTATACAAGTTGCTGGAAAAATTTCAGATTTGAGACTGATTTGGTAAGATGCTTACCAGTACATTTAGGTTGAATTAGTGATTAATTGATGCTTTAGTTGATAAATTCATGTGCTGGAAATTTAGAAATTGGGCAATGGCAATACATTGGTAAGTTGTTCAATGATAGATTTTGATCAAGTTGATGGGTAATTGGCTGAAAATTTAGTGCTGGAAATGTTAGAGCATTTGAAGAATGCTTAGGTAACTTGCCTAGGGATAAAATTGATTAACTGATAGAGATGGACATTTTGTGTTCATGGTGATCAAATGAATACTTTGATCATGTGCTGAAAATTCTATTTTAGTAACTGAAATGGTAAGGGAATGGGTTATGGATACTTGGTAATTAATCAAGTGATTAAATTCATTTTTCTAGAATTCATTTGTATGTGTGTAATGTGTAATTTGCAGTGGGTGGCTTATGACTTGGATGAGGATTTGTGAACACAATTGAAGTATTGGTGAATTGGTGAAAAAAATGTGGACTTAGGCCAAATTTTGTGATTTGTGAGTATTTCTCACCTTACTTCTCCATGTATAGCATTGTAGATAAATGAAATTGAATTCTTGAATGATATGCATTATATTATATATGTGCATTGTATTTATGATCATGAGCACGGATTTTATGCATTAACATGGCCTTAGGTATTTCGGATTAAATACCTTGGCGTTGGATTTCTTTCTATTTACTTGTTCTTTAGGGAAAAGTGTCTTGTGAAAAGGACTTTTCGAATCACTAAGGAATGTAAGGGTAGAAGGATTAGTTGGATAACGTGTTGGTTTGAACCCATGGCGCAATGGGGGAAATGTAGGCAATGTTATCCTGATATGACCTCCTGTTGAGGCTTTTCTACATATCTTTTATGAAAATGATGCATAATTATATCTTTAATTTGGAAGCATGAATCATATATTTTCTTAATGCATTTCAATTTACCAATGTTATTTCAAGTAACATACATGTTTTACATAAGTGCATATGTGGAGATTTTTGTGAAAAGTACTCACTGAGCTAGTTGAGCTCATTCCATTTTCCCTTATATTTTTCAGGATCAGATCGTAAAGGAAAGGGCAAGGCTTAGAGTTGGTGTAGCTTGCCTTACTTCTTGTTGATGTGAGTTTTGATTTGCACATAAGGAAAATAGTAGAAGACATCTGCGTTTTGTTTTGTAAATGTATAATTATCACAGATACTATGATATATAACATATAGTTCGTGAGAAACTTTTGATATGTATATGCTAAATGGAATAATAATAAAATATCCATGTTTATAGTAAGGATAGTCGAATCTTGTGGATTGGGTCGATGACCTCATATTCTGGATGATGATGCCATATCTCGGTATTTAATTCAACTATCCTGATCATATACATATTATGTCTTTGGATCGTATGTAACCTTCTGAGTAGAGGCTTATCAGTGCCTCAGGTTTGTCGGGTTGTGACATTCTCTGAGGTACTGTGCCGGTCGTGACGTCACCCGGGAAGGGGTCGCGACAATATTGGTATCAGAGCCTGAAGTTGAGAATACCTACGGTCAAGTTATAAAATCTTTAAGAAAGATAAAAGCTTTAGAATATTATGTTTTGATTGTATGGGTATTATATGGGTAGTTAGATTATGAATAATGATATCCATAGTATGCCACCCTGCCTGATGTATTTTGCCATTGACATTGCAGCTTTTTGAAGAAAGGCAAAATCAGGGTTAGCAATGGACCCTAGCGATCAAGATAGGCTGGAGAGGTTGGAGGAAATGGTTACTATCCTGCAGCAGCAGAATGCTCAACTTTTTGAGATGATTACTAAGCTGCAACAAGATAGGCCACATGTTGATGCACCTGCTGTTCAGGGTGTGGGCACTAGTAGTGTTGGTGTCATGGCTGTCACTCCTCCTGCTGAAATTACTGTACCGACTCCTGAGTCTGGTGCAGACGTTGAGGAGAAGAAACGATATGAGAAAGAGATGAAAGCATTCAAGATACGAGAACCTCCAACATTTTCAGGCAGTTTGAAGCTTGAGGATGCTGAGAGTTGGATTCAGCGCATTGAGGTCATCCTGAACGATATGCGGGCTCTAGACAGAGACAGAGTTCGTCTGGCTAGATTTAAGTTGGCTGATGCGGCTGATAAATGGTGGGAAACTACTCAGAGATCTCTTGGTGAGATCAAAACTTGGATGAAATTTAAGGAGTTGTTTTATGCTACTTACTACCCTCGATCAGAGGTTGATCAGAGACGAAATGAGTTCATTCAGTTGACCCAGGGTAGTAAATCAGTTCGAGAGTACGAGCATGAGTTTACCAGACTCTCACTCTTTGCTCCAGAGTTAGTACCTACCGATGCTTTGAGGATGGCGAGATTGAGGGATGGTTTTCGGGATCAGATTCGACAGGGATTAGCTTTGGCTGGTGTGTCGACTTATGATCAGGCTTTGAGGCAGGCTATGGATTTTGAGACTGCTGAGGCTGCGGCTAGATCTAAGACGACGACTATTCCGCCAGTACCTGTATTTCCTTCTACTTCATCATTTCCATCGTCAGGAAAACTCAAAAAGAAGTGGGACAAGAAGCCTTGGAATAAAGATAAGAAGCCCAAGTCCAGTGGTGGATTTTCTGGAGTTGATTCATTTGTTGCTCCTGCTTCTGTAGCATCTGTTCCAGCAGTGTACAATAAGGGAGATCAGACTCCAGTGAGATCACAGAGTCAGTCACAGACTGCATCATCAGTTCCGAGACCCGTTATTACTTGCTTCAGATGTGGTGTGAAAGGCCACAAGGCTAATCAGTGTTCTGCGCCGAGGCAATTTTCTGCTCCAGCTATTTCTGTTACATCTGGTACGAAGGAGCAAGCTAAGGCAGTGACTGAACCAGATCCTGATGCCAGTAAGAATCTGATTGAGGGTATGATTTCTATTTGTGATATAATGTTGCATGTGTTGATTGATTCTGGTTCTACGTTATCATTCATATCTGGACATGTGGTAGATAGACTTAAATTGCCTGTGGTTAGAGCTAGTACACCTTTGATTTTGAGTACAGCTACGGGTGAGAGAATCTACCCAGACATGATTTGCATGAATTGTGTGGTCAAATATGAGGACCTAGAAATGCTTGTGAACCTTAGGGTGTTAGAGTTCCTCGATTTTGATGCTATTTTGGGTATGGACTAGTTGGCGGTGTATCACGCCCAAGTGGATTGTTTCCATAAACAGATTGTATTACAGATCCATGGGCGGCCATCAGTTGTCTACAGAGGTATGACTTCTACCAGACCACCTACCCGAGGCAGACTGGCTACTGATGTAGAAACTGCACTCATGGCTAGTATTAGGCCATTTGAAGAAAAGGATCAAGGCATTCAGATTTCTGATATTCCAATAGTGAGTGAATTTCCCGATGTGTTTCCTGAAGATTTACCGGGATTACCACCCAAGAGGGAAATTGACTTCATTATTGAGCTAATGCCTGATACTAAACCTATCTCTATTCCACCTTATCGGATGGCACCGAAGGAGTTGCAAGAACTCAAGGTGCAGATAGAAGAGCTTTTGAATAAAGGGTTTATTAACCCTAGTATGTCACCTTGGGGTGCACCGGTTCTTTTTGTGAAAAAGAAAGACGGGAGTCTGAGATTGTGTATAGATTACCGTCAGCTGAACAAAGTCACAGTTAAGAACAAATATCCTCTACCTCGCATTGATGATCTGTTTGATCAGTTAAATGGTGCCAAATTTTTCTCTAAGATTGATTTGAGATCAGGCTACCATCAGTTGAGGATTAGAGAAGAAGATGTCCCGAAAACTGCCTTCAGGACGAGATATGGTCATTATGAATTTTTGGTCATGCCATTTGGGCTAACGAACGCACCTGCGATGTTTATGGATTTGATGCAGAGGGTGTTTAGACCATATCTAGATCATTTCATTATTGTCTTTATTGACGATATTTTGATATATTCCAAAACACGTGAGGAGCATGAGCAGCACCTCCGGATCACATTGCAAACATTGAAAGAGCATAGGCTATATGCTAAGCTCAGCAAATGTGAGTTTTGGATAAATGAGGTGAAATTTTTAGGTCATGTGGTTAGTGCTGAAGGTATTTCTGTTGATTCTGCTAAGGTCGAGGCAATTATAAATTGGCCAAGACCAACCACAGTGACAGAGATTCGCAGTTTTTTGGGTCTGGCTGGTTATTACAGAAGGTTTGTGGAGGGTTTTTCCAAATTGGCTACTCCACTTACTAGGCTAACTCAGAAAAACGTGCCATATGTGTGGACTTCAGCATGTGAGGATGCTTTCAATGAACTAAAGAAAAAGTTGACTACTGCCCCGGTTTTAGTGCTCCCAGAACCTGGAAAAGAGTTGGTGATTTACACTGATGCATCACATGCAGGTTTAGGCTGTGTATTGATGCAGACGGGTAGAGTAATTGCTTATGCATCTAGACAGTTGAAGGTGCATGAGAAAAACTATCCTGTGCATGATTTGGAGTTGGCAGCGGTAGTTTTTGCATTGAAGTTGTGGAGGCATTACCTCTATGGGGAAAAGTTCACATTGTATTCAGACCATAAGAGTTTGAAATACTTGTTTGACCAGAAGGAACTGAATATGAGACAACGTAGATGGTTGGAATTCCTAAAGGATTATGACTTCACTCTAGAATATCATCCTGGAAAGGCCAACGTTGTAGCTGATGCATTGAGCAGGAAACGTGTTGAGACAGGTGTGGTAGCATGTCAGATGGCCCATGAGTGGCGACTTTTGGAGAGAGTGACTATGATGAGTGTCCTCTCTATGGCTCCACATGTTGATATTTGTGCTCAGATGCATATTCAGTTGACAGATTCTCATGTTCAGAGGATTAAAGAGATGCAGCAGCATGATCCTGATCTTGGTATGTATAATTCTTGGGCGGATAGTACGGACAGAGTTGAGTGGAAGAGAGGTCCAGATGGTATCTTGCGTTATCAGGGGAGGTTATGGGTACCCACAGATAGAGAATTGAGGGCAGAGTTGTTACAGAAGGCACACAGATCTCAGTATACCATTCACCCAGGGTCTACTAAAATGTATCATGATATGAAAAGAACCGTTTGGTGGCATGGGATGAAGAAAAGTATAGCTGAGTACGTGCAGAAATGTGACGTGTGTCAACAAGTAAAAGCTGAACACCAGAGGCCAGGAGGCCAGATGCAACCATTATCCATTCCAGAATGGAAATGGGAGCATATTACTATGGACTTTATCACAGGGCTACCTAGATCTCAGGGTAGATATGATGTCATCTGGGTGATTGTTGATAGATTGACGAAGTCTGCGCACTTTCTTCCGATGAACACCAGAGACTCGATTGACAGACTGAGCAGATTGTATGTGCGGGAGATTGTGAGATTACATGGGGTACCTCTTTCTATTGTATCAGATAGAGATCCGCGTTTTACATCGAGGTTTTGGCAGGCCATGCAGACTCGGTTTGGTACTCACCTCCGTCTTAGTACAGCATTTCATCCTCAGACTGATGGCCAGACTGAGAGGGTGATTCAGATGCTGGAAGATATGCTCAGATCTTGTGCATTAGAGTTTGGTGGGACTTGGAGTGAAAGTTTACCATTATGTGAATTTGCTTATAATAACAGCTATCAAGCCAGTATAGGTATGGCACCTTATGAGGCCTTGTATGGTAGGCCGTGTAGATCTCCGACTTGCTGGTATGAAGTGGGAGACTCACAATTATTGGGGCCGAAAGTTGTTGTTGATCATACTGAACAGATCAAGCAAATTAGGCAGAAATTGAAAGTTGCCCAAGATCGACAAAAAAGTTATTTTGATAACCGACATAGACCTTTAGAGTTTGCAGTGGGTGACCTGGTATTGCTTAAGGTCTCGCCACGGAAAGGTCAAATGCGGTTTGGGGTGAAAGGAAAATTAGCTCCCCGTTTTATTGGACCATTTAAGGTCTTGGGGAGGATTGGTTCGCTAGCATACAAACTTGCTCTACCTCCTCAGTTAGTCGGTGTTCATAATGTATTTCATGTTTCTATGTTGAGAAAATACCATACAGACCCGACTAAGTATCCAGACCCAACACGCATTTTAGATGTCACACAATTACAAGTTGGCGAGGATGCTACTTATGAAGAGAAGCCTATTCAGATTCTTGACAGGAGGATTCAAAAGTTGCGAAATAAAGAAATTCCTTTAGTCAGAGTCAAATGGCAATTTCATGACAATGAGGAGCAAACTTGGGAGCGGGAAGATCAGATGCGGAAGAGCTTTCCTGATTTGTTCACCTCTTGAGGTAATAATTAAAGTACAATATCTTAAATTTCGAGGACGAAATTTCCTAAGTTGGGGAGATTGTAACGACCCACTTTTCGCACCTGACGTCATGATGACGTGGACTGCCAATACGTGGTCTTGTACACGTAGTCGATGTGTATAATACTCGTATACTGTGTGTACGAGGTATTTTAATAAATTTGTGTGTTTGATATGTATTAGTGTATAATGGTCTAATACATGCAATAATCATGTGTTATGATAAATTAGGTGTTAAATGACATGTGTTATGGTTAATTAGGAAATTAATCTAATATATTCACATGCTCATTAAATAAATGAATAGTGGAATGAATGGGAATTAAATAAATAAGGTGGCTTGTGCATGTTATGTAATAGGTGTCTTACTCAAATTCAGCCACCATGAACTCATTTAGACACCTATTGGCTTGTGCATGCTATGTAACATGTGTTTTAAGCAAATTGACACCTATTGGCTTGTGCATGCTATGCAACATGTGTCTTAAGTAAATTCAGCCACCATGAACTCATTTAGACACCTTGTAGCTTGTTGGCATGATGGATTAGCCACTTGTTGATTTGTTTGTGTGTTGGCAACTAGGTGAAAGTGGTGGCAAGTTGAAATCAGCTCATTTTGACACATGTTGGCTTGTTGGCATGAATTGTTTAGTGGCTGAAATATGCAAGTGAAGTGCATACCAGAATATTAAGCTTGAGAGAAATTGAGAATACGGTTGAAGAAGAAGGAGATTTTGGAGCTCCACATGAAGGTGAGATCCATAGTTTTAGATGTGAAAGTTTCATATTCAAACTCTCCTCTTCATTCTATACATTATATGTGACATGCGACAACTTTCCATGGCTAGTTTGAAACTGGAAAGTGATAAGTTTGGATTGAAATGGAGGTGAATTGAAGCTCAAACAATGGGGGTTTGATTTCTGGATTATGGGTAAGTTTTCTAATGATAAATTCATTAAGTTTCAGTGATTGAATGGTAGTAATTTAATGAATTTGACTTGCTGAAATGGTACATTATTATTGGTTGAAACAATTAGAGAGAATCCCTTGTTGCTTGGTAAAGTAATTGAGGCTCAATTCACTACAATTTTATCATTGATTTGGGTATTCCAAACCTGGATGAACAAGGGTGTTAGAACCCATTTTAGTGACTGAAATTGTAGTGTTTTATGATTGGAAATTGGTCTTGACTATTCTGAGATGATAAATTACAAAGATTGGAGTGCAAAGTATGTGAAATTTTGAGTTTAATGATGTATACAAGTTGCTGGAAAAATTTCAGATTTGAGACTGATTTGGTAAGATGCTTACCAGTACATTTAGGTTGAATTAGTGATTAATTGATGCTTTAGTTGATAAATTCATGTGCTGGAAATTTAGAAATTGGGCAATGGCAATACATTGGTAAGTTGTTCAATGATAGATTTTGATCAAGTTGATGGGTAATTGGCTGAAAATTTAGTGCTGGAAATGTTAGAGCATTTGAAGAATGCTTAGGTAACTTGCCTAGGGATAAAATTGATTAACTGATAGAGATGGACATTTTGTGTTCATGGTGATCAAATGAATACTTTGATCATGTGCTGAAAATTCTATTTTAGTAACTGAAATGGTAAGGGAATGGGTTATGGATACTTGGTAATTAATCAAGTGATTAAATTCATTTTTCTAGAATTCATTTGTATGTGTGTAATGTGTAATTTGCAGTGGGTGGCTTATGACTTGGATGAGGATTTGTGA
The DNA here is from genome assembly GCA_035771175.1 of Paratinospora sagittata. Lineage (NCBI taxonomy): Eukaryota > Viridiplantae > Streptophyta > Magnoliopsida > Ranunculales > Menispermaceae > Paratinospora > Paratinospora sagittata. The sequence goes on from CM069604.1 coordinate 35,429,340, forward strand.
ACACAATTGAAGTATTGGTGAATTGGTGAAAAAAATGTGGACTTAGGCCAAATTTTGTGATTTGTGAGTATTTCTCACCTTACTTCTCCATGTATAGCATTGTAGATAAATGAAATTGAATTCTTGAATGATATGCATTATATTATATATGTGCATTGTATTTATGATCATGAGCACGGATTTTATGCATTAACATGGCCTTAGGTATTTCGGATTAAATACCTTGGCGTTGGATTTCTTTCTATTTACTTGTTCTTTAGGGAAAAGTGTCTTGTGAAAAGGACTTTTCGAATCACTAAGGAATGTAAGGGTAGAAGGATTAGTTGGATAACGTGTTGGTTTGAACCCATGGCGCAATGGGGGAAATGTAGGCAATGTTATCCTGATATGACCTCCTGTTGAGGCTTTTCTACATATCTTTTATGAAAATGATGCATAATTATATCTTTAATTTGGAAGCATGAATCATATATTTTCTTAATGCATTTCAATTTACCAATGTTATTTCAAGTAACATACATGTTTTACATAAGTGCATATGTGGAGATTTTTGTGAAAAGTACTCACTGAGCTAGTTGAGCTCATTCCATTTTCCCTTATATTTTTCAGGATCAGATCGTAAAGGAAAGGGCAAGGCTTAGAGTTGGTGTAGCTTGCCTTACTTCTTGTTGATGTGAGTTTTGATTTGCACATAAGGAAAATAGTAGAAGACATCTGTGTTTTGTTTTGTAAATGTATAATTATCACAGATACTATGATATATAACATATAGTTCGTGAGAAACTTTTGATATGTATATGCTAAATGGAATAATAATAAAATATCCATGTTTATAGTAAGGATAGTCGAATCTTGTGGATTGGGTCGATGACCTCATATTCTGGATGATGATGCCATATCTCGGTATTTAATTCAACTATCCTGATCATATACATATTATGTCTTTGGATCGTATGTAACCTTCTGAGTAGAGGCTTATCAGTGCCTCAGGTTTGTCGGGTTGTGACATTCTCTGGGGTACTGTGCCGGTCGTGACGTCACCCGGGAAGGGGTCGCGACAATATACATAAGGCCTTTTTGTCACGCCTGGGTTGCACACAGTGCCCCCTACCCAGGGTGATGGGCACCTCATACCGAGCGTACCCCAGCCATTACGATCCATAATATTGTTATATCTCAATACACAGCCCGCACACAGCGTCTAGTATCCCCGAGATTTTTTGTCCCCGAAGAGGGCCTCCCCCAAGATCGAACTCATGACCTTATATTCATAAGGTTTAAATTCGAATCTTGAGTAGCCACTGAACCATTGGCTCAGTGGTTACTCAAGATTCGAATTTAAACCTTATGAATATAAGGTCATGAGTTCGATCTTGGGGGAGGCCCTCTTCGGGGACAAAAAATCTCGGGGATACTAGACGCTGTGTGCGGGCTGTGTATTGAGATATAACAATATTATGGATCGTAATGGCTGGGGTACGCTCGGTATGAGGTGCCCATCACCCTGGGTAGGGGGCACTGTGTGCAACCCAGGCGTGACAATCAAAAGGCTTGATCTAACCTTCTTTATCAAAAAACTATGACCGATGAACTTCAAGCCCTACATGACACTCTTACCTGAGATGTAACGGATTTGCCTCCTAGCAAGACTGCATTGGGATGTAAGTGTGTGTACAATATTAAAACTCGTGCTAATGGATTAGTGGAATGTTATAAGACTCGTCTTGTTGCTAGGGGATTCACATAGGAATATGGTATTGACTATGAGGAGACCTTTGCTCCAGTTGCTCGCCTTACCACTTTTCGTTCCTTACTTGCCATTTCAACGGTTAGACACCGAAAAATATTTCAGATGGATGTTAAGAACGCATTTTTTAATGGGGAGCTAGTTGAGGAATTGCATTTGCAACCTCTACCAGGTTTTGATCATCTACCATAAAAAGTGTGTCATCTTCGCAAGGCTTTATATGGCCTCAAGCAGTCTCCTCAAGCTTGGTTTTCCAAGTTCAGCTATGTACTTTTCCAACAAGGTTTCACTCTTACTTCATACAATTCTGCACTTTTTCTTCGTCGATCAGAGCCCGATATTGTTATTCTTCTACTATATGTAGATAACATGGTCATTACTAGAGATGATGTGTCGGGTATTCATGTTCTACAAAGTTTTCTTGGTCAAACTTTTGATATGAATAACTTGGGGTCTCTCAGTTATTTTCTGGGTCTTGAGGTCACGTCTAGTCCCGATGGATACTATCTTTCGCAAGCCAAATATGTATCTGAACTCTTATCACGTGTTGGTTTGACTGATAGTGAGGTTGTTGACGGTTCTTTGGAAACGAACGTGAAGTTGTTGCCCACTGATGGTGAGCATCTGATAGATGCGACGTTATACAGGCAGTTGGTTGGTAGTCTTATCTATCTCACCTTGACTCGGCCTGACCTTTCTTATGCATTAACATTAGTGAGTCAGTTTATGCATGCTCCTCATTCATTTCTCTATGTAGTTGTCCTGCGTATACTTTGGTATATTAAGGGCATTTTGTTTCATTGACTTCATTTCTCGGCTCATTCCTCTTTGGAGCTTCAGGCTTTTTCTGATGTAGATTGGGCTGCAGACCCTACTGATTGTCGTTCTGTCACAGGTTATTGTTTCTTGCTTGGTTCCTCCTTGATTTTTTGGAAGAGTAAGAAACAATCAGTTGTATCTAGATCTAGCACAAAGGCTGAGTATCGAGCAATGACAAATGCAATGTCTGAATTTATGTGGATTCGGTTGTTGCTCCAAGACATGGGTGTCTCTCTTTCAAACAATTCACCTTTTTACTGTGATAATATGAGTGTTATGCAGATTGCCCATAATGATGTTTTCCATGAATGAACAAAGCACATTGAGATTGATTGTTAATTTGTTCAACAACACATTAAGCATGACACTCTGCATTTGGTTCATGTGGCCTCCTTAGATTAACTTGCAGACATTTTCATGAAGGCACATTCCCCTGGAAGTCATCGTGATTTGATTGTCAAACTCAAGATGACTTCTTCTTTACCATCTTAAGTTTGTGGGAGGATGTTACTATATATGTATATTAACCATATATAGATTAAGTTTACCATACATAACCTAGGATTTCATGTATATATATACTCATGTACTCATTACGATCATTATGAAAGAAAATAAGATTGTGTTTGGTATAACATTTAATTTAGTTTTCAGTATTTAAAAACAAAGAATACAAAAGAGACGTTGAAAACATGTTTGGTTTGAAATGATTTAAAAACAGTTTTTGGGATAAAGATCCATAAAATGGCTTGTTTGTAGAAAACGTATAAACATCATTTTTGAAGCTAAAGAAATTTAATCTACCTTCAAGCTAATTTCTTTATACCAAGTACAAAGGACAAGACTAAAGGGTCTCACTTATTGTCTTTTTAACCTAAATCAAACAACTTTTTACCATTTCAAAAAATTTTAAAACAAGTTTTAAAAATAATACCAAACACATTCTTAAAAATTGTAAATCAATAAAAAAATAGAATTGTACTATAATTTTTTAAAACTATTTTGAGATCTCGTACCAAACACTGTTTCCTCTCGTGTGTCCTACTTTCCTTCTTCAAACACAAGATAAGTGTAATACCCTCGCTTGTGGTTAACTGACAATTTTTTAGAAGTTGTGCGTAAATAGCTTTGTCATCGAATCAACATTCAATATTTCATGTGTTCAATTAAGGAACGAGTTTTCAATGTTGTAATCGGACATTTTATTAAGTCATGGTAGTTCTACGCTAGTATTGTGCTAGCATCCTTTTTTAAGTAACATTTTATTCAACTCAGTCATTACTTTTATTTTTTCATGTCTTAAAGTTAACTCGTTCAAATCAGTCATATTATTCATCGTAAATATACAAATATTATTATCCACATGTAAGGCATATGTACTCTTTCGAATTATGATCGGTTCATCTTTTCTTTTTTATTCCAATTAAGATTGATAGTTGAATTTGCTGAAACTTTGTTGCTTGGGGACTGATAATAATAGAATGGCGTGGCAAAAAGACATTGGATCTTGACTATATATCCTATATTGATACAAAAGTTTTTGAATTTATACTCTCATATTCAATTTATTTTAAAAACAGTACTCTTTTTAAATAAAATAAAAGTTCTTGTGTAAATATAACATTGATCTCCACTAAAAATAATTATAATATTTTGAATGGTTACTAAACATCATAGCAAATAGGTATAAATATGAAAAAATATATGATGCTAGAAATATAAAGGTAAGAGTTAATTTTGCCTCTCTCTCTCTCCTCTTCGCTCCTCTTGCGCTACCGGCTCTTCTTTTTCTGTCACTAATTGCTATTTGTTAGAAGTAACCATAGTCAAGGATTTTTTACCTTTTATTATCAAATTTATCTGTTATTATTTTGTGTTAATCGATGTAGTTGAGCCAGTGAACTCATTATTGTTGTTGGTCTATGGTACCATAAGTATTACGGAGCTGTTGAAACAATTGGTTACTTTGTACTTTTATAGTGTTAGCCCATTCTCATACGATTTCTGTAGAGCCATACCTTAGTGGTACACCGTTTCGAAGTTCCAGAATGGGGAAGCTTCTGTACGACGGGTGTTGGCTAACACTATACCTCATATCATGCCACGTTTCACACTATTCCAAGTTGCCCACAAAAATCCGTTCTACCGTTTATGCCCTCGTCCATCGAGCATCAACAACACAGCCAATATCAAATCTTAACCAAATCTTAACCTGCCACGTGGAAAATAAGCTGTCCAGGTTTCTGTTAAACATCTGTTACAGCTAAGGAGAGTTTCTAAAATGTTTTCCGCACTTATGTGTGAAGTACAAATTTTAACGTGCCTCATGGCAAATGAGCTGTCAAGGTTTCCGTTAAACATCTGTTATAGCTAAGCGGAGTTTTACCCTTCCCGCGCCTATGTGTAAATGACAAATCTTAACGTGTCATCTGGCAAATGAGTTGTCAAGATTTCCGTTAAACATCCGTTGCCGCTAACGGGAGTTTGTATTCCCGCTCTTACGTGTAAAGGATGAGATACGTCTCTTTTTTTACAAAAATAGTTAAAAAAAAGGAAATTATACGCGCGTGCGAATCTCCTGTACTGACAACGACGTGGAGAACACTGGGCGGGGCTATTTATTGGTTGGGGACGTGGTATTTTTATCTAGGGCAGGGGTTCATAATTTTTAAAATTAATATTTGGATCTTCAATCATCTTTAATTAATTAATTTGTTATAAGTTAATTAAATTATAAATTGTTAAAAAGTGTATTTAACCATTTTACTTTTCTCCTTTTAACTATATTTTAAACTTGAATTAAAGTCATTTAAAAGATGTTAAAATTAAAAAGTTATTAATCAGTGATCAGATAACTGGTTAACCAATTAGTGGGTTTTCGATATATTATTTGGTCAGTAGTAACCATTAAAATACCTAATTTGTAAATTTTTTTTTTCTTTTTAACGTATTTTGAATTATTCAAATAAGAGTAAAATAAAAAAATTATGATCATTTGAAGTTTGTATATCGATTAGTCACCGATTGATTACCTCGATGACCAATCAGTAATTTTTTGATTAACTTGATCGACCGATCAATAATTTGTCAAATTGGTAATCAATCAATAATTTTTTAATATATTATTTAATCAATCGATAAAAAATTTTTAAATAATCATAACTGTTTTTATTTTAATATTAATTTAAGTTATTTAAGATGGTTCTAAAAATGCTTAATTTTGAAAACTAACGAATATGCCTACGTAGCGAGTCTATTCACGCACTAGCCGACATACGGTATAAAAGGCTTAAAAGTCCTCAAGAAAGCTCAGAAGACGACAGTCCATTTTCCGTTCTTTTTTGACGTTCTCGTTCACTCTCCGTTCTCTGCGCTCTACTGCTCCGAGGAAGCGAGAAAACATGGCGATCATGAATCTCATTTGCCCTAAGTCTCCCACTGTAAGCGTTTCTTCAGACCGAGAAAGAATTTGTTTCAAACATTGGTTTCGATATCGATATCGTCTTTCTGATCAACTTTCTTTTACTGTGGAAAGAGCAATTACAGAGTGATTCTTGAAATTTCTGGTTGTTGAATTTCAGGTTTGGAATGGCAACAACTTCTCCGACTGTTTTGAGAACATATATCCTTAATTTAGTCTGGTGTAGTTCATTTTGAATGTTTTTCTTACTTTTCATGTAAGGCAGAGCAGCATTTCTTCTTAACTCTACTCACGGTATTTGGCTTCGGAGTGAACTTGATCATTATAGTCACGATCTTCGTGCTTGCATTTACAAGAAGGAATGTCAGAAGAAGTGAGAGGGTACGTACACTCTTGCTGCGATCCTGGTTGATTATTTCTTTTGTATTCATCAGTCTAGGAGTGATTTCGCGTGACATTTAAGCTTGATACATTCTTTGGTCTATTTCTCAAGAATCTCCGGTTAGAATTTAATCAATTTTGTGAGCTATTTCATGATCGTCATTTCATGATCGTCTTATCCAATGTTTGAAATATTTGTATAAACGGCCTGCTAGAGTAACTTCATCGTAGAATTGCAGATATTTTGTACTTCAATTTAGAATTGAAGTTATTTTGTGCTGTACATAGAATGCACAGGCATTTACATGTCTGCTTTATTTACAGTACGTAATGTGTACACGAAAGTCGTTTTTTATTTTTATCTGTGTACACGAAAGTTGTGCTAGCAGTAAATAGACACGTGCATGTGTATCTATTTGTGTAAAACTTGTGACTCTGTGTATAATGCATTCACATGTGTTGTTTTAGTATCGATATGTTTTTATATGTATGTATATATATATGCCATAGATTTCTGATGCATGTGGTTGAGGAGGACTGTTTAATAACATATTTAATCATTTTGTGCCTCTGCAGATCTGGCAATCGTGTCTGACAAGATTCTTCTATATCCTGCCTGCTCTTGGAATGTGCTTATCTTTGTACGATTTGGTGTTGCTATCAAAACAAACACTTCAAGGACAACATATCCTGTATCATGAGTGGTTTTATAGATGTTCTGAATTTTCCCTTTGGGTAAGTATGATCAACTTGAGTGATCTGGCACTCACTGTAAATTCAAATTCGCCATGATTTCTCATTTAGTTTTCATTATCTAGCAATTGGCTTATTGTTTTCCTCTGCTTCTTATTTTGTAGGCTACTATTATACTTTTATGGAAGTGTGACTGTTGGTTCTTGCTGCTTTCCAACCTCATCCTTTGTCTCTGTTGGTTTGCGAAACCTCTCTTGGAGATTCCTCACCTACTAACTGTTTATTCTTCATCAAAGGTACTGTTATAAGTGGTTTTAATTTCTCATAGGCATGAACATGAATAGAGGCAGGTTTGTGAATTCAGTTCTGTTTTTGGTACCATCTGTTTTGTTAAAATGTTTTATTTTTTGTGGTGTGCAAGCCGGGGCATCATTTCTTGGGTGTCTTCAGATGTGGTTTGATTTTCAGTAATCTAGGATTTCTCGTTGTTGGTAAACAAATAACTTGTTGTCAGTTTGTAATTGTCTAGACGACCTGTCATGAATCTCACAGTATGATTAAGTGCATTTAGGACTCAAGTTTATACAACATTAAAGTTCACCTTCTATGTAGTTAGTAGACTCAGAACTTCATTGTAGCCGGCATGCCTTTGTTATTGCAATTCCAATACCTTCAGCGGATTCATCAATTCTAGATAAATGTGATTAATCTGTTTTTTTTTTTTTAATTGGAAATGCTGGTTAAAATCCTTCCCCTAGAATATGTGGGGTAATGTTTTGATGTTTATGACATGTCAATAAGGTTTTTCATGCCAGTACTTAATGCAAAGTAAACAGTCAAGATATTTAAATGGAACTTTGTTATAGGCAATGGAATGTTTCAAAGAGACTTGTTCTGTGTTGGTGGGCATCATGTTTGGTTTAATTATCATCATTGGCAGAGTGACGCAGGCGTCTAACAATATCAGGTATTAACTTATGGATCTCATTTCCAAAATCTTATGCTAAAAGGTTTTCTATTTTTGGAAATGTTTTGTGCTAGAAAGTGGAAAAGATTAGAAAGGTGGGCTTTGGCATAATAATTGTGGTTGCTTCATTGTGACTAGGCAATCGTAGGTTTGAATCCGAAAACAACTTTTCAATGTAGAGGTAGGTTTAAGTACATTGTCTGTCCCCTAAAACCTTGCATTGGTGGGAGTCTTGTGCCCTAGATGATTGGATACACTCTTTTTAAAGTAGAAAACTCAACTCAACTTAACTAACCTTTTTCCAAACTACATGGAGTTGAGGCCACATGAATACACTTCCTCCACTTCACTCGATTAAGCGCTAAGTTGACTCTTAAATTATGAGTAGAAAAATTAACTTTCTAAAATAGAAAATATAAATCATCACCAAATTGCTTCTTCTTTTTCTCCAAGAGACAAGGCGGAAAATTTTCTTTTGCACAAAGATATTTCCTTTGCTATATCAACCGCTTCACTAAACCTTCGACCAAGAGATAAAAAATAGACACTCTTGTTCAAGTCACAAGAAAGGAAAATGACTGTGGGAACAAGTAGTGGAGACAAGAGCTTAAGGCACTCCAGGGAGGCACTCAGGATTTTGGTCTTAATCCTTTTTCTATGTTTTGATTTTTAATTTTGTGGTGGTTTGCTTCTCGACTGTATACTTTGCTAGTTCACATTTCACCTTAATTTATTAGTTTATTATTCAAATGTATTGCTTTTTCATCTTGTTTTATATGATTTAACTAAAAAAAAAAAACTTTCGTTCTTTATTTATTTTTGCTTTTTATTTTTATTTTCTAATAAAGCATATCTCATAAAACTACATAATTTGTTAACTTGTTAGATTATTATTTATATTTATATTGCTATGTTGGTTGATGAAGTTGAAAATAATGCATAATTATTGGTAATTTTTTTATTTTTATTGATGAAATAACACTTTTTTACTTCTTTGTCAAATTTCATCAAATTTTGTGTTCATTTTTTGCATTTTGCAATTTTATTGAAGTTTATCGAATTTTGTCGAATGTTTTCGATTTTTTGAACCATGGCAAGGAGAAGAACGCACTCTTTCAATCTTTTTTCTTTTTTTTTTCCAGAGATAATTTTAAATAGGAGGGGCTACTCATCAATAGATGGGGGAAGTTACTCTCACCTCTGCCCAAGAGGAACCCCCTCTCCCTCTTCTTTCTTTTATTTAGTTTTTTTTTTTTTTTTTTTCTATTTTGTTTTCAAGATTGAAAACATCCCTTGAATGGACGCCATACAAAGTCATCCATTCAAGGGGCATTTTCAAACTTGAAAATAAAACAAAAAAGTTTTGCACCACAACATCGTTGATGTGACAAAAAGATGTCTAATTTTGTAAATAAATTGAAAAGTTTACTGATGTTATAAATATTTTTTATATCATAGGCATTTTGGTAAAAAAACCTGCAAGTTGACCATGTAGGGTTAGATAAGCAAATGAGTGATGATGATTGTGTTGCTACCTATATGTTCAATGAATGATTAAAGGTTTCAAAATCAGGGTTGCAATAATTACAACATGAACGATTAATTTTGATATATAGGTAAATCTCGTGAGGCTCTCAATTTTGTTAGGTGTGGTGTGGGGCAGCAACAATGCACGCAACTTCACCTCCAAAGTGGAGAGGTTGGTTTTTTGATTTAAACCCATGACCTACAGATGACAATGGACCAACCTCAACTTTAATCCGGAACTTTTATCTTGATACATCTTTGGTACAAATATGAATTTATATGAGTGCGATGGTTATGATCAATGATGTATGTGTCATGACTAGGAATTTGCAAACATAATGATTATGATTAGATGATCATGTTTTGATGATTGTTATGTGCATATTTGATGGCTGGTGATTATAAGCATGATTTTATGCTTGAGTGTGTCATATATTGTTGTAAATGACCTACTAGGTGACATCTCATTGAAATTATTTAATAGTTCTGCAACAAACTTGGATTGATTGATATTGAGTTGGACAGCAAAATAGGAGACTGGAATTAGTGAATTGTTTTTAATTATCTAGTGAATATATATTAAAAATTGACTACATGTAATTGATTATTTGAAATATCTAGGCAAGTGGTTTAGATTTTAACTATTGTTTGAAAATATGTATAAATGCAATTATGATGCTGTTTCACAACCAAATTCATATTGTACTTCACACTCACAGTGGTTGGTCTAAGTGAGCTTGTTTTAGTTCCCTTGTTTGTTCAATGGGTTTGTTGGACTTTACTTTGTTTTAGTGGTATTTCAGATGTGTGATCAATGTGGAATTGGGCCACTCACTAGTTTGGGTTGCTGAGAATCCGGGTGTGACACTATAACTCCATAAATCATTCACATTTCTTCAGTAGGAAATAGAACATATGTTGCAATTATCATATAAGCTAACTTTTCAATAGTATTGAGATTAATTAAACATTTATTAGTCTTGATCATGGTTCAAAGTTCAATTTGTCTTGTCATGGACTTCTCGTTCCTGTCAACTGTTCCAATGAATCTTAGGTTATATATCTTGTTGTTGTAAAAACATATTATAATTTATTCAAAATAATTGAACTTTGTTTTTATTGTATGTCTCTTTACTTCATAATGATGTATAGGATAATGCATTTTCTAACTATGCTTAAAAAAGTATTTATCTAGTTTGAAATCATCCTTTGAAATGTGATCTAATATCCATTTATTCAGTGGGATTTTTCTAGTTCTACTTGAGATGCATTGTTTTTATTGTAAAATTGAGCTTCTTAGCCTACCTTGGGTTCGATCAAAAAATTTGTGCTAAATTAGCATTTATTTTGTGATTTGCCTGATTAGGACAAACATAATTGTTTGTTACTCATTTTATTGTTAATATGGAATATTTTTAAAATATTTGATGTTATAAAATCATGTTCAATAAGTTATCCAAATATATGATATCCTCTACTCGTAGGAAACATGGTTTATTGGAAGATACGCTTCTCTCGCATGAATCAGATTCGAAGGTAGGCCATCTTAGAGAGTTTGTAAATCTTTTTACTAGTTCATTTTGTTTATTAAGATAGTTCACTCTTCATTACATCTTTGTCATTCAATGGTGACTATTATGTGGTTAGTGAAGGAAGTGCTCCATTTTCCTTCTTTTGATTTTTTGTGTAATAGCAATGATAATAATTATGAATCCTTAAAGAATTTATTGGTAAATGGAATAACAAAGTGGGTATGAGTCATCATATTCATATTTCAGCCCATTTACTTACATATTTGGGCTTGCACCTTTTCTTTTCGGAACGTTTTTCCATGTTTTTATTTTTTGTTTTCCTTTTAAGTACTTTCCTAGGTTCTAGAAAATAATTTTACAATGTGACGAACAGATAAAACAGAGGAACTAGTGTGGGTTAGGGAACCCAATGCTACTATTGTGATACCCAATATAAAGTTTCAAAACCATTTCAAGTTGGATGGGTAGCTTGATCTTCAATCTTGATAGAAGAGAACAACTGAGCTCATAATTTCCACATGCTTCTAGTTATTGTTTTATATTAGGTTATGAGTTACTTCTCTTATACTTGCATTGTTGTTGCAATAGATTTTAAATTGGTATGGTACGCCCAACTTTCCAATGAAAACAATAGCTAATTTTTTTACCAAGTAATCACTTGTAGAAGCACCATAACTATGGGTTGAGAAAAATTAAGCCTGTCCGTTCTATATTAATTTTATGCATCAATTTGTATGGTCGAATGACTAGAGTACAAAATCCCTTGCACTGCAGTGGAATTTTTAAGTAGCATAAAATCTTGTATGTTGCATTGATGGACATTTCCTTATTTATGCTGTTAATAATGAAAATTTATTACTGTAATACTTGATGCTCTGCATTGTAGAATGGGGAAGCTTGTACCTTTTGGCATCTTCTTACCTTCAAATATGTGAGTTCATTGATAGATCATGGTGCAGTCAAGCAACTTGACTTTGATGATTTGATTCAACTACCAGTTGAGCTGAACATATCTTTGTGCCATAGTACATTGCTAAGCGGTTGGATACTTCAACAAAATAAAAATTGCTCTGACCCTTCATTGTTTAGAGCAATTGTACATGCGTATGGATGGCCATATTTTTATCTTGGTTTATTGAAGGTAATCTGTGTCTACTCTTTTTTATTATACTGCCAGTGTTATAGTTTTTTAAATACTAGAGTATGCTGCTACTAATGTATTTCGTTCTAAATAATCAAGCAATGGATGTATGGGAACCATTTCACTTGAAATAAGTTACTGGAATGCTGATGTGTTGGGAGTTGGGGTTGAAATTATTATTCTTGATTGATGCCACAGTTTTGTGAAGGAAGTATTGTGTATTTTACTTGCAGCTGAAGTCTCCTACCTGCTTCCTACTTATAGTAGATTTGTTTAGATGGTAAACTGAATGATGGAAATATCAGTATTCTTAGGCATAATCAAGTGATAATAGATATGATACAATAAATTGTTAAATGACAATGTTTCCTGAGCTCCTCCTCATTCTACATCTTGTCTCAGCAGTTCTTAAAACAAGATTAGTACGTAATTGTTGGAGGGAAAACTCGTCATTTGGAAAGACCAGAGGAATTGGAATATGTTGGTAACTTGGAAACTAAAAAGTCCCTGTTGGTAAACTTCCTAATGGGCATTTAATGTTCTACTACCACTAAAACCATTGAAATAATTATGATGCCTTGAAAAACGTAGAAACAAACTCCTTTAGGAAATTTTGCTCTTGATGATATTATGATTATCATGGTGGTATTTGGATAGTTTTTGCCGAGGACAATTTGGTCATTTTCCTTGATAGGAAGAACTTTAAATAAACTAGTCTTATAATAAGGCAAAAAATTTGAAAATTGCAATGTCACTGATATCAATTAGAATAAAATCAGTTTTGGAGGCAAAATCATAAATTTCTAAGAGTTCAAGTTGGGGCTAATTAAACTTGGGAAGAGCTCAAAATGGGACTTAATTGTGGTTGAGTTGAGAACCATACCTTACATGTAGGGGGCCCCATTCCTCTGTTTTACTTTCCACTTATGACTAAAATGGTTATAAGTCTTGTCTAATTGGAGGTTGGCATGTGACACCAAAATTTCTTAAATTAGATAAAAAATAGCTAAAAAAACCAAGTCAAAGCTGTGCACATTATGCAGTATGGACTTCTAAAAAAGCTGTAGTATGATAAAATACTGAACTGTAAATTTAAATCAGAAAATTAGTTAGTTTCTTCTTTTTTTTCAGTGGCATTGGAAAAAAGCCTTTTTGATTGTGCATTCTCACTAGTCACTATGCTATTTAAAAAAGAAAGTGGTGCACATGGGAACACCTATTGGAAGATGTTCTGGAGGCAAAATCATAAATTTCTAAGAGTTCAAGTTGGGGATAATTAAACTTGGGAAGAGCTCAAAATGGGACTTAATCGTGGTTGAGTTGAGAACCATACCTTACATGTAGGGGGCCCCATTCCTTTGTTTTACTTTCCACTTATGACTAAAATGGTTATAAGTCTTGTCTAATTGGAGGTTGGCATGTGACACCAAAATTTCTTAAATTAGATAAAAAATAGCTAAAAGAACCAAGTCAAAGCTGTGCACATTATGCAGTATGGACTTCTAAAAAAGCTGTAGTATGATAAAATACTGAACTGTAAATTTAAATCAGAAAATTAGTTAGTTTCTTCTTTTTTTTCAGTGGCATTGGAAAAAAGCCTTTTTGATTGTGCATTCTCACTAGTCACTATGCTATTTAAAAAAGAAAGTGGTGCACATGGGAACACCTATTTGAAGATGTTCTGGAGGCAAAATCATAAATTTCTAAGAGTTCAAGTTGGGGCTAATTAAACTTGGGAAGAGCTCAAAATGGGACTTAATCGTGGTTGAGTTGTAACCATACCTTACATGTAGGGGGCCCCATTCCTCTGTTTTACTTTCCACTTATGACTAAAATGGTTATAAGTCTTGTCTAATTGGAGGTTGGCATGTGCACCAAAATTTCTTAAATTAGATAAAAAATAGCTAAAAAAACCAAGTCAAAGCTGTGCACATTATGCAGTATGGACTTCTAAAAAAGCTGTAGTATGATAAAATACTGAACTGTAAATTTAAATCAGAAAATTAGTTAGTTTCTTCTTTTTTTTCAGTGGCATTGGAAAAAAGCCTTTTTGATTGTGCATTCTCACTAGTCACTATGCTATTTAAAAAAGAAAGTGGTGCACATGGGAAAACCTATTGGAAGATGTTCTCATGTGGGTTTGTATGTGTGTGTTTTGTCCTAAATCCTAATAAGAAAACACCATCCTAGACAAAAGAAATGAGGGCGTAGACAGAGCTTTCTGGTCTTAGAACTAGCTTTCTGGAGTTCTTTGTATAGAGAGGGGGTATAGATGAAGTGCTTCTTGTACAAAGCCGACCATTCATCTTTCTCCTTTGTCCTCCTTTTGCCTCCACCTTTTTATGCTCTCCCCCTATCTCCCTCCTCTTTCTTCCCTCTTCCTTTTCCCTTCCTTTCTCCTCTTTCTTGTTTCTTCTCTTCCTTACCCTCCCTTTCTCCCTTGTCCTCCTCTTGCCTCCACCTTTTTATGCTCTCCCCCTATCTCCCTCCTCTTTCTTTCCTCTTCCTTTTCCCTTCCTTTCTCCTCCTTCTTGTTTCTTCTCTTCCTTACCCTCCCTTTCACTCTCTCCTTCTGCTTCCTTCATCCTTCTCTGCCAAGTTCCAGTTTGCACTTTGCACCTCTATGGAGAACAAAGGCCAAAATGTGAGACCTCTCTACACATTCTCTTATCTTCTTCTTTTTTTTTTTTCCTTAAGAAAACATGAGAATTTTAGTTGCAGAGGTTTTCTTGTGTAGAAAGTACCTTTTGGTAGGTGTTCTCTTGTAGATTTTTTTTTTCCAATGCAATTTGCAATAGATTGCTATTCAGTTTTAGAAGTCTTTATTTCGTTATTTGTTTTTTATGCAATATAATAGAAAGAAAAATCCGTCAAATATTTTCTACAAAGAAAATTTAGAAATTTCATTGCAAAAGTGAAAAGTTTAATCAAATTCCAGTACCAAAAGTGAAGAGTTGGTCATCTTAAGAAAGCTATATTAATTGGTTGAAAGTTGTTTATGTTTATGGGGGGCATGGTTAATTTAAATTGAATAATGAGTTCTCTCTCTATTTTTGCCATTACTATACGCATCTAACCATCTCAGATGATCCAATGGAATTTTGGCTCGTGTCCCTACTTTTCTACGTGGTCCAAAATAAGTGAAGAATGGAGTGGATAACTCTAAGCTGTAAAACTGAGCTTAGTTTTGATAGGATATTGCTAGTTTAGAAGTCCTTATGAACATGGATTGTGTTATTAGCGTCTTATGATTTATTTACAAACCATTATTCACACATTGTTGGCTGTAAATTACTTTTATATTTAATAGTCCCAGACAAAATTCGGTATTAATTATGTAAAAATAAAATAAAAATATGGGACTATATTGGTTAAGAAACAGAATATGGGACATTTTCATTGCTGAAAAAGATTTTGACATTTAAACTTCTAGATTGCTTTTCTTGCATTGCTAGGGATGAGTGGTTTTGTTCCAGAATAAGAACTGTGCTCAAGTTTGCCGTCTAGGTAATTTTCTCAGATTTTTGTATGAGGCTTTTGCACCTATGTATGTTGAGAGAATAATACTTTTTGATTCTATGAATTGTATTTGGAAGTCTAGTATGATAGATAATTCTTGTAAACTCCTGGATTGTGTTTATAGCAGTGAAAGTGTAATATGCAATTTGGATTCTGAAACTTGGAAAGTGTGTGGAGAATACTGACATGTGGAACTAAACAAAATTTAGAATAAATTGTATTTTATCATTATTCATTGCCCATTACTTTCTATAACCTTGGTTTACTTGGGATCTTTTTTGACTGTGGCTTCTCGACCTGGATTGTGGGCATCGAAACTTCATTTTGAAATCTTCAAAATTTTACTTGCTAAACAAATTGCAGTTTACTAATTTATTATATTTTTTGTAGGCAGTAAATGATTGTATTGGTTTCTTGGGGCCATTGCTCCTCAATAAACTTATTTGGTTTCTTCAGAAAGGTATTTTGATCTCTTGAACTCTTTTCCTTTGTTGCCTAATATTCTTTTGGACAAGGTATAGTCATTTATTATTTTTTTAAATATTTAAAGTTTCTAAATATGGTCCTTGACTTGATCAATATGTTCAGTTTTTGGTTTGTTTTAGCTGATTTTCTTGTTATGATCTCTACATCTTTATCAACCTCCTTGATGTTTTCCCCAACAAACATCATCCTCCTTCAAAAGTGACATGGAATACCCAGTACTAACTATGGTCTTGCAATTTGAATTAGAACCTTTCTTCCTTGAAGTTTTAGAGGGAGAGATCCCCTATTTTTTATGTTATTGTGAATGTCCAATTGCTGCTGCAATTTTGGCATTTGTGCATGTTCTGAAAAGATAACCTCTTTTTTTTTTGGGTGACGTTTGACAACTTCTAATTGAAACTTACCAGCTTTTGAACGGTGAATTTTTTTCATCTATACCAAACTGCACCATGGTGATTATTTCACTTAAGATGTGTTTCCTACACATATTTTCCTATTACCCCTACCATCATAGCCTGCATTAATTTCTGCTTAACAAAATTATTTTGAAATTTATCGACTAAAATATGCTCGAGGAATGGAGAAAAAGTATATGAAAACCTATGTATGAAAGTACGGGAGATATTCAGGGTTGAGGTATCAAATTCAGGAGTCATATTATTAAACTATGGGACAGAGACATTGAGAGAGTGACAAGAGATCAATGGATTAACTATGGAAGGTATATACTTGCTAAAGACATTAATAGAAAAGTATAACGAGAAAATTAAAAATATCAATGTGATTTTTATTACCTTAAAGAAGACCTATGATAACGTATGATAGTCAATAGGTATTTTGATAAAAGATGCATACAATAAAGCAATAAGCATAGAAGAACTAATAGTAAGAGAATTAGTTGTTTTTCAATTATGTTAGGTTTACATCATGGATCATACTTAAGCTTATCGTTTTGCATTCGTTGTTAATGATTTGGCTTAAGATATCTAGGATGAAATTCTATGGCATGTAGCGCTTGCTGATGATATCATGTTGATTGATTACTAAATAGCCCATATGGTCAACTCATCCTATCAAAGCATAAATGAATATCTTATAAAATCACTATTAAGCTAGTCATTCATTATGGAATAGGAGGTTGGGGCAATCAAGAAACAACACACTAATAAGTTAAGCATAACAGAAGTACCAATGTTAAGATGGGTATGTGTTGAAAAATTAAAAGATAAAATTAGAAATAAACATATCCAAAAATGGAAGGAGTAGTCCTACTTTGAGATGGATTGAGAAAGAACTAGTTGAGATAATCAGACATAAAACAATGATTGTTAAATGCTACTCAGAAAGAATGTTGACAATTAACAGTAATGATGGAGGAAGAGAAGGGCCTAAAATACCATTGATAGAGATAGTTAAGAAAGATATAACTATTTTTAATAATTTTAGGCTCAACTTTTGATAGAATTGAATGAAGGAAGCATATTCATGTAGCAGACCTCATGTAGTTGTGACCGGACTTTCTTTGATTTGGGTCGAGTTCATGAAACAAAATGGCAAGTATTGCTAAATTAGAAGTTTGGAAAGAAACTTTAGAATACTAACTTACAAAGGATTTAGGATTAGTTGGAATAAGGTCTAAAATGAAATAGCAAGTAATACTAAATTAGTAGTTTGGAAAGAATCTTTAGAACACAGAGGATTTATGATTTAGTTGGACTAAGGTCGAATATTTTAAATTTTGTTTTCATTGGATGTAAAAAATATGAGTGAAAATAGTGAAATTGAAAGAAAATATGCCAATAAGTAATAAATTTTCTCATTTAGATTCAAATATTCATCAAGTGGGGTAGATAAGAGTGTCTTTAGAATGCTATACAATCAACATATTTCTTTGAAGTTGAAAGACCAAGTTTATTTGACATTTTTTTTTTTTTGAGAACCATGGATATTCTGTTGGTGTTTTACTCTGCAGAATATTCCCATGGGAGCCACACACACCATGTTAGCATGCATACTCTAGAAAGTGAAGATTCGGGGATCAAAAACATGGGAAGTTGTTGAACTAGGTATAGGAATATTCACGAGTCTTACAATGAGTCGATGACCACATGAACATATAAGATAAATAGGCATCCATTGCTTCGTCTCCCCTAGCTACAATTAACCACCATTTCATAGCTCGGGAACACCATTGGCTTTACATTTAATGTTGGATGTGTGGTAAACCATTCAAAACATAAAAAAGAAGTGAAAACATTGGGGAGATGGTAGGAATAGCACTAGTTTGAGATAAAATAATGTAGAGTAGGTTAATGTGATTTGGACATATGCAACAAAGACTATTAGATCATTAGAGGCACCAGTTAGGAAGAAGAAGAAGACCTTATAAGTTATAATAACGGGAGGAGAAATATAAATAATTAAGAAAAAAACAATGACTTACTACATAATAGAAGATTTGACCCTTGCTAGAGTGAAGTGGAGCAAACAAGAGTCCTGTTACAACCCCATAAAGCTGGATAAAGGCTCTATTGGAGTTGAATTCATTGAGAGGATAATGAATTTGATAGCTCGCTGTGGATCTCTAGGCAATTCTTCATTGGCGCCCAAAATTGGTTCTTCTAAATTTTCTTTGTTCTTTCTTCTATAAACACTAATGTGTTCATATCGAAAATATGAGTATTAAAAAATTTTCATCCTTTGCTGATTTAGTTTGGTCTAAAAGAATTTCTAAAGCTTCAACTTTTTCACCCAAAGACTTCACCTTGGTTCACTCAATTCAACTCAACTAAGCCTTTTCCTTGCACATGGGGTTGGCTATCTTGGTTCACTACTTGCCATTTTTTTTTTTTAGCTCAATATTGAGGTTATACTTCTATTATGAACCAAGATCAATATCATTCATGTTTATTGTCTGTTTTTTTCTTTCTTTCTTTTTTTTGTATTCAGGTACTGGGCATGTGGATGGCTATATTCTTGTCATGTTCTTGGGCATTGCCTCTATACTTAAGTACTTGCTTGTATCTTAAACATCTTATATGGTTAATCATCTTTTTATTCTAATTGGGCTTTCTCAATTTTCTAACAAAATTTATCTACCTGCACATCATACTTAACTGTAGTTCTATTGAAATTCTTTTTCTTGAGGTGCTTTGTAGATTTTTAAATTCTTGTATATTTATAATCTTTACTAAAATATTTGATTCCATTTCCAAGACATTGACTCAAAGAAGTTATAGAAACCACTAGCACGATCTTTTGATGTCTCACTGAAATATTTTGGGCAGTTGTAATAGAGCTTACCCTTATTAATGAAAATATTAACTATTTATTCTCAAAAGAAATAAAAAAAGCACAATCTTTTGATGTGGTAAATGAAGATTTATTGAAATATCTGAATTGATCCAAGTAGCTAGAGAGATTCAAATTCTTAAAATACAAACATATTTCACATATATTAATGAAATTACATCAAATTACAAATTGAATGTCAATGAAATATTACAAAAATACTCTATAAAAGTTAGATAAAATATCAAAATAAATAGAAAATTTTAAAAATCCCTTTGAGTTTATTACTTTGAAGTCCAAAGTGAATAATAATAATAATGATGATGATGCTAACTTCAACTTTTGTTAAAAGATGTTGTTGAAGAATAAAAATATATGAGATTGAACCAAAACTTTATATGTAATTGATAAAAATAGAGGATGAACATACGATTTACAAAAAGACTAATTTTAAAAAGAAAAGAACTTGTATTCATATTGCATGTGTAATGGTCCCTATGGAAGGAACATAATAATCGAGTGTTTCATGATGAGATGTCATTGGCAGTTAAAGGGTGGGAGAATTCGCACCTTTTTGCTTCCTTTTGGGTAGCCAATAGTAAGTTGTCTAATGGCTATGCACTAGGGGGATTGGTTAAGAGGGTGGGGAAACTTTGTTTCGGATTAAGGCTTGGTTGTGCCGATGTATTGATCTTAGTGTACAATGATGTATATCCTTTTTTACCCATTTATATATATATATATATATATATATACTATCCGTAGTTTCTTTAAAAAAAAAAAATTGCATGTGTAATCAACCCTCTTCTTTATATGTTAAGGTTTTTTTCTTTTTTCTTTTGACAAGAAACTAACTCTATATGTTAAGAATAAAAGTTGTAAAATAGTTTGTTACTCAACAATATGTGATAAGTATTATAGAGGTTATAAATCTTGTTATAAATCATTATATTTTATATTTTAATGGTTATTTTTTTCTTTTGACAAGAAACTAACTCTATATGTTAAGAATAAAAGTTGTAAAATAGTTTGTTACTCAACAATATGTGATAAGTACTATAGAGATTATAAATCTTGTTATAAATCATTATATTTTATATTTTAATGATTATTTTTTTCTTTTGACAAGAAACTAACTCTATATGTTAAGAAAAAGTTGTAAAATAATTTATTACTCAATAATACGTGGTAAGTATTATAGAGATTATAAATCTTGTTTTAAATCATTATATCTTATATTTTAATGAATTTTTAGTAAATAATCTTGGTTTTTAGTATATCTAGAAAGAAACATGGAGCTTCTCAACATTTAGGGTGTGTTTAAGAAAATTTTCTCATGGTTGTTTGGTTGAACATAAGAAAATATTTTCACATATTTTCCATTGTTTGGTTGCACGTGGGAAATGAGTGAGAAATTTTGTTTTTTTGTATAAAACAAAATATATAATAAATAAAAACAATAGATGATCTTTATTATTATCACATGATATTTTTTATATCAAATTATCACATGATATTTGTTATACATTCGAACTCCATGTAACCATATCTATGATTAACAAAATAAAAAGAAAACATTAATATTGATTCAATAATATTTTATTCAAACACATAAATATTTCATCAATCTAAATATTAAAACAAGGTCCATATATTCATAACCAATTAAAAATAGAATCTAATCCTAAATTTATGCATATCATTTATTCTCTATTGTTCTTGCCTAAACGCTTGTAAAGCCAATCTTTTTTCCTATCCTCACTAATATTATAAAATATGTTGGCAACATCTAGTCTTTCACCAAGATAATCCATAGCGTCAAAAGTATCGTCTTGGCTAAGACCTGGAACTTTATTTAGTTCATTGGAAACACGTGTACAATCAGTGCGGGCTAAACAACCGCTAAACTAGAAGCTAGCTAATCCTTGCATAGATTGGTCAATCGTATCATCAGATGACCTTCTTCTCTTCTTCCGACTAGTTGCAGTGTGTGGCATGGTAGATGATCTACTACGAAATTCTTGTGAAGAATCTCCTATATTAAGGTTGATATCATCTTCCAATTGTTCATCCAACACATTGTAGCGCATATTACCTACATAAAAGAATATCATTAATTATAATTTGTGATATTAAACAAAATGAGAATTTAATACAAATAATTATTCACCAATTTCATCATTTTGAGGCATTTCTAAATCAACTTTATTGTCGGTCGTTCCTCTTTCTCCTGTTGCTTGTTCATTACCAATTATGATAGCCAAATCATCATAATTTGGTATACACTTTGTACGATATATTGTTTTATCTGGATGTTTCTACATCAAGAAAAAAAAAAGTTAAGAAAAAATCATAAATTACAATATGGGAATATTAAAAAAAAATTACATCACATTTATAATGCAAATAAAATACCTCAAGATATTCATTCCATGCTAACTCATCAGTTGTCACACGTTGTGTCCTTGGATCCCACCCAAAACCACTTTGAGAAATCACAACTTTTGCACTCAGATAAACTGATCTAAGTGTTTTTAGCCTTGAATGAACATTAGCTGGAGTTACCATTTGACCCAGTATTTTTTTGCATTTCTTGACAAACATGGTTAAATGCTTCAGGCTTCCACCCATAGTCTGATTTATTACCCAAGCCATGTTCTTCAAGTAACACATTAATTAATACTTTATCCATCTTATCATTCCATCTAACTTGTCCTTTACCATGTCCTTTACTACTGTCATTTCTTACATTATAAAATGATTCATCCATTCCTAACAACACAAAATTAAAAGTTACCAAACGATCCAAGGATAGGAATGAAATAGAAAATTTCATAAAATAAATTCATCATTAACACAAATCAATATTTGTAACACATAAGTGCATACAAAGTAAGTCTAATACAATGAAATGCAAATTAAAAGGAAATTAGTTATTGACTGTGGCAATATTCATTCTACATTGACTCTGCTAGTGCATCTCGTTTGGCGATCCAAGTTAAAGATGGTTGAAACAATATAGTTTCCTCTTCTGCAATCATATCATCATGTTCCTCTTCTTCAATGTCTTCATCAACTTCACACAAATCTTCAGGGTCAATATCTTGTATAAAGTTATGTATTGTACAACAAGCTTATATGACCAAAGATTGAGTTTTTATATCAAAAAATGGTGAATTTTTCAAATATGCAAATCGTTTCTTTAAAAGCCCAATCGTTCTTTCTAGGACATTATGTAGTGATGAATGACGATACTTGAATAATTCTTTAGCATTTTTGGGTGTCTGACCAGCATGATCCTTTAGGTGATACCTAGCATGATCATTTTTGGTTCTTCTTCTACAAAAGTTATTTCTTTTACCAATTTTCCTTTTGATGTTTTTAATTTTTTCTCCTTTCAAAGTCACCATAAAAGATCTTGGTTTGATAATTTCCCATTTTAGCATATATTTCATGTTTATACATATATCTATTATTTTTGCACTATGTTATGAGCTTGAGATCGCTTTTGGAATTACCATACAATCTTGACTTCGTAATATCAACCTTTTTAGTGAGGAAAAACACCATTTGATTTTTATAAGGTCCACTTTTAAAGGCCGCATAGAATTTATTAAAAGCCACTTCCTCTAAAAGCAATAGTTGTGTTTGGTAGCAGCCCAATTATGTATTCAAGCAAACATAGATATTAACACTCCCCTTCATGTGCATGGATCATATTTATAATAGGGAGGAAAGAAAAGACTTATAAATGAGATAAATAAGTAAATCCTTGTAACGAGGTTCAAACACAAGACCTTTAGAACCACAAGCTTAGTACTATGTTAAGATCCACTTGACTTAAAAGCTATAGTTGTTAGGTAGAGATCCAACTATGCATATTAAGCAAACAGATATTAGCAATATTAATCTCTTTTCTTGAAATATTTATTTACGAGTGTAACTCCATAAATTACTGCAAAATTAAGGATACCCACTCCCGCTTAGTTCCAATCTCCAAATTCATATCCTCATTGCAGCATTTCATATGCTACCATTTCTTTGCTTGCATATCCATTAAAGTTCCCTCCAGTATATATCATCTCTCCTTGAGGTATTTCTTGAAGTACTTCTATATTTGTCCAAAATTGGTATTTTATTATGCGTATATACCATGTCTCCTTGAGGTATTTCTTGAAGTACTTCTATATTTGTCCAAACTTTGCATTTTATTATGCTAGTCTAATCTTATTTGGGATGCATATACAGTAACTTTGTTAATTGTAGTTCCTTATACTATAGATTTTGTAAATGTAATTGTATTTCTTTTCATAGTAACAGTAACGACATATTTTTCAAATTCATATATACAATTATTTTTACTCCACTTTTATTTTTATGTTTCTTAGTAGAATATTTTTTGTATTACTCATAATTTTTCACTTGCCCTTTTGGTTTCTTGTAGGCATATAATATTTAATTTTCTTCTAATCATGGTATCTGCTATCTCCATTTGTTTGCTTGTTAACATTTTTATGCTTTGAGTTGCTACCGTATGCCTATTATCATGGAGTTATGCCTTTATTCACACTCGATTAGAGTAGTATAAAGACTCTTTCTCATTTATCATCACTCCTGCATCCATTACCCATTCTTCAAAACACCCATAGGCAAGAGGAACACATCACTTAAACATTCTTGCCCTTTGCATAGTTTGACTAAGCAGTTTCATGTTCATAGAAGACGTCTCAAAGTTTTACACAGTCTATAGCTAGCTAACACAACCCTTTTCATTTTCTCAAGTTCAGAATCAAATTGTGTATAAAGGTAACAAATAAGTTCAATATACGCAAAGTTAAAAACTATTTCTTTTGTTGGATATCAATTTTGTTTTACTTACTCATTTTCAGAAGACCTCACAAAGTTTTATGTAGTCAATAGCTAGCTAACGCAACCCTTTCCATTTATACAGGCTTGGAATCAATAGTGTATGAAGGTAACAAATAAGTTCAATATAGGCAAAGTTAAAAACCATTTCTTTTGCTGGATAT
This sequence comes from Paratinospora sagittata, assembly GCA_035771175.1. Classification (NCBI taxonomy): domain Eukaryota; kingdom Viridiplantae; phylum Streptophyta; class Magnoliopsida; order Ranunculales; family Menispermaceae; genus Paratinospora; species Paratinospora sagittata. Next base: position 35,453,894 of record CM069604.1, read on the forward strand.
TAATTTTGTTTTACTTACTCATTTTCAGAAAACTTCTGTAATTTAATCAAAGTTTCGACATGTGATGAAAAAACTCGAGTTGCAAGTTATGCTCTTTTCTTTTTCATTTTTCCATTTTTATGAGAAAATAAATTAGGAAGTCATGACTGTGGTAAATGGTACAAAACAAGAAAGAAACAGTAGTACACATTTGGAATATGGTACAACATCATTGTTGTTTCATGTTGATATTGGTATATGCTGAAGTCCCTGACTAGAATTACATAATGAATTGTACAGAAAAAAGGAAAAAAATCCAAGAAGCTTAGAGTCATATTCTTAAATCTGTGATCTTATTATCCATTAAAATTTTAGCTCTACTCGGCAATTATGCCTTACCTATTCCGATTAGCTTTAGGGACTTCTCATAGCCATATTGCTATCGTTTGCTGCTATTGACTATATGATATCATAAACATAGTGATGATAATCATGAACAGAAAAGCTGAGTAGCATATTTCGTATGGAGCTTTACTATGAAATGTTTTCGGGTGTTGTCCACAAGATAATTTCTCTTTGGCACCCACTGTTGTCAATAAACAATGTGCTGTTGTAATTGTAAAGAGTCTGAACTGTTTAGACTGTAACTTTATGCACTATGATTCAAGGTATGTCATTCTCCTTTCTATTTTGCTTACTGTTTTGAAGAGAAGCCAACACTAAGATGGGACTATGTTGTAAGTTGAAACTAGCATAACACCGTTATCTTCTCTCTTCTTTGTTTTATAATATATCTGATATTGTTTTTTTATTCCAACTTTCATTTTCATCGCCAAATTTTATTTTCTTGCAAATGTCCTTCATAACTGCAATGTTTTTATGAAATTGAGCCCTTATTCAACAGGTCTTTCTTGGATACACAATACACTTTTCTTCTTTCCAAGTTAAAGTTAAAGCTAAGGTCTGGGATAATGACAGTCATCTACCAAAAGGTAAGCTCGTGTTTATGCACCTTAATATCTGAAAGTGATAATGCTTACAGGAGCTGATGCCCCACTGCACATCAATTAAGGATTCTCTGGCTTATCATTTAAAGCTTCCATATGATTTTTGGTTTTAGTAGTTCACTTCTGGTGGTTGTTCTGACCTGTGCCAGTCTTTTCTCCTGGCTTTTAAACCATTTTTAATGTTGTTTACTACTTCTTCAACTCTTCCTGAACAACAGCTCTTTGGAGTTCATGGGACTGCTTTCAGTAAGCATATTATGAATTGAATGCAAACCCACCATACAGGAAATAGTAAGAAGTGCATAATAGTTGCTACTGAAATTCTTTACGTCTTACTGAAAAATGTATGTGGAAATATGGGTATTTATGTGGTACTTGAGGTATCTAAGACAAAATTAATTGTGTATGGTTTGATGGAAAAGTTATTAATTAGCAGCAAGGTGCTTGATCACATGGCCGTGGATTTGGGCACGCTTCAGCAGACACTGATAATTTTTGAAGTTTTGAGAATTTGAGATCCATTCTTCTACTTTCTTTCCACTTATATAAGATATGTGTAAAAGAACATAAAACAAAAAGTGTTAATTGCAACCGATGATTATGGGATAAAAATTACGGATCCTGCAGGAACAATCAATCTTGTACAAGATTTCCAAAACATGCTCAAATCACAGTATACAGAAACCCAGGATATCTTTATTAATGAACATCAAACAGTATGTTTTAGTGTTTTTACTCTTTAGCTCATTTCCAAGATCTATTTCATTATACTTCACAATAAACTCAGAATATATTGGCTGTCTAGCTACAGAGGAATCAAACCATAATGACTAATGAAACTAATTTGGTCTTAAATTACTACTTGCAGCTTGAAGTTTAAGGTCTTAGTTGCTTCTGGTGATTGGGGTTCTTCCCTTGTTATATTAATACATTTATTTGGGCCAAGAAGAAGAAAAAAATGATTTCCTAATTATCTTTGATTGTATTCTTATTTGAACTTACCTCTATGATTCAAACAAGTTATCAGTGAGACATGTTAATTTCAGTTTCCATGTTTTAGTAGTCACTTTATCAGTGCACTTGAAATCTATAGCTCTTATTCTCCATTATCTGAATATTATTCCTCTTAACAAAGCATATTGCTACTTTACCTATTTATTAACAGTTTCCATGTACCCATTCTTTCAACAGTGCCTCTTTGTAGGCCTAGCAGAGCGGTCAATATTTTCTGAAGGAGAAATCCAAACATTCATGTCTATAGATGCTGATCGAACTGTTAACTTGTGCAACAGCGTCCATGATATGTGGAGGTAATAGTTTCTCTTCTATCATATCTAGAATGAGGGATAACATGCTGCTACATGTACAGAGTTTTTCACTTCTATGTTATATTGGTTTTTCTCTTTTTGTCCAATAACACATATCCACTTTTGTTTTCAAACAGATCCTTTGTCTGGACTTATGAATCATGATTGTTTTTCAGCATCGTTCTTGTTTTTTTGTTTCTCATTTTTACTGCTTTCTTTATTAATTGGTTCCATATATGATGCCTTTGCACTGTAATCAAACTTGATGGTGCTTAATTAAATGGTTTTTATTGCATGTGTCCAAATCATTTATCTTATTATTATTATTATTATTATTATTATTATTATTATTATTATTATTATTATTATTAACAAATGCTACTTCTTCCATCTCTAAGTGTGTGCATTTGTAAATCTATCTTTTTGATGGATTAGCACATCCATTTTAATTTATTCTCCTATGCTTAATATTTTTCACTTATTGTTTCTCTATTGCATAACATTCTGTTTTTATTAAGCATGGCTGAAATAATAGCAGACTTGTAATATTTCCTTTCAATGTCAAAAGGATGGTAGATCATATAATATTTTGAATGCTCTCCTTTTTACTCATCATACTTTCATTTTGTATTAACATCATCTTATTTCAGCCAATTGTTGAATAACCTAAATATTTAAAGTTTTCACTCATTAATATTTCTTGAATTTCAATCTTCATTTTCCCTTTACTTATATTTCTAAATTACATTTCAAATACTCGGTCTTTTACTAATCCTGAAGCCTATAAATTATAAAGGTCTTCGCAAACTTTTCAGGCTTATTCTTGATGTAAACCTGCCATAATTAGAACATAACTAGGTTCTCTTACTATTGTTCTTGCTATGGTTATCTCTTCATCATGCATATTTTTTTTATCAAATTAGTGAACCTATATGTAACTTCTTTTTTCCTATAAAATTAATTTTATTATATCTTTAGGTATCCTATCATAAGCTTTCTGTATAATACTGAACTCATATGGAGATCTTTATCTTTCTCTGTACCTGTTAATTATTCTTTATGGCAAATAAATGTTTTCATGAATGATCTTCCAGTCATAAAATCCAAATTGATTTTCTAAACCATAATTTACAACTCTTATTTGATTTATTTATCACTTTATCCTATAATTTCATCATATGACTCATCCACTTCGTATCTCCTTGAGTCATTGGTTCTATGGTTTAACACAAGACATCCATGCTTGAGGTCATGAGTTCATACCCTATTACTTACCTATAAAGAAAAATTGATAACTCTATAATTTTACGTAGTTCTGAATATTTCATTTATTTTAATATAAATTATCAAAATACTTTTCGTCTACATCAGAAATTCTTTTTGTTGATAAAATTTTATTTTTACATAACATCTAGTCGCTTGTTCCAGGTCATTGTGTGACATTGTTAGATGATTGCAAGGCACTATGTTGTTCGGATTGTTTGATTTTATTAGATTAACCATAGTATGATGATATATGACATTCTTTTAGTTCATAAACTTTTTTTTTTTTTCGTCATAACATGTATCCAATTATCCTATGTCATTGTATGCATTGATCGAAGATTGCAATGTATAGAAACAAAGGGATTGTTAGATATCTATAAACCCAACCATATTATGATGACATATTTAAACTTTTCTATGTTATATGTGATTTTTTTTCTAAAAAAAAAATGTTGTATGTGATATTTGTTGGAAAAGACAAACATTTGATGCCTTTTTGACATTTTTGAAATATGTCTCAATAGTTATGATCTTGTTGATAATGAAGTATAATTGTCTTAATTTTTTTTATTTTGTTTATTTTATTTTTTCTATTATCTTTTAAATCATTCTTTTTGCCCATAAACAGTATACCCCTCGTAGTTGGAAAAAGGCTTAGTTGAGTTAAACTCTTGGTCCATAAATGTTACATTGAAAATCCCGTAGTTGGGTGTTTAAGAATTGAAAGGATGTCTTGATAAACAAGTGAGAAAATTGTTGGATATTTAAAAGTGTATGTTAGAAAAAAAAAATGTTGCACTTGTAAATTCGAGCTATCTGTCAAGACACTAAAATAACATAGGTGGTTGGTGGGTTAATCTAAGCTAGCTCTTAAAGGACTCTTTATAGGAAAACAACGAGAATTTATAGTTCCATTTTCTACTCTAGTTAAGATATAAAAAGTTGCATCACAATATTCCATTCTTGGCCAAAAACTACCTTTCATTTCATATGAAATAGATAAATCCCCCTTTTTATTTAAATTGCGAAATTATTATCTTATATCCATGTATGTTTATAGTGTTATTTTGTTTCTGCATTTACTGTTATGAGCCATTCTCATGTTCTTGTTCTATGTTCCAGTTTACCCATACAAATTGCAGTGGCACTATATCTGTTGTACACTCAAGTCAAGTTTGCTTTTGTTTCTGGAGTTGCAATAACAATTTTGCTGATACCTGGTATGACTGCCTTTTATTGATTAACCATGTTAATTATGTTGTAAAAGATTGAGAATGCTTATGTATTGTATTTTCTTTTAATATGCTTTCACTATCTTTATATTCATCTATGTACCTCTTGTTGTGGATGGACATAAGATTTCATATGTATATGCCATATGAACTTGAAATGTTTTTCCAAATTTTTTGCACACTCCACATGCAGTGAACAAATGGCTCTCGACTTTGATTGCAAGCACAACAGAGAAAATGATGAAGCAAAAGGATGAAAGGTGGATATACTATACTCATTTTATTTTGATAGCAATGAGAAAATTTTGAGAGGAGGTTTTTTTGTATGGAATTTTCCTTGCATGTTACGACACCTAGTACCCAATTCATATGAACATCATGCACAAACTTTGATAGTTCACATTCACTTACTCAGATTATGGTGGGATGCCTAGTGTGGTAAGTGTGCATGATGATGTCTCACGCAAACATGTATGTAGAACCTTTCTTGACACCCCTTGCACTCATGCAACACAAGCTTTGTGTGATAATATTGAGCAAAGAGGCATAAACACCCTGAGATTGTTGAGGTTGCTCCATTGTTAGCTAGAGACCACGGGTTTCAAATTTGAAAACAACCTCCCCAATGTGGAGGTAAGGCTGCTTATATTATTTCTTTCCCCAGACCTTGCAATGGCAGGAGCCTCATACACTAGGTGTGCCCCTTTTATATAATCACTTGAATTACCATGTGATGAAATTAATCATTTGCAACTACTAATCAAGGGTATTCGATATGCTATTTTGGTACTTTACAATTTATAAACTAACATAGGTTACGTGTATTTCACCAATGTATCTTTGACAGGATCAGGAGAGTTGGAGAAATGTTAACATACATGCGTTCTCTAAAGATGTATGGTTGGGAGGTTATATTTGCCGATCACCTAAGGGATGCAAGATCCTTGGAAGTGAAGTACTTATCTGTATGAAAGTACATTACATTGTTTCACTTTATTGCAATGAGCATTAACAATACAAAATCTGTTTTTTCTTAACAACATTTCTTATAAATTGACAACTAACAATGTTAATAACCTTCTTTTACCAGACTCGGAAGTATTTGGATGCTTGGTGTGTATTCTTTTGGGCAACAACACCAACACTTTTCTCTCTATTCACATTTGGGCTCTTCAGTCTAACAGGGCATCCACTCAATGCCGCTACTGTAACTTCTAATTACATGATACTCCATGGTTAAATATATGTTAAAAATGTTTTTTTGTGAATTTAACAAATCAACTAATGATTCTTATTCCAGGTTTTCACTTGTGTCGCTTTGTTCAATACATTGATCTCTCCATTAAATTCATTTCCATGGGTTATTAATGGGTTAATTGATGTGAGTATCATTTTTTTAGTAGTCCAAACGTATACTACTGACTTTATATTATTTATTAACCGATATGCTTAATCCATTCCTTGATAAATTTCAGGCCATCATATCTACTAGACGATTGAGCACGTTCTTGGCATGCGTTGACCATATATATGAACCAGTGCAGATAGCTAACCAATCATCTACGTCTCTATCCGAAGTTGTGGTTGACTCTAACCATGATATGGCTATTGTCATTCAAGATGCCTCTTGTGTTTGGTCTAAGAACAATGGGGAGATACAGGACTTAGTGTTGAATCACATAACTATGGAGGTTCCGAAGCGGGTGCTCGTTGCAGTTATCGGAGAGGTGATTACAATGTTTGCAAATTCTTAACATTTTCTTTTTTATATATATTTATTTTTAACAATTGTTAATTGATCTGAGCATGATATATTTTCAGGTATGTGCTTTATTAATGTGTCTTATTGTGGTTATTGTTGGAATGCTCAATATGTTTGTTTAATTTGACAAATAAAGATTTCATAAACGGTTTATCACTTTCTCTGTCTTTCAGTATGTTTATTTTTAAGAATGTTAATTGAATGTATGAAAACCACCATAATGGTATATTGATGTCTTTATAGTCCAACATCAAGAGGGAGTCCCTAGACTTGTTGATAAGTATGGATTAAACTCAAACTTGTTAACGTCCATTTAGGGGAAAATCATGAGAGGTTAGATTGTGAGGTGACAAGCTTTGAGTTGGTCTAGAGCAAAATGTTCAGAGGGGCCTCATGCATGAGAGCAAATGTATGAGGGTGAATTATCAAAAGTAGACAACTTGATCTTAATTGGAGAGCAATCTGTTACGATTGGTATCAAGTAGACTCCTGCCTGGTATGCTAGTGAAGATGTTAGGCCTCTTAATGGGTGTGGATTCTAGCATTAGGAAGGAAAGAGTTGTTGAATTTGTTGATAATCCGTGCAGGCTAGAAGGCTTCCATGTGGCAGGCTTTGAGTTGGCCTCAATTGAAGTATTCATACAAGTCTTGTGCATGCTGAGGGAAAATTTGATAGGGTGGATTAACCAAAGAAAACAATTTGGTCCTAGTTGGTGGATAGTTCATCACACATGTTCCTATGATTACAAGTTTTCTCATAATTGCTCATTAGCCCTATTGTTGAGGAAAATTTTCTTGTGAAAATATAGTTTTCCTCAAGTAATAATTTTACTAGAAAAATTTTGTTTGGTTGTAAATGAGGAAATAGTTTCTCAAAACAAGTCTTTTTGTCCCTGCTCAAATCTCATCAAGACTTGATTACATGTTTCCTCATATGCCAGAAACTTAGTCACTTAGGCGAGCTTAACAATCTACCCATAAGATATTGGTAAGCAATAATGACTTGAAGGAAATCACACCCACTTGGGTTTCAAGCATCCTATAAGGGAATGCGATATTTGCACGGAGGAATTTTGTTTGAAAGACAAATATTTGGAACCTTCAATTTGCAAGGGTATGTGTAGCAAAAAGATAGTTTGAAATCAAGGTTAACATTTAGCTATTGTTTTTTTTTTTTTTGAGGTCGGTGGGTATCAAGATTCTTCTACTAGTCCCTCCGGGGCACGGCCACAAACGCCCTTGGACACCGTTGGCCAACATATTGGTGGGTGACATGAGTCTCACTTGAACTCTCCACCTCAAGGTTGGGGGCGCTTGCCCCTAGCCACTGAACCAGCCCACCGTTGGTTAACATTTAGCTATTGTTAGAGTCGAAAAAAATCTACACAGCATCCATTTTTGTCCTTGGAATCATATTTTTCAAAATGCTAAGTAGTGTGAGACTAAACTAGCTGAAACTAATAAGGGGTGGGCCTTGCAAGTGTGCATTTTTAACAAAAAAACATTAATTATTAGAATCAGAATAAAACAATCTAATAAAAACATTGGGAGATTCTTGGAACAAAGATTTTGCCACTTCTAACTATTAAATTCCAAAAGTTGGTGCTTTTATTCTCCAAAATAAAATGAATTGAAGTTATTGAACCACAACCTTGATTTCATATTTTTCACTTACCAAAATTTAATGCATCTGGAAAATGGCAACTCTTAGATTATAGCAACCACACAAGCTGAAAGACTATAATATCAATAAGAAGTTAGAAGTGAGAATTGGCATGCAAAGAAAACTGTGTGTTGGGAGATCTCGTTTAAAACAAGCAAAGAATAAGGGACCAAGATTGTTGTTGTTACAACTCAGCTAAAGCTATTGGTTTTGACCAAAACAATATTCCTACTCTACTTGTACAAGTAATGTTGGCATAACAACCCTATGAAATTCTATTTACTTGTACCCATCTAAAATATTATTGTTGTTGTCACATACCAGCTGAAGCTTTTGATTGTGGCCAAAAGAGCATTCCTGCTCTTGTTTCTAAAGAATGTTGGCATAACAGCCAAGTGAAAACTCTATATTTGCCTGGGCAAATGTGAGAAGGTACAAGGAATGAATTTGGCATGCAATTATAGATACTTGATTATTGTCTTTTTTTTTATCCCATATTTGTTCTAAAAGATTTCATTATCTGTCATTGCACTCATGGCTCATGGCTACTCATATTCAGGTTGGTTCAGGAAAATCATCCTTGCTTAATTCAATTCTGGGAGAGATGCGGCTGATACATGGTTCTATAAATTGTCGTGGTTCAATAGCATATGCATCACAGGTTCACTTACTCTTACTAGCAAAATCTTTCCTAATTTCCTACTTCTAAGTTCTAACAAAATATAGTTTTCTTTATGCTGATTTTTGTAGCCTTTAATTGTAGGTCTCGTGGATCCTTTCGGGCACAATACGAGATAACATTTTGTTTGGAAAGTGTTATGATGCAAAAAGGTTTTCACATACGAACAACATAATCCATTGTCAATTCCATTGAGAAGATTCTGTAACTTGGCCTCTATATTAAGATTTTCAAAATGTAGTTCTTATCTTTTTCTCTTTTTAACGTTTTCATCTGTATGCTTCAAAATGAGAAATACATTCATAAGTTTCTTTTAGGAACCAAACCAAGATTCTTTCCCTCACATTGAACAGATATGGAGATGTATTAATGGCTTGTGCGCTTGATGTTGATATTTCTCTGATGATTGGAGGTGACCAAGCTTATATTGGGGAGAAAGGAGTCAACTTATCAGGTGGACAGAAAGCACGTATTGCACTGGCGAGGTAAAATCTTATCACTATTTAATTATATTTGTTTGAACTTTGATCTCATACAATTTTCATCTTGGAGAAATATTCAATGGCCTTATCGGTTATCACTAAGTGAACAATTTCAGGGCTATGTATCATGGTGCCGATATATTTTTGCTCGATGATGTACTCAGTGCAGTTGACGCCCAAGTAGCTTGGTGGATTTTGTCCCATGCTATCTTAGGCCCTTTAATGAATCAGCATACACGTGTCCTTTGTACTCATAATCTACAGGTTGTTCCCTCAATGGTTCTTACCAATTTTATTTGTAGCAATTTTTTTTTCTTGGTATAGATTTTTTAGACAAATCAATGCATTTGAGTACGACAAAAAAAATAATATACAACAAGTTCTACTATACTTGGTTGCCTTTTCCAATATAAACTTTTCACTGTGTCACAAATCAGGAGGCCTCTTTGAACTAAATCAGCCTTGGACAATTTTGCATCCAATGATATTACTAGATTTGTTTCGCCATCATGAAATTTTTTTAAGAGATTGATGCATTGCAACCAGAGTGAGAGTTTATGGCACTATATGGGCACCCAAAGAGGCACTAGTTGGGCGTAGGTTCTCAAATTAGTTTTTCTTTTTCTTTTTTTAGTAAATTTTACATTTTTAGTAAATTTGCTATTTTAGAAAATCTGTTAGTTTCAGTAAAGTTACTATTTTTAGTAAATTTGTTATTTTTGAAATTTATTTTTTATAAATTTACAAGTTCGGTAAATTTACTATTTCCCATAAATTTACTATTTTTTTTTGTAATTTTATTGGATTAGGAAATTAGTGAGTCAATAGTATGTAAACCATTGTAAGCCCTAAGGCAAGTGGGTTTTTGGAAGAAGATTTATAGTTTTTACTTGAGGGTTTGCTCCTCTTATCTCTTTCTTGGTATTTCTTAGAATCAATAGGTTAGAGGAACTGTAGTTTCATCTTCCTGATTGCCCTGCATTAGAAAGGAAATAGAGAATTTAATTAAAATAAAAGAGAAAAAAGGTAGGTCGTCAAGAAGAGAAAGAACGGCACACCCCCAAGCTACATCAGAATATTTAAACAACCCCATACCATCATATAATCATTTAGCCCATAGCCATGGGCTATGGGGAAACAAACAACCAATTAAGAGGCAAGGAAGCACGAACAATCCAAAACAGAGGCAATATCACTATACTCTTCCTTAAAAATCTATTGTTCCACTCCTTTCAACTCTCCAACAAACTGCAAGCTAAATTACTAATCAATAATCCCACATCTTCCCGAAAAGAGACCCTATTAATTGGGTTGAAAATATCACTGAGATCAACCTCAAGCTCCCCAATAATGAAGGAGGTGTGAGCTCATCACTAGTCCCAAATTGCTTTGGTAAACCTACAAGACACCGAATTGTCTCACCAACTCCTCATCCTGCCTGCAAAGACAATACTAGTTACTTAGGGGATAGATCTTCTGCCTAAGACAAGCCTAAATAACATCCTTTGTGTTGAGCTTTCCTTGGCAATAAGCCAACCTAGCTTCTTGACCTTAGATGGTACATGGGCTAACCATATTAGTGAGGAGGAAGCGAAAACGGGTTGGCTAGGGTTCTCAATGAGCTTTGAGAGGAAGGACTTGGTAGAGCCATCATGAAATGTTGTAAGTGGATGATCGAGATCCACCAATCTGATTGATTTTTGGTTTGTCGATTCTTTCAGATTGTTGTTGTTTTTTAACGAGAAAATGCACGTTGTTTACAATGAAAGGTACCCCCATTTTTTGTGCCAATACTAGTATGAATGTAACCCCACAGGCTAAGTTTCTTTAAAAAAAGGGTGTCACACACACAGGAATGTTGGGAAAAGGATGTCTAAAATTTTGAAACACCTTTATTAATGCCTAGGAATGCCACTAATGCAGAGTTTATTTGCTTACTTTTATGCACAACTGTTTCCGAACTCAGATAAAGGAGACGGATTAGCTAGCTAAGAACCAGCGTAAAAATTTTTAGATAAACCATGACATGAATATACTTGCTCTTGATAGAGTGGAGCAAAGGAAGTGACTTGATGTAGTCATCCGACTCATCCCATGCAGTGGGGAATAGTCTTTATTGAGTTGGGTTGAGTTAATTGATTCCTAATTTCTATTATTTGATGGTGATTAGCATTTAAGATGCTACATTAAAAAATCAAGCATTCAATTAAGATTATAATAACATAGTAATATTTAGAGGCATGATTTTCATTTGCCTCAAGTTTTAGTGCAAACTAGAACTAATCTTTTGTGTAACTTATTCTAGTACAATTTATTTCATGAAGTCCGTTACCATGTGAATTCAATATACACAAAGGCACGTAAATATAGAGACAACAATTTCAATTCAGTTGCTTTCTTGTCTTCTCATTTTCTTTGTTATACCCCTTTTCCCTTATGAAGTCAAAAGCATGAAAATACTTTACCTGTACTAAACCTTTTTTCGTGTTTTTTTTCTTTAGAAAACTAGTGCATATAACAGTGCAAGCCTTGTGCTCACTTAATTGTTTATTGAAAGAAGAGAATATAATGGAGTAAAATTTTACTCGAAGTCATGACCACTATTTAGATCTATATATGATTGCTATTGTGTTTAAACTTTAAACATTAAACATTACGCTAACAATTCACATGCAATTCACTTCACTTAATTTCTCTGTCTGCTCCAAATCATGAAGATGTTTTTGTGAGTCAACAATCTAAACTATAGCTGAATGTGTTTTTTTTTTTTTTTTTGTCATTTTATAAGAATTCTTTATTATATTAAAATTTGGAAAGAAAATTGGAATCAACACATTATGGACTTGCAATAGTTCTCACCATTTTGATTTCATGCACTATTTGAGATTATAATTCTTAAAAAATATTCTAATGTTAAATAATGTTGTTGATTGAAATTTTGTATGGTAACAGATCAGAACACTATAGTATTTTTGTTCTATCTCATTTTGGTTTCATGCAGTGTTTTGAGATTTACATAGTTAAATACATATTTGGAGACGTAGATTGATTGTATTTCATGGCTTGAGCAAAGTAGTTGATTTGGTTAGACATTTATTTGTAATCATTTAAAATAACAGAGAAGTATTTCTGTGACTGTATGAAAAGAATGTGACAAAAGTAGTTTTAATCGAAATAGTATGTTTCCCATGTTATAGGCGATATCATCTGCTGATATGATTGTGGTCATGGATAAAGGACATGTAAAGTGGACTGGAAGCTTAGCTGATTTCATGGTTTCTCCCTATTCAACAATCCTTTCACTGAAAAATCCAATTCTCTCTCAATCTCAACATCTGATAGAAGAAAGAAGCACGAATCTTTCAGATCTTTCCAAACAGAATCTTCTGCTAGAGGGAAACTTGTTAAACATTTCTGAGGAAATACAAGTCCTTAATGAAGAATCAAGGAAGGAGGGTACAGTTGAACTAGGCATATACAGGTGAGTAATATCCTTTTCAACAAAGTTATTCAATGCATACATGCTTATGGAAGAAACTCCCTTCTTGTATATTATATGCTGCACACATCAAGATGTCATAAAATTGTTTATGCCATTCCCTGAACCCACCCTGAACCCTGAACCTACAGGGGCCTAAACGGCAGAATTAGATGAGCAACCATCTAATGCAAGGGTCTTTAGGATGTTGACACTCATATTACTGGATTATTAAGAACTTAGCAATCTCGATGGAGATGGCCGGATAGATGGACGCCCCAGCCACTTTGGCTTTAAGCAACTAGGATCTATATGAAAGATGTAGGGATTGGCTTCTTCCTTGATGTCCTTGTCTATCAATATTCCAGCTCTTTGAACAAATATTAAAACTGACTTTGACTTGGTAACAAAGCACAAGCTGATCTTGATGGAGTACTCAAAGACTAAATAAGTTCTGTGTTTTATTCTCAAGGGTGGTGAAATTTTTTTTATTAAGCTCATTGCTTTATTGTCATCTTTTCACTTTGAAAATCCACAAGTTTTTCATGATTTTCCTTCCAAAGAATATGTAAAAGAGTTGAGGGGATTATGTAAAAGCTATGCAGTTTTGCCTTGTCTAGAGGAAGCAACTAGTGTGTAGACCCTACCTTAGTGGTAAATGTTTTATATAGTAGTATAAATTTGAAATACATTCCATCCAACCAACCACACACATAATAGTGCTCCAAAGTCATTCCTTCGTTTAACTCTACTTGGTTCAATTCTTTAAACTACATCTTCTCTTATTTCTCCCTCATGAATAATTGAGCTGCGTATTCAAAACTTTCACTCGTCGATATCTCTTGACTTTCACTATTCATTATCTCTTCCCTTATAAAGCGTCTTTGAAGATTACATTTCATGTATCCTAAACTTCTAAACTCTAAAGCTTCTTTCCAGAGTTCTAATTTTGCATTACCTTTCAATTTAGCTTTGTCTATAGCATGATATCATCAGAAAATAGCATACATATACTGCCCTGACTATGTTTGGTCAATTCATTCATAACCCTTGTAAAAAATATGAGCATAAAATTGACCTTTTATGTTAAACTACTGCATGTGGAAATTTGCTAGTCATTCTTTTAATGATTTTTTTTTTTTTTTGGAAGAAACAAAAATGTATTGTATTAATTTTTAGAAAGAACGGAGCAAAAACTATACAAAGCACCCAAAACAAACAAAGCCCCTATGAATGAACAAATTTACCCCATCCTTTGAGCCAATCGCTCATAGCAAAGCCCTTAGACAACCTGCAATTACCAACACAAAAAGAAGCTAGCAAAAACGATTTTTCCCACACCTCTACAGGCTGGTAGATGTGCGGGAAACGATTTTTCCCATTAAAACGATTCTTCCCATTCTTTTAATGATTATATAATTCTGTTAACCACAAATCTCCGTCTTCTCCTAAAAACTTCAAAACCTCAATAAGGATAGCACTTGCTCCTCTTCACTTGATTATGATCTTGTAAAATACCATTCGATGAATTGAGAAAAGCTATGAAATGTCTTGCTGTGGCAAAAACGATTACATTATGAAACCATGTTATGATAACCTTGTTTGTAGGTGGGTGTCTAACATGATAACATCCATTCAAGCATTTCCAAAGTGCAGGCCTAACTAGGTGAGTGTCCAGGCATCTTGGGGCCAAAAGAGTTCTTGAGCGCGACCAGGGAAACGGTGTAACAACTGTAGACTAGATTTTCCAAAAGAAGACAGTTCATTAATTATGCTACATTTCTATGCTTTCAATAATATGCTTCTGGTATTTTTTCTGTTCTATGTTTCAGTCAGCTTGTTGAGGTTTTGAATCATAATATATGTTGATTATTACCCCATGCAGAAATTATGCCAAATTCTCCAGTTGGTCTGTTACATTAGTAATATGTATTTCAGCATTCTTAATGCAAGCATCTCGCAATGGAAATGATATGTGGCTATCCTTCTGGGTTGATACCACTGCCAGAGACGATCAAATAAAGTATTCCACATCCTTTTATCTGGTAATTAGTTGAAATTTCAAGTTCTATAAGATACTAGTTAGACTAGTCTTATCTTTTTTGAATCATATTATTGTTTACTAGCAGAGAAGGAAAGAACAAGTACAATGACAAATTCATCTCTACAAAGTACAAATTAAGTAAATCAAGGTTGCCTTGGGAAAAGATATGTATATATATGTATACACACACACATGTATGTATGTGTATATTTATGTATGTACGTATGTATAAAGAAAGATTGATAAATGCTGCACCACTTTTGTCAACTTGGTCTTGGCCTAAAAAATTGAGGAGCTCAAATAACATTCCTCTCTAATTTATTGAAATTATTCCTTGTTTCTAATTGTTTACATGTTGGTTATGCAGCTTATCCTCTGTGTCTTCTGCATTGTAAATTCTGTTTTGACTTTGGTTAGAGCATTCTCATTTGCATTTGGTGGTTTGCGTGCTGCAATTCAGGTGCATAATAAGCTTCTTAATAAGCTTATGAATGCACCTGTTCATTTCTTTGATCAGACACCTACTGGAAGAATACTTAACAGGTTAGATTGAGAAGATTTCAAGAAATTTTATGGTTCCACAATATTTCCTTATTATATAATGGTTTTATTACGTAGGTTTTCATCGGATCTGTACACAATTGATGACTCTCTCCCATTCATTCTAAACATTCTCTTAGCTAATTTTGTTGGTATTTTGGGGGTTCTGATAGTCTTGTCATATGTGCAGGTAAATTCAAACCTTGTATGCATCTGTCCTTATTAGTATATTTCCCTTTGCTTTTGATACTTTTCTTTTATTGGCTTTACTTTTTGGCTATTAAGACGTGTGGATTCATGCAGGTCATTTTCTTGATTCTGCTACTACCCTTTTGGTATATATACAACAAGTTGCAGGTACCACCTTTAAATCATACATAAAAATAAATTTATTTTGAATTAGTATCTCTCCAGTTTTTGTACTTAATTTTTTTTTATAGGAAACAAACACTACATTATTATACATGAAATGTTTTACAGGCTACAGTAGTCATAGCTTAAAGAGGACAAGATGTTCTCCTTGATGTTTTTCAAGCAAGCCAAAATCAAGCCCCAATCCCTGGCCCCCCCTCTCCCAACCTATAGCCCATAGATAATACGCCAAGTGATGTGAGTCCTCTCAAACCCTCAAACTATCCCTGTCTACCCCTAAAAAATTCTAGAATTTCTTTCTTCCAAATAGACCTACTACAGCCAAGGTTACCACTCTCCAGTAGTTTCTTATCTTAACACGGCACAACTCCCTGGCAAGGAAGGAGAACAAACAGTCCTCGTTTGGCAAACTATCCCACTAAAGATTCCATCTCTCGCAAATACTCTTAGAAAACTCACATTGCACAAGAAATGACTAGTAGACTAACTTTCTTGCTTGCATAAAGAATACCAATTAGGAGAAAGGACTCAATTAGGAAATTTGCGTTGTAACATCTCTGCACTATTCAACTTCTTGAGAGCTATTTAACCCCGAGAATTTTGACTTTGGAGGGCACATGGGCTTTCCATATGAATTTGTATGGTAGGAACACCGCTCTACTTTGTTGGGTAATGAGTTCATGAAAGAAAGATCTAGATGTAAAATTTCCAAAAGGGTTACCAGTCCAAACCCCACCCTGTACCTATTTTGCGAAAGATGGAATTGTTCTAAACACCCTAAGAGTGAGGCTAAATCATTGTTCTCCTATTCTGACAGATTCCTAATCAAGTGTAGGTTCTAATTCAGATTCCCCTGTTCACTAGAAAGATAAAAAAAGGATGAGATTGTACCATTATGACACGACAACCTGTACAGGTAAGGAAACATATCCTGGACACTGTTCGTCCCACACCAAACATCCTCTCAAAACCTGATTAATTCACCATTTCCTAGTCGAAGTCTGTCATGGTTAGAAAAAATAGGTAGATAGAATGGATAAACTTCCAAGGACTCCTAAAAGTGTCTCTAACAGATTAGCTAGCATCCTTGGTATTAATCTGTAACCCATGTCTGCTCTTGATCACCTTAGCCTTGTAAGGACACTTGCTGCTTAAGAAATCTTCACAGCCATTTTCCAGCCAGTGCTACATTCCTCTTGATTAAGTTACCAAGTGCCAAGCCTCCTTGTGCCATATTTCCCTTGACCACCTCCCCTTTATTAGAGGACACCCCTTGGCTTCCTTCTCTCCTTTGCATAGGAAGTTCCTCATCATCTTCTCAATGAAGCATACCGCCTTCCTCAGGAGCTTGAATACTGATAGTAAGTAGGTTGGAATAGCCCCCAAGACACACATCAGTAGAGCCACTCTTCCTCTCTTGGATAAGAATCCTCTTTCCTATCCCTCAATTCCTTTAGATACTCTCTCAATCACTGGCTCCCAGAAATCTAACTTCAACGGATTCCCTCCTAGCAACATACCAAGGTATCTCAGTGAGTCAGTGGTCAAGACCCTATAACACATCCAATCAACCATGCCATACACACTTAGCTCCTCCTCCCTCAAGCTAATACCCGCTAATTGGAATTTCACCATACTAACCTTTGCATACTTTAGATATCTTCTAAAGTCGAAATCCATTAACCTTTCTTGTTGTTCATGCCATCAATTCCTTACCAGTATCCATTACTTGGAAGAACAAAGAAATAGTGATCCAGAGAATCATCCTCAAGCTGTGACTTCTGCTCCATTTACACTCCAAAAGTAAAGTCATACAATTTCTTCAATGCCACTCTGAATAATGGTTTATACAGATCTATTGTGCAATTCTGTGTTCTACTGATTAAAACTTGATCAATATCTAGTAGTCTGGCAAATATTTCTTATTGGCAAATGTAGGTTTTATTCACTTATTCAGTTTATATCTTTGTTCATATTCAGTTGTTTAATACGTCTATCATAATATTCGAAGATCTGTCAATCTGTAAAGAATGCACACGTGTGGTTGTTTTCTGGATATGATAAATAAAAAGAAAGTATGCATAACCAATCTGAAAACAAAAGCACAATAAATTTTATTTTTGGGTGTGGATTACCCCCCACAAAAAAAAAAGAAAAAAAAAGAAGTGAACCAGTCTCGTTGGTTCACTTTTGTAAGCTTGATTTGGTTTTGGCTTGAAGATTTAACTAAATCTATAAGTTTGCTATTTTGGACTGATATTGCGTAAAATAATAAATCCCTTGCAATGTTGGGGATATTATTTAATCAATATTTCTATCAGCACTACTATAGGGCAACATCCCGCGAGTTGCGAAGACTTGACAGTGTTGCACGCTCCCCAATATATTCATCTTTCACTGAGACATTGGGTGGATCATCAATTATAAGGTCGTTCAAGGCTGAGGTAAATACATGTATAATTACTATTTATGTTGTATCTACAATAAGTGCTTAGCTTTCCTCTTTCTAACATCATTACTTAAAAATCAATGTCAATAGTTTTAAGCACATGACAACTAGCATCTCAAATTCGTATTGCCAACCAAAGTGGTTGTGATATAGCTTTATTGTTGTTATTTTTTCACAGAAACATCATATCCTTTATCTTACATTGTTTTTTCTCATATATATTTAGCATTTTGAGAAATTAAAAAAAAAAAGAGTGTTTCTTAAATGCATACATTACATTGGTACCCTCAACTTGTTGCCACCTTACATGGTAGGATCAACACACATTGATGCCGATAATATACTCTCAAATTCTCAATAGGCTTTCTTAATAGATATCTATAATTTGATACTAAATCTACAAGTTGTAGGCTATGAAAACATTTGAATTGCTTCCATAACATGAGACTGATCCTCAAAATGCCTCATATGGCGACACTTCGAGCTTGCTAATCTAACATACGTTGGTTCAAAGAATCCCTATTTGAATCCGTGTCTTAAGATTCATAATTTGGTCCAAAGAAAAAGTTTTGAATAATTAGCTAGAATCCCAGTGCTTCTTAATTCCGTAGAGAATCCTTAAGTAATGTAGAATCCTACAACTCAAAGAAATTTGCATAATTATTACAGAGAAAGAAAAGATCACGCCTCAAAGTTTCAAACACAATACCTCAAGTTTCAAATAGGAAGTTAGCAATAAATTTTGTTATGTAAAATGTCATTCTGGAAAATGTATAGTTGTTGTTTAGAATTTTGTGCATAACTTATGACCATTAGGAAATTTTAGATATGTTAATTTGTTGTGAGGTTAAGTTCCTCAACAACTGTTTTCAGAAATCAGTTCATTCTTATATTTAATAACCTAGTGAGAGGTTGAATGGGAGATGAACAATTATGAAGTACAGAAGTATTTTTTATTGCTAGCATGCCATTTAGAAAATATTTGTGACTCTTAGGATTTATCTATTTGCAATTTAATTTTCCAATTCTCTAAACAATTTATTTCCAATTAACATTTCAGCAATATGCAACTAACATTCCCCTTGAGGTAGAATTCAGTGATAGACCTTCCCTTTGGATCTGATGCTCCATCTTTTGCTAATTATTTCTCAGGTTCAATTATGAAATGCTGCATATTCATTAAATTAAAATTGGGCATTTTATAGTAATGATTGTAAAGGCAGAAGAGAAAACAAACTGAGAACTTTTAGCATAAACCATTAGTGGCCAATTAACCTTGGGTTTCGTAACCCTATAGCAACTTCAATTGTGATATATTTTTATTAAACATTCTCCCTAGTGCTATACATTTTCAGTTGACTAATATCAAAAAAATATGATGAAAAAACTAGCAAACAAGCATGAAAACAAATTGATACACGTTATGAAGGAGGATTAGTCAACTGGTATCTTCGTTGACCTTTGCAAGTGATTCTAGTATTTTCAGCCTTGAGTGCTAGCATCCTTCTATGTTTTTTTGTTTTGTTTTTTTTTTTCTTCAATGCCCAAGCTAGAGAGCCTTGGGCACACCGGGCCTCAGAAGGAAGCACAAAAGCCAAGAACCGACCAATATAGATATCAACCCATAAGGAGCAAGTGGACCCTGGACAACATGTAGGCCTTTTAAGCCCACACAAACTATAAGCTAAGAATATGGTTACAACAAAGGGCTCATAGGCCCACACCACATTGCCCGTTTGGAGATTTGATCTTTAGTCATCATGTGGCCAAGAAGTTCTTGACCACCACACCAAGTGGTCATTAGCTGTATTTTAATTTGCTTATTCAACCTTGTTTCCAAGGAAAGATTCCATGAAACTCGGAAATTTAATATTGGTGATTAATTTCGGGTTCAGGACTGGGGTACATTGTACCTTAGCCACTCAGTTTGTTAGAAATGGATGAGATGAGGTATGTCTGTCAAAATGACTGGCTTATGTCGGCTCCATTAATGGTCCAAACAAAATTCATGTACAATGTTGGTTATAAAATGTCAGTTGGCATTTTTTTTTTTAAATGTTGAGTCAGTCAATATTTTGACATTTGTCAGCATCAAAGCTAACAACCTGTCTACCAATATAAGAATCTGATACTATGCTTCAAACTAGTTTCCAAGAACTCCAGAAGTGGCCCTACTAGCTGTACCTTCTGGTGAGTTGTAGAACAACTATATAAATCCTGTGAGAAGTACTTTCCCGCTTAAAACTTAACAAGACATCAAGTAATATGCACAAGAACTTAACATCACCTAGACATAAAGGTTTTAGATTTCAGATATTGTTCAGTGGGGTCCTGTCCTGACATGAAGGCTTATATTTTCTGAGATTAGTGACCTAGACCTCTTAGAATAGAGAGATCCGATATATTTTGGGTTTTGTTAATTTCTTTTATTTATTGCCTCTATGGAAAATATATTTCAATTGCTAGTATAAAAAAAAATAGTTCTAGCTTCCAATCTAACCTCACAAGTGGGCAGGGACTTTTCTTGGATAGATTCACTGAGCACATTGCATTGTATCAGCAGACCTCATACTCAGAGCTAGCAGCAAGTTTATGGCTTTCACTGCGACTCCAAGTACGCCACACCTTTCTGTGTTTCGGCTTTTAATTTCATCAGCTTAGATAAATAGTCCATCTTATGTATTTCTTCGTATTTGTATTGCTGCAATAAGATTTGCAATCTAAAGTCTGAACAGTTCAACCATGAAAGCGAAGCATAATATTATTAATATCCCATTTCTCCTTTTTATATTGACTGTTGTATGTTTTAGTTGCTAGCAGCATTTATCATCTCTTTTGTGGGTGTTATGGCTGTTACTGGTTGTCGAGGTGATCTCCCAGTTAGCTTTGGTACACCTGGATTGGTAAGCTTTTGGCTCGTTCCTTTATTTTCAAGTGTCAAATTGCATCACTTCACGATGTAGATCAATCTTTTCACAAGCATTATATCTCATTTGACAGCTAGCATGAGATCATAAGATGCTTCATTTGGCTGCAGGTGGGCCTGGCTCTCTCATATGCGACACCATTTGTCTCTCAGTTGAGTAGTTTTTTATCAAGCTTCACTGAAACAGAAAAGGAAATGGTTTCTGTTGAACGAGTGCTTCAGGTATTAACAAGGAATGACAATTTTTGTTTACTTTTTATCCTCATTTTAAATCCATGGACTCTATTCTTGCTAGTATATGGACATTCCTCAAGAAGAACTTCAAGGATGCCAATCTCTCCAGCCAGATTGGCCCATCCATGGACAAATTGAGTTTCAGCATGTCACCTTGCGGTATTTGCCATCTTTACCAGCTGCTCTACGTGATATTACTTTTACTGTTGCCGGAGGCACACAGGTGATTGCACATATAAAGCTTGATCCGACTTTTCCTTTGTAGTTCAGAAAATATCAGATGGTTTGTGCATTCTTCTTGTAACAACTTTTCTGATAATATCATCAGGTTGGGATTGTTGGAAGAACTGGTGCTGGAAAATCTAGCATTTTAAATGCCCTTTTTCGCCTTACTCCAATATGTGGGGGTTGTATATTTATGGATGGATTAAATGTGGCTAATATTGCTGTTAGAGATCTTCGCTCACGTTTTGCAGTTGTTCCACAGATCCCTTTTCTGTTTGAAGGGTCTTTAAGGTGCAACATTTGAAATATTATCTTCTATTAACTTGATAAAATGTTTCATTTTATTCATTCAACACTGCATACTTCCATTTTACTAGCTTTTGTATGGAATTATGATTCCATTGTATTTTTTACATCTATTCTGTGAACTTTTTTCCATTGACGACCAAATTATGTGCTTATTATGTTCTTGCTGATTCCTAGGTACAACCTAGATCCGTGCCAAGTGTCAAATGATGCACAAATGTGGGAGGTTTTGGAGAAATGCCATGTTAAAGATGAAATAGAAGCAGGAGGAGGGCTGGATTTTCATGTAAAAGAAGGCGGAATATCATTTTCTGTTGGGCAGCGACAGCTTATATGCCTTGCACGTGCACTTCTCAAGTGTTCCAAGGTAGGTGTATAAATGATGGCTCGAAGCAATCCTCGAGACCTGAACATATCTGTTTTCATGATATTGCACAATTAAACCTCTGTACTATTTGCTAGTGGAGAAGATTGCCCTTTTAAATCTATTTTAATAAAACTAAAAACATTGTGTAAAAAGAAAAATGCAAAACTCTGAAGTTATCTTGGAAGTCAAATAGATCTTTCATGCTAGAAATACACCCACAATTTGAATCCTCACAATAAAATGACAATCCCACCAAAACAAACATAAATCCCATGATGACATTAGTTTGTGAATGTTATTTGTTGAACCTGAATTTGCACTACTCAGAGCCATGAGGAATGCCATTATTGTATTGCACATATAGTAGAACTATTGAGTGAAGAGTTCCTGTATCCTCTTGTAAAAAGGCCATTTAAATGAAAACCACATTTCAATGTTGAAACTGTATCTTTCTTGAAAAATGAGATCTTTAAAATTATCCCAAAGGAGTCTTACAAATAGGTTATGTTGAGAAGTTTTCATAAATTGGTTTCAACTATATTAAACTTACCTCTTATGTCTTCTATGTTTATTTAAAAAGCTCTAAATTCAGTAGTGTAGTTTGCCATGTTTGGCACACGAGAAGAGGAGCTAACTTTTTGTATTTTCTCCCTGCAATGCCTTTAATTCTTATTGCTTTAAAGTCTAAACACCTTCCTCATCAAACTTATGAATCAGTCTTTTCCTCCCTTTCTATTTGGAGGGGAAAAGTTCCTTCTGCAGAAGATTTTTCACTCAGTAAGTGTTTTTTTAACAAAATTATTATTACTGATCTCTTTCATAATCCTTTTAGTGAACCTTTTCTCCATGTGCAAATCCTTATAAGAAGGATTCACTTCATTGCCATTTTGGTTCAATTTAACTCTCCTTTCTCAAGAAATCAAGTTGTCCTAGGTGTTTCGAGAATCTACTAAGGCCCAATTTAGTTACTACGAATCCCTAGTGGTGACCTACAAAGCAAGGTCAAATTCGGAGGATGCTGCCCTCAACAGTTGTATGGGTCCTTTAGTCAGAGAAGAGAGTAAGGTTTCTAGGAATGGAGATACAACATGACCATTAGATTTTATAGATCAAAAAGCACTTGTTTATTTGGGCAATACCATGTCTCTATAGAGATTAAAAGGCATGTTGTTCCATGGGTCAAGTAGTTTTGGGGGTTTAATGGAAGCTTGTTTGATTTCATCATGTGATGAATTGGGCTAAAACAGTGTATTTAGAGTAGCTTCAAATATTTGCCCTTGATTTCCTCCTGGTTTTCTTTCATTTTTTATCTTCTGCCTAGGCTATCTAAGCATGTATTGAATATTTCCTTATATAATTTTTGGCAACATTTTAAAAAATAAGTTAGTAACTACTTTCCTAGTTTTTTTACCAATTGAATATACTAATTCTTGCATTGGGTAAAAACAATGTCAGAATATAGTAGGGGCCAACTCACAATTTCATTGAAGTACATATTTCTGGAAAATAAAATTTAAAGAAAAAAAAAAAGCTAAATTAAGACTAAGTGTGGTTCTAGTAAAGTATAGAGCTTCTCTATGGATGTCCTTGCATAAAGTGCTTGGAGGTGTTAATTATGCATCTCGCCTTAGGGATTGAAATATATTGTGGTGTTAAGTGAGTTAGTGGTCGTGACTCGTGTATGTGAAATGTATTGTGGTGCTGACCAAGTTAGTGGCCATGTATGAGGACCCATGGCTCTTCTTCTTCTCTTATTTATATTTAAATATACATATATATATATATCGTTTCTTTAAAAATAAAAATAAAAATAAAAAAACTATATGTCATTATCTTTTTTTTTTTTGGGACATAAGGTGAGCTTTTAGATATCAAGAATGTCTGTGAATGACAAATGAACTAAAGGAATGTCATAGGTCTACTGTTCAATTTCCTGGGAAAGCTACTTGTTTTCACTCTCTATCCAACAAATGTTGAATTCTTGCAGGTACTCTGTTTGGATGAATGCTCTGCCAATGTTGACAGCCAAACAGCGCTAATTCTTCAGAATACCATTTCCAGCGAATGCAAAGGCATGACAGTGATTACAATTGCTCACCGTATTTCCACTGTGCTGAGCATGGACAACGTTTTGATTCTTGAACAAGGGATCCTGGTAAGCTTGAACTCATACTACTTCTTGAGTGCATTTGCACCAACCAGAGGCCATACTACTTTACACTATTTAGAAGGTAGAAGGACAAGAAAGACCATCATATGAGGCACATTCAAGGGGTTAACATCACTCCTGATGGGCCCTGGTTAGATAATATTAGCTACTACTTTCTATGAGTAGATAGCGTTAAGGATCAGTTCCAATTTTGTGTGGCAGACCTACATGTCAAGACACATGGTCTTTTCATGTGGCTTCCTCTATCATATTTACCATAACTTTATTTATAGAAAACTTAAAAAATGTGTCAAAGTGCCATGATTTTCCTTAAAAGATTTTAGAAATTCTTTCAAGATTATCACAATTTGGTGTCTCCTAAAGGTTAAAGATGCAGTTCAAGATTGTCACAATTTGGCACAAGACTACTTCCACAGAACTTTAGCCTCAAAATGATAAAAGTTTATATCTTTATAATATCACTCACTTATCAATACAGATCACCTAGTGCTATTCTCTAAACCTCTTAATTAAAACTATGGAGTTAGCTAATACAACATTTATTGCACCAAGGAATGAACTTAGTGTGTAGAACTTAGTTTTCAGTTACAGTGCACTTGCACCGAGGCACTAGGTATTCCTTTTTCCTCTTTTAGTAATGGAGTAATTGCTCATGATAAAGGAACAATTCTTTATATATTTAACATGAATATCTTAGCAAATGATAAACTAGAATTGGAAGTGATACTCAATGTAATTTTACACTTATTTACAACTCAATGGATGACATCAAAATCCTATTTTCCTTCACTGATCAATTCAACTCAATTCAACAAAGTCTTTTCCCTACTACATATGGTCGGATACATGAATCTACTTCTTTTACTCTAGTCACTAATTAGCTAAATATCCAAATTGCTCTTTGCTTTGTTTGAAAGCTTCCAATGTTGGCAGTATAACTTAACTGAAGATTAGGAAGATTCATCTTGTTGTGTTACCCTAGGTCTATTGATGCAGTACACAGCCATTCTAGATTTCTATTTCCTTACTTCTATTTCTATTTTTAGTTTCCTAATTTAACTAGGTTTCTACTTTTTTAGTTTCTATTTTGTTATTTCCTATTCATTCTCTAAGTTTCCATTCGTCTAATTAGACTAGGACTCTTATTTCTATTTTCTTTCTATTTTTCAGCAGTAGGCATGCTATTTAAGCACATTAGAATTAATGAAAATCAGATTTCTGCGTTTATTCTTCAAATTTCACTTACAAGCTAGTGTTCTTTGTTGAGAAATTCCTCTCAGAGCTAGTCTGTTGCACCATCTATGATCCCTATGAATGAGTTCAATACCAATTCATCTTGGGTTGTACCGTCTTTCTAACACCTTAACTTTCGAAGTCGTAAATTTATTGATCAACAGGTAGAAACAAGGCTTTGTTACTTGACATGAGAAAGCAATAGTTTGCGGACTAGTTGATTCAGCACAGGAAATAAGAAGATGAAGAAGTCGAATAACTCAAGAATCACTTTGTCCATTCATGTCAATCAGCCATCTCTCTACAACCCTATTACAGACTTTTTATAGACACTCAATTAAAGCGTTAGACTCCCAATAATCCTATCGACTAAATAATCCTCATCATTCTCCATGGCTTGAAGAACTCAACTCAGCAAGTTAAACAATGTCATCCCACAGCCAATCGATTTGCAAGTGCAGGCTATTGAATTATGTACTTTTACTCATCCAAAGTTGTGTGTAGGTACACTGAATCAAAGTTTCCATGGCTGCAATAGTATGGAATCAAACTTTAGGTCTTCTTCTTTGCAAAGTGTGTTGGTCATGAGGGTAGATCAAATAGAAGAAAAGTAAAGACGAAGAAAGAGTAATTATGAGATTAGAGACGGAATATCAAAAAAATTAGAGAAGGCAGAGAGAAAAGGAGTGTGAGATATTAGAAATTAGAAAGATAAAGGAGAAAGGAAGAGTTAAAATCAATAGTGGCATAGAGCTGATTGAGAAGAAAGGATGAGAATAAGATGAGGAGTAGATTGATCAAAAGGGTGTAGAACACAAAAATCACTTAGTCAACTCATATCAATCGGCCATCTTTCTAAAACCCTATTACAGACTATTTGTACACACAAGTAAAGAGTTAAACTCCCAATAGAACTCTTAATAAAAGTTGTAATCAAGTAGAACATCCAGAATCCAAATTTTCTCTAATAAAACAATGAGACTCAAACTGAAGTCCTACATTCCTTCTGTATTTAAATAAAAGAAATTTTGATAAAATCAACAACTCAAAATCCTATTTACTAATTAATCTTCATCAGCAGCTCAAATGTTGTACCTAGCTAACATCAACAAAATCCTCAAACATTGTCATGCAACCTCTTAGCTTCCTCACTTCCAGTGGTTACCTATTTTGAGATCATTGTTTTATCAAAGTAGTCCTCAGGGAAGTAGAGGTATACCACGGGAAGAGTGAACAATGTCAATGACTTAACTTTCTAAAGATTAGACAATGCCCAGTTGCAGTTAATGGTCCTCCATCCTCCAAGCAAAGCCAAAGTATGTCCTTCCACCGTGAGGAAAATTGAAAGATTAGAAGAATTTCAGGCCAATATTGATAATGTGCATACCATGGCAATGACTATAACATAAATTAGGAGTTTTTTGTCTAATCACTGAAGTTCTCTAAGTGTATCTATCTAAAAAAGTGCCAATGGGGATCTTTTATTGTTGAAAGCACTCAAGATTCTGCACTGCCACCAGACACTGAATTCCACTTGTCCATCCACCATTTGCTTCTTCACTCATTTCCAAGAAATGTTCAAACTTTACGTCATCAAGGAAAGCTTTGACAAAAAAGTTTGATAGGCTGAGATTCCCCCTTTTTTTTTAGCAGAAACAAAAACTGAAATCTATTAAAATAATAAAAACTGTACAATGCTCTTGGGGCACCAAAAGTGCAGAGATTCGCACTTCATTGTTGTTTGCATGGTAGTTAGGATCGCGATCCGGATCGTACGATCCTACATAAAAAAAAAAAAAAGGATCCAGATCGTACTAGGATCGCAAATATTGCTTGGCGCGCCTGAATTGCGATCCTGATTGTAGGCTCATTGGGATCGCAATTCAGGAACGATTCAAAAAAAAAAAAATTGCCTTTTTTTCGTTTTTTCTACATTATTTTTTTAATTTTTAATGTTATTTTTTTGCTTTAAAAAAACAATTTAACTCACTATTCATTTTACCCAAATTGCAAACTGAGAGAGAACCCCCGCACACCCAACCGTGTGATTCAAGAGGGGAGAGAAGTAGAGAACAGCGATCGTCGGTGCCAGAGTTCTTTCCTGGCGAAGGAGGTATGCCTCCCTTCTTCTCGTTCTCTACAACCACAACTCCTTCCTTTCTTCTGCCACATCTCTGCTCTTCTTCTTCTTCTTCTTCTTGGGATGGGTATCGCACAATGCAACTGTTGGATACCCTTTTTTTTGTTTTTTTTCTTCATTCTCCTTTGTTCTCTTCTTTTCTTGCAAACAGCAGGGGTGTTGCAGTGTCGATACCCCCTTTTTTTTTTTTTTAAATTCTACAATTCAATGATATTTTTTTTGTCTATGATGCTTAATTTTATGTCTTTTATATCAGCTGCAACTAGTAAACTGCAATTATTTTAACAAGTTTGAAGGTGTGAGTGTGACACTTTGACTGTGATAGTTGAAACTTGAAAACATATAATAGTATGTCTGGTGGTGGTGTTGATGGGTTGCAATTATTTTACTTTTATTTAATATCTTTATATATATTTGAAATATAATTTAATAGATTTGTAGAATCTTACGACTTATGATTCGATCCTACGATCCAATTGTCAAGAACCCCTCACCAATCCTAGTTAGGATCTCGATCCTGAGTACCTTGGTTGTTAGGTGGATAAAGCTGACTGACAGATTTTCTTCCTGAGGAGCCGATGATAAGTTTGGTTCCTCGAACTACATTCACTCTTTACAACCTCATGTAGCACTTTCCAAAGAAACCATATAACTGAATATTTCCTAGAGTCTTCTTATCTTCTTCTTAAAGCCAAGTTTGAGTACATAACATTTTCGTTGCCTGCTCTTGTAGGAAAATTGGATCTACACAACCTAATCTTTTTGGGTAATGATATTCAGTGAGATCCAAGTAGTTTATCTTTGCTTCTCTTATCTTTCAAAAAGGATACACTAGTGGGATAAATATTCCTTATCCAAAAAATTTAAGGAAAAAAAAAAAGAGGGAAGAGGAAGAGAACCTAGTAATAACCAAGGATTGGAAATTCAACTTCGCTCTAGACTTTGGTCACTTGAAAACCGGAATTAATTCGGATAAATTTAATTCGACGTGGAGATTTTTTGTAAAAATTTGCTCAATTAGAGAAGTTTAGAGAATTTTTGCATAAATGCTAAAATATCTAGATTAATTGTAATATAAGCTAAAAATTAATATAAATAGACACTTTTGATACATAAAAATGTCTATAAATGACCTAACAAAATCAATCTTGTTAAGTGGGTTGATGAATTGGAAATGGTGGCTTTTGGTCTAAATCACTTTTCTATATTTTGATTTTCAATTTTGTGGTGGCTTGCTTCTCAACCATATACTTTGCTAGTTTGACATTCCACCTTGCTCATTTTATTAGTTTATTATTCAAATGTATTTTCATCTTGTTTTATAGGATTTTAACTAAAAAAAGATAGCTTTGGAAACTCTTCTAATGTATTTTTAAGTTTTTGTCTTATTTAACTTTCTTTCTTTCTTTTATCTTTGTTTTTATTGTTTCTTTTCTTCTTTTTAAGTAAGGCACATCCCATAAAATTACATGATTTCTTAGCTTGTGAGATTATTTTTGTAAATTTATATTGCTATGTTGGTTGATGAAGTTGAAAATAAGGCATAATGATTGATAATTTTTTTATTGATGAAATAACACTTGTTTACTTCTTTGTTGAATTTTGTCGAATTTCATCGAATTTTTACATTCTATACTTAAAAAATTAAACTTTTATCGAAGTTTATTGAATTTTGTCTAATTTATTGAATTTTATCGAATTTTTTGTATTTTTTATATTACATCCATTTTTTATTTCACACTTTAGTGGTTCATAAAGCTGAAAATTTTTCTGAATTTTGGCCAAAAAAATCAAACCATGGTAATAACTATGTGGAGCTGGTGAGTGTTCTTTCAAAAATGTTACGGCAACAAGGGTGTGCTTCATTGGATGTAAACAAAGCACCCCAAAGTGCATAATTCAACGTAGTTCAATAGTTGTTAGGGTGCTTAGTTTGCCTCCAAATAAACACTATAGTCTATGTAGCACTAATCTTCTCGTCTTAGCAAGAGAGTGGAGCGACAAAGGTGAATTGCACATTGTTTTATCAGCATTGACATTTGTGTTCTTGCTTCTGTGCTGTTAAAACCTATTGTCAAATTTAGAATGACATTTTTCTCTATCTCCACCCTCCATCCCCCCAAGGGCTTCCTCACATTTTCTGTATGTAGGTTGAAGAAGGGAACCCCCACGCTCTCCTGCAGGATGAATGCTCCAGATTTTCAAGTTTTGCTAAGGCTTCTACAATGTGAATGTTTCTCAAGTTATGCCCGGCCTTTGTAATGCAACTTTCTCAAGTTCCGCTCCATTTCCATTCCCAAGATTAACCAAATACCAGGTTTAACTCTCTTAACAATCCGCCCTTGCATACCCATATGGTGATGTTGAAGTGATGGATCTACCTTTTCCTTCACTCACATAGATTAAGTTACAATTAATTATGAGTTTTACTTATTAACATATGGGTAAGGAGGTAGGCGGATCCAAAATTAATATGGAATAGCATCAATAAATGCTGTTCCAAGTATCTGAGATTTGCTACTAATCCTTTTTTCTTTTTGAGAATCTGGAGAACTCTTGGGCCACATTGGATCTTGGGGAAGAAATTTATTTTTCTGGCTCATGAGGAAGTCTGGCAATTTGAAAAAATAATAAGAAGAGAAAAAAAAACTATACCGACGCCGGGCATGTATTGTGCAGCGTCCCATGTATCTGGAGGATGCTATGTTGGTGCTCAGCGTCCCTCTTAGCTCTAATAATAAAAACAAACACTATGAATATGTGGTTTATTTGTTTATTGAGATATGTTCTTTAGAAGGCAAATCACATCCTAAATGAAGTGGTGAAGTATCTCGACTACAAGTCTATCTTTTGGGTTTGTTTTAATAATGGGTAGTTATCATTTCTTGTGGGAATTCACCTAGTATCAAATCATTAAACAAAAAAAAGGTGTTCTAAACAAAACAAAACAAAATTAAAAGAGCGTTGGGGAGGGGGGGAAACTCAAGCCTGCCCTCACCGTCCGAGCAGAGGGTGGCTACACAATAAACGCACAGCTCCCCTGACTGCACAATGACCTTGTGATATTTATTATAACCAAAGAAAGTACAATTATGTGTATGATTACACTTTTATGTTTATTGGGTATATCTTTTACGCATTTCAATATCTTAATGAAGGTGAAGTTACACGTGTCTTTCTATAGTTGAAGCACTTCTCTTATTTGTTCACCTGTATTGTCTTGGAAGGTTTGTCATCACATTTGTTCTTTCTGTTAAGTCTAGGTAATTTCTCTTTCTACCGTGTTTAAATTTACTATTTTCTATTTCTTATGGTCATATAATAGTACGGCTCCATTTACAGCTTATAGACTTCTTGTTTTTTGCAAAAGTGATCATGGAACAGTAAAAAAATCATGAAAACTGGTTTGCTAAACTTTTCCAAAAAATACTAGGAATGACAAATATGTTTTGTAAAAGTATTTTAGAGTGTCTTTTACTTGAAATGGTAAGGAATAAATGCATTTTTAAGGAAAATTTAGAAAAAAAAAAAAAAAATTAAGGTTGTGCCGCGTTTGTGATTCAGATACTAGAATACAATTTAAAACATGAAAACTCAAAATGCTTTTGTTGTTTTCTAAAAGAAAATATGTTTTTCTTGTAAATTTTGAGAATCTGTTCTTGGATTTCACGTTTTTGATGTTTCTAAATTTTTGGATCGTATCTGAATACAGCTAAGATTCTACTTGCGTTTTTAGCTCACTTTTAATGCAGTAATTCTACCTTCTAACAGTAGAAATTGTCATTGCACGAACGAAAGATAACTTTTCTTCAAAAAATAAGTCTTGAAGTACTTCTAATAGTTGTACTAAACGGGTTAACTGCAAAAATAAAAATAAAAACAAGAATAGACAGCAACACATTGCAATCTTATAATTTCGCTCTTCGTTGCTGTTGTACAGAACCGTCTTGAAACAAGTAAACGTATAATGGGTCCGAGATCCTTTGAGAAATGTCTCTCAGCGGCTTTACGACCCTAAAGACCTTCCTTAATTAAAAGAATCGATTATTGGTTTAAAAAGAATCGATTATTTCTAAATTTTGACAAGAGAGTAGTACATGAGATAAAACTTAAGAATTTTACCATTTTTTATTCCCTTGGAAGTTGGCGACCCAGTTGCTCAGAGATCATAAAAATATCAGAAAGAATATAACCTTAACACAAGAACAAGAACAAGAACGTTGGAGAAATGTCTAAATTTAAGAGTTTACAACAAAAACGCAAAATGCTTACATAATGGATAACAAACTTAAACATAGCAGCAGATAACGAACTAAACTCTTTTGATGCTTTCTGAAACAAGTCATACGAGGATGGTTAATTACATCAACAATCCTCCTGGGAAAAGGGAATAGGGAATCAATGAAAATAAAAAATGATAAAACAAAAAAAAAGTACAAGAAACAGAGAACCTCTAACTACATAACAGCCTGTGTATCAGGAAATTAAAATTAATTTCTATGGGAATAGAGAGATGAGCACCATAATAGACTCAAAAATGAATTCAAATTGCCAGCTAGCTCTGGAAAGCAGAAGAGTAAGCTTTGCACATATTCAAACTCCCCCAATACCACAACACGCATCTTGACTTTCTTTGCAAGGATACAACACCAATGAGACTTGTCCAAATCAGTTGTGCATAAATCAATCTATCTTCACGGATGAGTAGATGAGCCTGGTGAACCAGAAGCATGCATAGAAGCCAATAGTGCCAGTTAGAACAAAGAATGCATATGAAGCAATCAGCATGTATCCAAAATACAAAATCCCTGATACTGGCTTCGTGATCTCAAGCTTCGTGAAGAAGTAGAAGATGGCATAAAGAAAGAGGTACAGTGCGGAGGATCCAGATGTCAGGTATGACCTCCACCACCAGAGGTAATCCTCACTGCATAGCTGGAAGTAACATAGCACGATAGTAATCTCAGCGCAAGTGACAATGAGAATGACAAAGACAATGAAGAGGAAACCAAAGATATAGTAAAACTGGTGCAGCCAGATTGAAGTGAGAATGAAGAAGAGCTCAATGAAGACAGCTCCAAACGGAAGGATACCACCAATCAGAATTGAAAATACTGGATTCATATACCAAGCCTGCTCTGGTATCTGTCTAGGGATCTTGTTTGTCTTCACTGGGTCCTCAATTGCAGGCTTCTTGAAACCAATGTAACTACCAACAAACACAAGAGGAACTGAAATCCCGAACCAGAGGAAGACAAGAGCAAACATAGTTCCAAATGGCACAGCTCCTGATGACTTCTGCCCCCAAATGAGGGCATTCAAGACAAAGAAAATAGTGAAAACAGTAGCAGGGAAAACGAAAGCAGTTCTTAGAGAGACTTTCTTCCATTCTGTACCCTTGAACATCTTATTTAGACGAGCAGAGGAGTAACCCGCAAACAGGCCCATGAAAACCCAGACAAGGAGCATGGCTGTCATCAACCCACCCCTGTTTGATGGTGAGAGGAACCCAAGCACTGCAAAGATCATGGTCACAAGTATCATTCCAAAGAACTGCACACCTGTTCCAACATAGGCACAGAGCAGGTCTGAGTTTACAGGAGGTCTGAAAACATCCCCATGG
Source organism: Paratinospora sagittata (assembly GCA_035771175.1). Lineage (NCBI taxonomy): Eukaryota > Viridiplantae > Streptophyta > Magnoliopsida > Ranunculales > Menispermaceae > Paratinospora > Paratinospora sagittata. The sequence goes on from CM069604.1 coordinate 35,487,378, forward strand.
ACCAGTTTCCACCCGGTCTCTTCTTGAGCTTCTTCTTGGGTCTCTAGTTGGTTGTACTTGGAGATGTCACGGTACAGTGTCCGCAGCATGATCATAGCCACCATTCCCGAGAGGAAGAGAACTATCATTAGAGAGTTGACAATAGAGAACCAGTGAATTTGATCATCGGTCATCAAAAGATAGGTATCCCACCGAGAGGCCCACTTCACATCACTATCCTGGAAGATGACAAGGTAACGAGAACATAAATAGAAACCAAAATCTCAAAACTGTTTGCATTTAGAAAGGAGTTTCTTATTATCAGCTCTGCAGAGAAATTTCACCTGAAACTCAACATCATATGTGAATATAATTTCCTTCTTATTGTCAACCTCTTGTGGAGAATCAGAGTTAGTGATTAAGTGCTTTGCATGGGGATCACAGGTTGTCAAGCGATTTTTCCCGTTCCACTCACCATCATATTCATGTTTTACACTGGGAACCCTCAAAAAGATCAGATACTAGAAAGTAGAAGATGCCCTAATGGAGAAAAAAGAACTCACTAACACCAAATGTTTTCATATGAGGAAAGCTCTTAGAACTGACCTAAATGGTTTGACCTCGAATCCCACAATCCTTGATGAGTCTGTTTGTGCATCTTGGTGATACTTTACTGTGAATACCAAATGATTGTGGATATAATGCTTTTCATCCTTGGTCTGAAAAAAAAATTAAAAAAAGAAAAGGAAAAAAATAAGACAAGGAACAGAAGAAGAAGCATAATCAGACAAGATGAATGGCTAACTTCTTGTCATATCAGACCATCAGATCACCAAGTTTTAAAAGATAAGAGACTCGATAAGTGACAGTACTTACCCCGCTATATTGCCTTTTAAACCCAACAGGGAACCCATGTTGATATACAGTAGAAGATTCCTGATCTACTCTTCGAACAGGAACAACAAGAGGAAGATTATCCAGGATCCTGTCAAATGAAACATAGGTTTACATAGAAGGTCAAAATAGAGAGCTCAGGAATTTAACCATTCAAGTTCTTGCAGATGCGAACACAGCAGTTTAAGCCTTACATATTGACCCGGTATTCATCATCTATCTTTTCCTTGAATTCCTTTGCAGATTTTCCATCTAGTTTTACTGGGCATAAAACATTGCACATCTGTGGTTCTCTCATTTTAAACTGCAACAAGAACATTCTATTCAGGAACTATGCAATAACAGGAAATTTAATGCAGCGTCATTAAGTTGTCCAGGTTCTAACTCACCAAATAAGGAGAGTTCTCAATACGATCTCCACGAAGAACTTCACCAAGATTCTCCGCACTGTCAATAATAGAGTCTGGACGACAATATGGAAGTGTATAGTAGGAGTATGGAAGCTGGGTTTTTGTCGAAGTCAGCTTGTTCGCTTTCACCTTCAGTGGATCGCCCTGCACACGAAATGCATGACATTGAACCACAATAGAAGCAAGACAAAATCAAAATATGAATGGAACAATGTGAAGTAACAAACTCAAGTAATGCATGAAAGCAACATTGTGTTAACTGCCCCTAAATTTATCTGCGCAACACTTCCTCCCCAATGAAAATGGAAGCAAAGGAATAAAACATATAGTGCCGCTATGTAATGAATTCAATTCTAGGGGTTCATTTGATAAGTGACACAAATATTATTGTTTATATATATAAATAACTATACACCAAAAACAAGAAGTCAATGTTTGTAAAGAATGAAAATATGGATCATTTCTGAAAATGATTAAAAGTCATTTTTGGAGTATTCATCCTGATCCCAAGTAAAAAGCTAATGAGCACATTATCACCTCTTTTACATATATAAAATTAAATGCGTCTTTAAAAATTTTAAAACAACGAAAATACAACTAATTTTGAATTGTGCACGCACGCACGCATATTTACATAAACGAAACAAACTAATAAATTACTAAAAACATGGGGAGAAAAGGCTTCGTAGGTTACAAATGATTTCCCTAGATGATAAGTAAGAAAAATTGAAGAAATCACAGAGAACCTCAAGAAAAAAACCAATATGCTTCCTCTCCTCAGGACTGCTTAAGAGCATCATGTGCAACTCAGTTTTTTGAAAGAATAGGTTTATGTTTGCTAGAACTATTCTCGAATTGGCTGCCCCATAGAGTTTCAGCAAAACTCAAAAATGAAACTCCTAAGTTTCTCAGCTACAAGAGGACAAATGTTGACTCTTCTGATTTGAGCATTAGGCTGGAAGACAGATATTAGGTCACCGTATGTTTGGTTCAAGAAGAAAGGACAATTAATTGCACCCAAAGGACCACAAAAACAACAATTCTGTTTTGTGTCATTCCAATAAGTGAGGGTAATAGACTATATTTGCCTCTCCTGAATCTGAATGACCCAACAGTTACTCAAAATGCTAATCAAAGCCTTCCAAGCTATTTTCAATCTGTGTGCTCTTCAGATACTAATGTATAATATCCCTTCGAGGTGTGTACCTAGCGTTCAAACAGTCTCTAAGGTAATCCAAAAACACATCTCATTTCACTAGAAACATAGGTTGTGGCTCAAATAATTAAGTTGCGGCGCCAGTAAAGAGCCTGTGCCATCAATTATTACATGAGATGCTGTTGAGATGGTGAGCATAGCGACCGCCTTCAACTACACATTACTCGTACAAACATACAAAAAAACAAAGGAATAGAAAACGTGACACTCGATAGCTAGATCTACTAATCCAAAACGTTTCGCTCACCGCAAAATCATCGACTATCCTCTACAGGCTAGGAAACGTCAAGCAAGACTTAATTCAAGCCGAATCTACAACAAATCTGACGTATATCAAGGCCAACTACTGGTCATGGAAATCAATTACAACAACGATTCGGAAAATCAACAACAGCATTTGGATCTAGCTAGTGTACACATAGATCTAGAGATAACAGAATGCAGATCAAACAAACAGATTACAAAACAAACTAGATCTACACCTACATCAAATTAAAGTAATAAAAGTAAAAGAAAAACACTAAAATTGCTGAAACCAAACCTTCTCGAAGTCCTGAGGAGCAACACCGGGGAGATAGAACGAATCGCCGTGGATAATGAACAGCGAAAGAATCGCGACCGTCCAAATGTGAAAAAGCAGAAATCCATGAACCGAAGACGCCATGGATTCACAGAAGAAAAAAGACAATTCGGATCAATAGAGAGAACGAACCAATATGAGAAATCTAGGGTCCGGTTATAACGAAGAAGATGGAGATCTAGGATTTCTAGATCCAGTGAGGCTCGTCTTCTTCTTCGTCTAGCTTCAACCTCTCGTGCCTCGTTTTTCGCGTTAGCTTTATAAATTAATATGACTAAGGACCCGTACCCGGTTGAGAAGGATTAAAAATCTCGTTTTCGCGCTTGCGCGTTAAAGAATAGTTGCTTCGTCTCGACGCTGGACGATGCTGTTTCGAAATCTAGAACACGGGACGTCACTATATTTGAACCCAGATCTGGTACGTAATTACCATCTTGCCACCCTACGTTGAATTTCTCCTCGCTTATCATTTTTAAAAACTGTTTTCAAAATTGTGTTTTTAAAATCTTGATTTTAGAAAACATGTTTGTTTTCTTCACAAATTTAAAAGTTAAATTAAAAAAACAGTTTTTAATTTTTTTTGAAAACATTCCAACCAAACAAGTTTTTAAAAAATTTTAATTTTTTAAAACAAAAAAAAAAATAGAATTTAAATTTGATACCAAACATGACCTAATTTTTTAAGTTCTTTTAATCTAACTCAGTTTAATCAATTATATATAACGTTGCCAAGTAAATATGTTTACAATACATAACTATATACTATATAGGACTCAAATTGGAACTTCTGAAAAAAAAAAAAAAAATGATAAACTCTAATTGAAAAGTAAACGGTAGGTATGTATAATACAAAGATTGTTGATTATACCAAATTTCAAACTTCTAAAATTCGCAATCAAATCCAGTTTGAACGCATGGAGTCCAGTGTAAATATCACAGGATGATAAAAAAAAACTATAAAACCAAGGGATTTAAATTTTAGTCACCGGGATCAATTGTTTATTCAATTAAATATTTTTACGATTTAAAAATTATATTCGTGTTGATGTGATATATGATGATTAGAGGGTATTTTTTTTTCTATTTATGTATAAGTACTCCTCTAAATATATATATTAACAAATTTAGTATAATAAAAAAGTAAATGCAAAGATAGCTATGTACTGGTGTGACAAAAAAAAAGAAGATAGATAGATATGCACTGAATAAACTGAAAATGAACACTTTTGAGAAAACTGTAGAATTAACATGAGCTAAAATGATCATAAAATCTGTTAAACTGATTTAGATGCGTACAATAAAAAGATTGGACTGCAAATTAAGAAATGTGAGTTATTAACAATTTACGTTCAGTGGCTACTCGGATTGCAAAATCAACCTATATTAGGTTTGAAGTTCGAATCCGAAGAGGCCCTGCACTATTTATAAATAGTGTAGATAAATGATCTCGGATTTGATCTCGGAGGTACTAGACACTGTTGAGTGAGCTGTGTAGTGAAATGAGACAATATTATAAGACCATAGTGGCTAGAGTACAATAAATGAGATACTTGGGTTGAAGTATAACTTATCATTAGTGGTGTATAACTTAATTGGGTTGAAGTGAACATGTTGTCACGGGCATACTTGTAAGACAAACATGATACTCATGCGGCACCTCGAATACGCATATTCTCGGTCAGCCATTCTCATAAACTCATGTCGCAGCGGAATACTCATATATCCTGCTTGTGCATAGCACAAGATAATCACTCGGATGGATCACTCGGATGCCTTCGATAGCAGTACTTGCACAGCGCTGCCCCGGACCATGCAATATCGGTACGTTCCATGGATAACTCACTCTTGAATATCCTCACAAGCACACTCTAGCACGTAGGCTAGAGATAGCTCAATGCGTTCAACTCGATAGCGGGTGGCATAACAGTGTTAGGTACCCAGCCCTGCGTATCGGTGAACCCCGCACTGCTAGCTCGATAACAGTGTCCCATAACCTACCCGAATGCTATGGGAACTACCATTACCTCCTTCAGGATGATGGTAGTCGACCCCCTGGGTTGCGCCAAGGGAGTGTCCTAGACATGACCAAGTATTGGCCATAAGGGAGAGTTGGACAACTACTCCTCCCCCTCAAGGTAGATGTTAAGCTTTAGACTTGTTTCCAAATAGAAACATCAAAATGTGAGGCCAATCATACTGGGGCATATTTACAAGATTGCCACCTCCGATTGAGATGAAACTTCACGGACCCTCTTCTTAAGTAACGGTGCATGTCTTGACATGACCGTGACAAATTGCTTGTGCATAGCACAAGATAATCACTCGGATGGATCACTCGGATGCCTTCGATAGCAGTACTTGCACAGTGCTGCCCCGGACCATGCAATACCGGTACGTTCCATGGATAACTCACTCATGAGTATCCTCACAAGCACACTCTAGCACGTGGGCTAGAGATAACTCAATGCGTTCAACTCGATAGCGGGTGGCATAACAGTGTTAGGTACCCAGCCCTGCGTATCGGTGAACCCCGCACTGCTAGCTCGATAACAGTGTCCCATAACCTACCCGAATACGATGGGAACTACCATTACCCCCTTCAGGATGATGGTAGCCGGCCCCCTGGGTTGCGCCAAGGGAGTGTCCTAGGCATGGCCAAGTATTGGCCATAAGGGAGAGTTGGACAACTACTCCTCCTCCTCAAGGTAGATGTTAAGCTTTAGGCTTGTTTCCAAATGAAAACATCAAAATGTGAGGCCAATCATACTGGGGCATATTTACAAGATTGCCACCTCCGATTGAGATGAAACTTCACGGACCCTCTTCTTAAGTAACGGTGCATGTCTTGACATGACCGTGACAAACTACCCCACTTGAATGGTCGATGCCCTTCATCGACACAATCGCTGAGTTCATCAGTCTGCTGCACCTTCCTGACGGATCCTCCCTCATCGGCACCTCTATATGCACCTTCTGATTGTCGCACCCCAACTATCGGTTCATCTACCCTGGGGCATTGCGCTACTACACGATGTAGCAATGATCTCCACCTCTGAGATCTCTGGGATGAGCTAGCATTTACCTGATGTAGCTCTCCCTCTCGCACCTCCGTGCTTCCACTCGATAAGCTTGTTCTTCACCCTGTGCTTCTGCTCACACCAGTACCTCGAACAAGTCCAAGATTGTTCTTCACCCTGTGCGTCTTCTTGCACTAGTCCCTCGAACCCACGCACCTCCGTGCTCGCCATCATCATGACGATTGTTCTTCACCCTGTGCTTCTTCTTGCACTAATCCCTCGAACCCACGCACCTCCGTGCTCGCCATCATCATGACGATTGTTCTTCACCCTGTGCTTCGACAAGCACTAGTACCTCGAACCCATGACGGCCAGTAGTCCTCACCACTACTCGGAACCATCGCCTTATCGGATATTGCTCGGGTCAACTATTGTACCGAGTATCCTCCCATCATCGTCCCACTCACTAAGATTGTCCTTCACCCTGTGCATCGGCTTGCACTAGTACCTCGAAGCAATCTTATTTCTGCTCTGATACCAAATTGTCACGGGCATACTTGTAAGACAAACATGATACCCATGCGGCACCTCGAATACGCATATTCTCGGTCAGCCATTCTCATAAACTCATGTCGCAGCGGAATACTCATATATCTTGCTTGTGCATAGCACAAGATAATCACTCGGATGGATCACTCGAATGCCTTCGATAGCAGTACTTGCACAGTGCTGCCCCGGACCATGCAATACCGGTAAGCTCCATGGATAACTCACTTGTGAGTATCCTCACAAGCACACTCTAGCACGTAGGCTAGAGATAACTCAATGCGTTCAACTCGATAGCGGGTGGCATAACAGTGTTAGGTACCCAGCCCTGCATATCGGTGAACCCCGCACTGCTACACTCGATAACAGTGTCTCATAACCTACCCGAATGCTATGGGAACTAACATTACCCCCTTCAGGATGATGGTAGCCGGCCCCTTGGGTTGCGCCAAGGGAGTGTCCTAGGTATGGCCAAATATTGGCCATAAGGAAAAGTTGAACAACTATTCCTCCCCCTCAAGGTAGATGTTAAGCTTTAGGCTTGTTTCCAAATGGAAACATCAAAATGTGAGGCCAATCATACTGGGGCATATTTACGAGATTGCCATCTCCGCTTGAGACGAAACTTCACGGACCCTCTTCTTAAGTAAGGGGTTCTCACGAGGTGAGGGTGGCGAAGCACCGGCTCTTACCCTGACATGACCACATGGCTAGCCACCATGGGGGTTGGTTGCTATCGACAGGTGGACCGTAAAACATGTTCTGAGGTACGCTTACGTGCCACGTGACTTGCTAGGTCATGGTCGTTGGACACGCGTAGGTGGCAAGCGTGTTGGTTCGAGGTACTAGTGCACGAGACGCACAGGGTGAAGAACAACCGGGAAAATTGCCCATGACAAATTTGGTATCAGAGCAGAAATAAGATTGGTTCAAGGTACTAGTGCAAGCAGATGCACAGGGTGAAGAACAATCTTACGATCATGGGAGGATGCTCGGTAAAATAGATGACCCGAGCAATATCCGATAAGGCGATGGTTCCGAGTAGTGGTGAGGACTACTGGCCGTCATAGGTTCGAGGTACTAGTGCTTGAAAAAGCACAGGGTGAAGAACAATCGTCATGATGCTGGCGAGCACGGAGGTGCGTGGGTTCGAGGTACTAGTGCAAGAGGACGCACAGGGTGAAGAACAATCTTGGACTTGTTCGAGGTACTAGTGTGAGCAGATGCACAGGGTGAAGAACAATATTATCGAGTGGAAGCACGGAGGTGCGAGAAGGAGAGCTACATTAGGTAAATGCTAGCTCATCCCAGAGATCTCAGAGGTGGAGATCATTGCTACTTTGAGTAGTAGCGTAATGCCCCAGGGTAGATGAACCGATAGTAGGGGTGCGACAATCAGAAGGCGCATATAGAGATGCCGATGAGGGAGGATCCGTCAGGAAGGTGCAGCAGGCAGATGTACTCAGCGATTGTGTCGATGAAGGGCATCGACCATTCAAGTGGGGTAGTTTGTCACGGTCATGTCAAGACATGCACCGTTACTTAAGAAGATGGTCCGTGAAGTTTCGTCTCAAGCGGAGATGGCAATCTCGTAAATATGCCCCAGTATGATTGGCCTCACATTTTGATGTTTCTATTTGGAAACAAGCCTAAAGCTTAACATCTACCTTGAGGAGGAGGAGTAGTTGTCCAACTCTCCCTTATGGCCAATACTTGGCCATGCCTAGGACACTCCCTTGGCGCAACCCAAGGGGTTGGCTACCATCATCCTGAAGGGGGTAATGTTAGTTCCCATAGCATTCGGGTAGGTTATGAGACACTGTTATCGAGTGTGACAGTGCGGGGTTCACCGATATGCAGGGCTGGGTACCTAACACTGTTATGCCTCCCGCTATCGAGTTGAACGCATTGAGCTATCTCTAGCCTACGTGCTAGAGTGTGCTTGTGAGGATACTCACAAGTGAGTTATCCATGGAGCTTACCGGTATTGCATGGTCCGGGGCAGCACTGTGCAAGTACTGCTATCGAAGGCATTCGAGTGATCCATCCGAGTGATTATCTTGTGCTATGCACAAGCAAGATATATGAGTATTTCGCTGCGACATGAGTTTATGAGAATGGCTGACCGAGAATATGCGTATTCGAGGTGCCGCATGGATATCATGTTTATCTTACAAGTATGCCCGTGACAATGTGTCCCTTGTCAATAGTCTATTGATGTCTTCACCAACCTTAGTACCATTTAGTTTGGATGTTCCATCGCTTTGCTTTGCATCTAAGCTTTGATATGTAAGAGCTTACTTGAAAAACCGCAAGCATCCACAAAGCCCTCAATCCAACATGTTGGGCATCTATATTCAATCTCAACCTTTTCGAATTTGTGGACACAAGGCACTTAGAAACGATTTCCTTCTCTCGTAAGACCTTGAAAGGGGCATTGAAAAAAAGAAAAACACAATGGGATCAATCTACGTGTCTTTGAACAGCTTTTAATTGATAACAACAGGCAGGTACAAAAAGCGAGGACGATTTCGAACATTAATGGCAGATAACTTCCTCAAGCTTCACATAGGGATAATAGAGGTTAGGATTTCGGGACCTTTCTTTCTTCTGTGTATTCAGCGGGACAGTCTCTCTGCTCCTTCTCTGCACAGCAATGTCCGGACATTACACGCTGTTTAATTTATTTTTCATCTGCAAAATTTCAGCGATAGTACAGTACAAGAGATCTCGAGATTTACTCCATGAGATCTTCGCCAGATCACACAGCTTTTAAAGTAAAGGTGGCCATAGTTAAAAAAATATTATTATGATTATAAACAACTTCATCATCAGGAAAGAAGACTTAGAAGAAGAAGTCGAATGGCTCGGGAACCAAATTTATAGTACAAATGCCAGAGGTAATTAAAATAATGGCGGGTTTTGTAATTGTAAAAAAGCCGGTTGCTTTGTGTTGCTGAATGAAACGATTTTATCTTTCTTCAACTGCATAATTAAATGGGAAATACTGCAAGACAGTGGGAAGTTGTTGGGTCTCTTTTTTTTTTTTTTTTTTTATTTTGAGGCTGAAGTGGGGTTTGTTTGGTTGTAATAAAAGGCGTTTTCTTAACAGTTTCATTTCTGGGTTTCACGAGTTTGTTTCTTGCTAGTATCAGGGGAAGAAGATCAAAGATGAAGTTCATGAAATTGGGTTCAAAGCCAGATACATTTCAAGTTGATGGCAATGGTTTCAGGTTTGGTTTATTTCTTGCTAGTAGCTTTATTTGAAGATTTTCTAAACTAGAAGAGAGTTTTTTTTTTTTTGAAATTGTTTTAGAGTAGTATGATTCCATTTTCATGCACAACACACCCTCTTTTCTTTTGGTGCTTTGAGCCTATAATTCTTGAATTTTGGTTAAGAAGTTATACTACCTTCTCCCCACCACTTTTGTCTCTGTTATCTCTTATCTTCAGAAGGCAATGTAGAAGTAGTTCCATGGTGAATGAAAAGTGGAGTGGCCTATCTTGTTTATATTCTGTTTTTGGCTTATCTGGATTCTCTGCAATTGCTGCATCTGTAGTAGAAATTACAGTGTTTTGAGTTTGAGATTGGAAACTAAGATCTCACATCATGGTTCAACTAAATGGAGCCGCCCTTTTATTTACTGATTCTCCCCCATTTTGCTGCTTACTCAATACTCACAAATTCTGAATTTTTTAGAGGGAAAATCTAAGAAGAACTTGTGGATTTCTCTTGACAGATGCCTTGTTTCAATTCAACTAGATTAGAAGAGTGAATCTGCCTTTTTTTTTTTTAATTTATTTATGTTGTTTTCCTCTGAAAACCAACCTTGAGGTATTTAATGGATACAACATAATTCCAATGAGTGAAGGGAAAGTAGTTGACCTTTTTGCCTTGCATCCTGGTAGAGAGGGATCTGTTGATTAATTTCGAGAATGGTGTTTTGGCAGAAAATAACGTATTAAACAACTAATTTTTCATTTAAAACCTTCCGGGCTTGAGTCCCTCTTTCTTGTAACATGTTCTAATTCGTAATTCAGTTAATTATTTTCCATTTTTACGTACACGGCATAATTATCCATACTCTTGCAGATATGTGGCTTCTGAGCTAGCAACTGATATAATCATAAATGTTGGCGAAGTAAAGTTTCGGCTGCATAAGGTATGCTTTTTCCCTTCTGCTTTGATTTCTATTAAGTTTCTTATGTTGCTAATAGTGCCTAACTGCCTGACTCCCTACTTTAATTCATGCAAAACATGTTCTGTATTTTCAGTTTCTTCTCCTTTCCAAGAGCAACCACTTGCAAAGGCTCATAGCAAAAGCCGACGAAGAAAATACCGATGAAGTTTACATGCCCGATTTCCCAGCCGGGCCAAAAGCCTTTGAGATTTGCGCAAAGTTCAGCTATGGTATGACTATAACTCTCAACGCTTATAATATAGTTGCAGCTCGATGTGCAGCAGAGTACCTCGAGATGACGAAGGACATGGACCGAGGAAACTTAATTTTGAAAACTCAAGTTTTTCTCAACTCCAATATCTTCCAGAGCTGGAAAGATTCTATAATTGCTCTTCAGACCACCCAGTTTCTCCTACCCTGGTCTGAGCATCTTAAGATAGTTGGAAAATGTATAGATTCAATTGCTTCAAAAGCTTCTCTTGATCCCTCAAATGTCACCTGGTCATATAAATATAACAAGAAGAGAGCTTTGGCAGATTTAGTTCCCAAGGACTGGTGGATCGAAGATATATGTGAGCTAGAAATCAACCTTTACAAGCAAGTGATAATTGCGATCAAGTCTGAAGAGAGAATTTCTATCAACGTGATAGGGGACGCGCTCAAGGCTTATGCTGCTAGATGGTTACCAAATTCTTTTGGTGCTTTGGCTTCCAATAACAGTACCCAGAATTACCGGGTTTTAGTTGAAGCGATCACCTCGTTGCTTCCATCTAATAAAGTCGTTTGCTGTTCTTGTAGTTTTCTATTGAAGTTATTGAAAGTGGCAGTTTTGGTCAGAGCAAGTGATGTTTCAAAGGAAGATCTGGTAAAGAGAATCAGCTTGCAGCTGGAAGAAGCATCTGCAAGTGATCTACTTATTCCAGCACAATTGCCTGACACCACGGTTTACAATGTCGGGCTCGTGCAGAACATTGTGAACCAGTTTGTGATGCATACTCAGGATGCAAATTACAAGAAGGGCTCAGATGGCCAATTGTTGGTAAACTGATTGATAGGTATCTTGTTAAAATCGCTCAAGATCCAAAACTCCCGATTTCCAGCTTTGTTAATCTTGCACAATCTATTCCTGAATCTACAAGACCAATTCATGATGGATTGTACAAGGCTATCGACATCTTCCTGAAGGCAAGTCTTTTGCCATACACTGTTTTGCCATTTTTCGGTTTCATTACATGGATATAGCTGTCAACTTAGTCTTTGTTAGAGTAGAGTTGAGGAAGTGGATTCACGTAGTTAGTAAAAAAGGGTTTTAAAACTGCTCTTCACGGAGTAGTTTCATTAACATGCTTTCCAATCCATAATTGCTTGATTACCATATGGTTTTGGCACTTTTCATGTAATATAGGCCTGAAACATTGTTTATGTGTATCAGGAGCATCCAAGTTTGACAAAAACTGAGAGGAAGAAAATATGCGGTTTGGTTGACGTCAAGAAGTTCACTCTGCAAGCACGTATGCATGCTGCACAGAACGAACACCTTCCAGTTCGGATGGTTATTCAGGTACTCTTCTTTGAGCAGGTCAGGGTAGCTGCTGCATGTATGAAAGGACCCCAAATGCTCCCATTGGCAATTCATGTTCAACAACCACCGTAGAAGAAAATTGTGGAGAAAAGAAGTTGCTAAAGAAGGGAGTGTCAAAGAAAAGGGAAGAAGAAAGAGATGAACAAATGCAAGAAACAGGAGCAATGTTAGATTCTCGGCGTCATCTCCGTCTAGTACAATCTTTGATAAGATAAGACAAGGAGAAGACGAGTTACAAGACGCTTTCGAGTTTGCAAAGCCTGTCTTGAGCAAATCTTGGGAGCCAAATTCATCCAGTTCCTCATGAAGGAGGCACTAAAGGCATTCTATATTTGAAGGGTGAAGAAGGCTAGGCTTGAAATCTTAGAAGGCTAGTTATTGGCTGGTGTCTCTCTTTCCTGGGCTACTCTTACCATCAAAGCAAAGATTTAAAAAAAAATAAAAATTCTATAGACTAAATAACAAATGCATTGTAGACAATCTTGAAAATGACGAATAAAATTCATAATGTGCAAGATGGTTTAACGAGAACTAGTGATTATGGCCTGGTTGAACATTTACGAACAATTTTGTCTCTTGAATAAAAAAGAAAAAAAAAAGTAATGCTTCGATAGCACACTTATTTAACACACATTTTTTACATTGTCTATTATCGTCGTTGGATTATTTTGAATTACACAATTAACACATGATTCGAGATAATTTAACAATTTTCAAAGACAATATAAAAAATGTGTGTCAAATAAGTGTGCTATCAAAATATTTATCTTATCATGTAGTTTGAGTTTCAAGCTATTTGAGTTAACACATAACAATGCTTCATTTTGTCAATAAGGCATTTGTTCGATAATTTAAACAGTTAGTCAATTACAAGTAGTTAGAGATTCGAGGTGGGACTTTGTAGGGACGGATATCATATTTCTTTGAATTTTTTTATTGGTGCAGAATGACTGTATGAATTAATTGTGGGCCAACTTTAAGGAGTTGTTGGGTCGAGTCTTGTCGGTATGGGTATTAGTTAGGTCTTGCGTTGCTCAAATTTTTCATGGATAAAGTGGGTATAGGGTTATACTTATTTCTTCTATAAAAAAAAAAAAAGGAAAAGAAAAAAAAGGGGAAGAATGTTTCATTTCGGTTGATTTGCTTCATTTCTTATAGCCAACCAAATATATATGAATTTGCTCTCTCAACGTGACTCTATCAAAAGATTTTGCAAACGTACACAATAAACCGCAATAAACCTAGCTAGCACGAGAAACGTGTTTCATTCGTTGATTCACTTCAGTGTTTATAGCATCACTCTATAAAGATTGCGTCCCTGGATATCATTAAAACTCTAGTTGCGGCAGCTCTGTTATAATTTCACTTAGAGTGAGGAGCGAACGAGACACGAAGGTACGAAGAAGAGCGAGAACGATGAATGTGGCGGCTTGCATTGGAGTGCTACTTCCGTTCCCATTCTACTACTGGTTATGGACGTACCCGGAGTCGTGGGTGAAGCTTTGCGGTGAAGGGCGAGACCCATCGAGAACGATGGCTCAGGTGTCTCATCTCTTGAAGCTTCTTCAGTTCATTTCCCTCTTCTTCGTTTCCACTACTCTCTCTTGGCCTCCTCCTCTCTACTTTTACCCTCTCTTCATCTTTGGTCAGTTCCTCAACGTCAGGTGAATTCTCTTCTCCAAAATGTTACCAAGTTTACTACTCTTTCAAATCAATTACATTTGGTGCGATTTGATTGTTTTAGGGTTCGTGTAGAATCATTTATGGGTGTCTTCAATCTCTGGTATATCAATCAGTTCCCTGGAAATCGAAGAAAGAAATCTTTCATTGTATGAATTACGCAGGTTGTCTTAATTGTTTTGAACTCACAATTCTTTAGATCATAAGAACTAGAAGGATTTGGATTTGCAACATCTCTGAAATTGTTGATGGTCAGTCTGGAAATGATTTCAGTTTGATTCCTTTTGAAAAGCTACTGTTTTGTTGCAACTTGTTGGGGAAAAAAAATCTGATCCAAGTTATGGGCCTTGGATGCATAGAAATCAAAACCAAATGAATTACTAGAGGAACTAGAAAGTAAAATACCTTAAGCTTCTTTTGCATGCTTGAATAATAAACTTTCATGATGATAGGCTCCTTCAATGTAATTGTAGATCAAGTCATTAATTTTTGTTCTTTTTTTTTATAGCATTGATTGGGTATTTTGAGACTCAAGATATTCTAATTACAAATTGAACTACAGGGTATACCAGTTGCTTGGTGAAGTGGGTACTTATTATGGTGTGCGCTTTGGAAAGACTATTCCTTGGGTAACAGAATTTCCTTTTGGGTACATAAAAGATCCACAGTATGTAGGAAGCATCATGAGTCTTCTTGCTTGTTTACATTGGGTTCCCTTCCAATACATACTTCTATGGATAATAGGCTATGTTTTCATGACGCGGGTAGAGTCACAAGAAGATCCATCTACAAGAGCTAAACCACTCTCATGACTTTTCCGCTAGAAAAGATGCTAACTGAAGGTGATTTAGTTCTTAGCCTTCAGAATTTTGTCCTAGATTAAAGGAGAGGAATATATTGATATTCTACCTGTCATGAGAATCTGTTCTGCTACAATTTTGTTCAATAAACGGAGAAAAATCTGTTGCATGATGTACTTCTAACCATGGTTTTTGAAATTTTATTCTTCCTTTTAGAGCAATGAATAATTTTCTATTGGACAAGCCACTTTGCAAGGAATTTTTTTTTTTTTTTTTGATAATCAACTTTGACCAAAGTTATTTGGAGTGGATATAAGTCCCGGAATTTGTATTGCTCAACATAAGGAAAAGAAATTTGTTCATTTCATGGACTTTTGGGTGAAAAATGAAACTATGCCAACTTTAAATGGTAACATGGACCTGAAATGAGATTGAATTACATGCATTTGTACAGAGCACCAATATATGCAGCCTTACTCCCATATTGTGAAAAGGCTATTTTCAGATTCAAACTTGTGACTTCTCGGTGCCTATTGAACAACTTTACCATTGCCCCAAGGCCCATTCCTAAGAGAACAGGAATCTTCAATCTTAATAAAACATAAAATTAATAGGCAATTATATATTCATGGATTTACATTTGGATGCACATGAAAATAAAATAAAAATTCAACCATTCCTCTACACAAGAGCTAGGGATCCCTCAAAAATCTGGATTGCATTCTTCACAGCTTCAACATCAATATCGATCAATTTCCCTGTTTTAGATGAGATAATTACACATTTCTTCTCTTCTGCCTTGGGCACAAACAATCTCCCTTTTTCTTCAGAAGAAAATAAGGCAATACTGCAAAGAATCAAAATTAGATTTAGACTTACAATGCCCGTATATCTTAGACAAAGTTCCATGATCAATTCTTGAGATTGGTGTGTTGACTGATACAGGAAACTTCTTCTAATGATTCTCTAGGAAAACTGAAATTGCTGGAAAATGATTTATAGCTAATTTTATACCTGAACGCTAAGGAGTTTGTTCAAGCATTTATATTTGATTTGTCATGCTAGTGTTTGAGTAATTGAGCTTTACCTTGGTTTATCTCGTGCATTTGCTAGTTGTATGGCTGCTGTGTTAGTGGCTATTACTCCTATGGAGTCATTGATAAGAGCTGCCAGCTGATATGTATAGTGAACAAAATCAATATATTAGAATGACAGTGTCCAAAATGAACCATAATTTTTTTTTTAAAAACGTAAGAAGTGTTCTATGTAGGATATCAGATCTTAATAAAAAGCTTCGGGATGAAGGGTGTCAGACCTGTCCAGGGGTGGTAATGAAGACAATGCTGGCATCGTCACCGATGATTTCCTCTACAACTTCCCTTTCCTTTTCATGTGGAATAACAAAGATAGGCCTGATACCCCTGTTTCAACAGCATAAGAACTTCCATAAATGTGTTTGTTTTATGACTTGGCTTTCAATTAATTGAATATAAACATTTAACAGAATTCTGGATTTGCTTTCCATTCAATGATCTATTGTCTTGACTGATTGTCCCATGCATAGAGAGGGGGATATTATTGTATGAATACCATTTGAGGAATTTGGATACAAATAGAATATTACATAGTGAACCAAGATTATAAGGTGATCTATCTTCGGTTATCATCATGAAGCATATGTACTACATATGTTGTCAAGGAAAGTTTTCCTGTGGTCAGATCATTTTGTTGTTGTTGTTTAGATTAACCTGGGATACCGTATGATTAATGTAGATTTAGCTGTATGACATCATGGGTCCTGCTATGCCCAAATGAAAGAACATTGAGCCAACTTGGCGGTCTACCATGGAGAAGGTGGAGAGTGTGAGAAACTTTTTTAAAGAATGGAATGGCGGAAGTGATTTTATGTGGTTAACAGTTAACACCATGTAGTTTGGAAAGGACTTTGTTGAGTTGACCTTAGCATTGCTTCAAGAGGAACTTGCTTTTAAAAAGGCCAATGCTTTACCAGGAATGTGTCTGTAGATAGAGCAGAGTGTAAGATGAGGGTATTAAGGGCCGATTCCATGACAATCAACATTTTGTCTGAGGAGAAAACATAGCTTAAGCCTTATGTTACTTGAAATCTGACCAGCATTTCATACCTTATTCCTTTTGCTATTTCAGCCCATACTTCAATGGGTAGCAAGCTGTCAGTATCCCCTCTAGACTGCATGGAGGCCTGAGAATCTGATTGTATACCATGGATGACTATATACTTCCCTTTCTCTGCACCCGAATTCTTGTACTTTGTTTCCACAACTTCCTTCAGCTTTCTCAAAATCGACACTTTTAATGGTGGCACTGGCTGCCGTGGCACTCCACGGGCTGGTCTTCCCAACCAATCAAGCATTTGATTGTACCTACATCAAATGAATGACAATTTATCTAAGTTTGATAAAAAAACCACAAACTACCAGAGGCTATTTACCCCTTTGGTGACCATTCGTTTGTTTAGAACTCACATGTGATACCCTCCCTCAGATAGATTCAGCCCTTCTGGTGTAAATATTTCAGATAACATTAGTCCTGCTCCTGCTGCATTTACATTTGGATAAATGTAGCTAACTCTATCCCGGGCTGTTGTCATGAACAAGAATGCAGCATGTCCAAGCCCAGCCAACTTTGTTGATAAGACCATGTCATAGTACCTTCCCTGTCACATAGAGGAACTCTATACTGTAATTAAAACCATTCTCCAGCCTCACATTTATTTTACTTACTGGGTGTGGAACTCTATACTAACCTTAAGGACTCCTATCATGTCAGTGTACTCTGCTGGTTCAGGAAAGTCCTCATCCAGATCATATGCATTTGCCCACCTCACATTTTTATTCAACTCATATGTCTGTTTACCTCTTGCAGATGCTAACACATCAATTTGAACACCAGGGTACCTGTCTTTAATCAATTGAATTGTAGGGAAAAATAGGAGATTTTCATAAACACCACCGGCAACCACGCAGCAACACCGTCGAACGTCCCCTCTCACTTTCAATCCTATCGAAGCTATTTCAACATTGTATCCTGCAGGAAACTTGAGGTACCCATATGGGCTGTTGGGATCATCTGGTGGCCTTGGGTCTTCTTCTTGCTTCCCTTCTGTAAACAGTGAGCCATATTCCATTTCAGGGTCATCTCCAAAATCAAATGGGTCCAGCCATGGGTTCTTTTTCTTTGCATTGGTTGCAACAGTTGGTCTTTTGTTACAGGAAGCTAGTTTCTCTGATTGGTTGGAGGAGGAGAAAAAGAATAGGTTGGTGGGTTGTGTCGAGGGAAGTGAAGGTGAAGATGATGAGAGGGAAAGTGAGATGGGTTTGTTGTGAAAAAGCAGCAGAGAAGCCGTAGTCATTGGAGTGAGAGTTGGGGGTGTTCTATTTCTGTTATTTTGATTTTCAGGTTGTGGAGTCGCGAGTTTTAAGAAGTCAGAGGGTGGTGTGGCTTCCGAATGAGTGGAAGGGGGGTGGATAAAGTTCTAACACCCTTTTTCTTGCCTCATCTTTTCAACATGGAAGACCCACCTAATTTTTTTTTTTTTTTAATAATTAGAAGAGTAGTGTTAAAGAAACTTTAAAAAAGAAAAAAAAAATTCCAAAATACAAATTCATGCTGATATGATTATATGAAAACATCTAAACCATTGAATCTTTTATCATTTGAATTCTACATCATCCTATCAATGATGTAGATAATGCCACATGTGATTTTTTTTTTCTAAGTTTCTTTAGCATTTCACTAGTTAGAATTTAAAAGGGCTTTATTTAAAATTTAGAAATTACAAATTGTCTTTTTAAAAAAAAATGTTATTTTTTAAAATTAATATAGGATTTAGCCCCCATTTTTTTGGGGGCGGCAAATATTTGAACTTGGTGCAATCGTCGGATGGCGGATTGGATGAGAATATCGATGCACACGTGGAGTTGCCAGATTGAATGAGCTAGCTTTTTTTTTTTTTTTTTGGGTTTAAATTGCGGTATTTCTTTCGTCAAATTCGGCAAATGTATATGTAGTCGTCGTCTGCCGTCTTGGTGTGAAATTTCAAATAAGATACGGAGACAGCTATGAAGCTCACCACAAGCAATGTCACCACTTCTTCCACTTCTCTTCTTCATCATCTTCTTCTTCTTCTTCTTCTGATATTTCCTCTGAGTCTCTCAATTTCTCCTTTGATATCTCTCTCTGAATCCTCTTCTCACTGCAAAGCATGGTTGGTTCAATCCATTCCCACAGACATGCCCTACCTCCCTCGCATTCGCGGCGTTCTTTCCACCGGTAATGGCTAAACTGAACCTAATCTAATTAACCATCTTTCATTGTTTCTCCTGATTTGTCTAATAAATGGTTTTTTTTTTTCCGGAGCAGCCGATGTTTTACGGTGGTTGGCCGGAAACTCTACTCGGAGACTGGACATTATTGCGCAGTACTGGCAGCTCTTAGCTCATCCTGATGATCCTAGGTCTGGTGACTATGGCTACTCTGAAGATGATATAGAGGGGTTCGGTGCTCATGAAGGTTTCAGTGTTTATAAGTCCATCGAAGACGCTGCTGATCGCAATGTTAAAATCAGGCAATTTTTTAAGGGTTCACTGCATTTTGTATTATTTTTTTATTTGAATTTTCGGGTAAGGGCGAGTTTGGATTGCTCTCTCTTGTAGAGTAGAAAAATAAAAAATAAAAAAAATATATGTATATACATAATGCTTTTTATCATAAAAAAGTCTTTAACACTGTAGCGGTGTAGCCTGCAAAAAATATTATGATCTTCGTTTTCACTAGATCCAATGAGTGGTTCCAACTTACTTATAGACAGTAATTTTATTTTTTTTTTTTTGTTGCTGGAATCGAATCTCCTGTAGAATCTTACAGCATTCTGGAGTCTATCCTGATTATACTGAAGAATCGTCCAGCCTTGCTATGGGAAGGCCGAATGTGGAGAATGTGACTTTACTTCTTGGTGACTGGTGGGGATCTGGCATTGTCCATGCAAAAGTTTGGATATCTGATAATAAAGACATTTATATTGGATCTGCTAATAATGACTGGAAATCACTCACTCAGGTATTCTGACATATGACTTTGCAAGTAAAAAAGCTTACATTTATTTTTATGACAAGAAAGAGTATATTATATAAAAGCTTATAGTTATGAAAGAATACATGATCTTCTGCTTAGATAGGTTGATGTTGCAAACTTAGTATTGTATGAACTGTCTCTATATGGGCCTACTATTACGTGCCACGTTACGCACTCAAATTGTTTACGTTGTTACGACATGTTGGTTTCTTACTTTACAAGCTTGCTTAGGGTAACTTCTTGCCACCATATTGTCTATTTTCGTTGAAGAAATATTAGATGGAGGTACATGTCAAATTTCCTCCACTTTGATGATAATGGCTATTTTGTATCTTCTTCTAGGCTTTGATGGCCTAATGCAGTTAAAATGCAGTTAAAATCACCCGCGATGAGCTCAAGGACTGTTAGAAATTGTTCAAATAGTTAGTGTAATTTAGTTTCAAGGAATTTCCTTGCAATTTTGTTTGTGCTAGCTATTTTTATTCTTAATGTGATATTGCTTAAAAATTCCCTTTCATTTTGCAAAAGATGTCTGAACAATTAATTCGATTGTAATTTCTAATGCTCTTACTCATATTTTAGTTGAAGAATGAAATTGTTTCTGATTAGCTCTGATTAGCAAAAAACTTTTTAAGGTCAAAGAAGTTGGGATATATATCTCGAATTGTCCGAAAATTGTGAAGAAAGTTGGCACCTATTTTCAAAACCTATGGAAACTTGCATCTCTTAATTCTTCCGATTACACAAGAACAATTTGGGATCAAGAGTGGCAGGCAAATAGAAAAGTTCCATGTTGGTCTCATTTTATCAATCCCAAGGAGAGGTGCAGGTATGATATGATAATAAATTTGACTATCAGCATCTATTAATTATGAAGTTTACTCTGGTTTCTTGTGGCTTCCAACAAGCTTCATGAGTGGGTAAATGTTTAGCAAGTGCATATCATGTTTCTCATGAAGTATATAACACTAGTATTGAATGGATATGCAAATTTGTCATGTTGGAGATGCAGTAGAGCTTTCAATTTCATTTTGCGCAATGCTCTGATCGAAGATATGGGTTCAATCCCCACATGGCTGCTGTAAAAGGAGGAACAGATTTTCTGTACTCAATTAACATCAAGAAATTCATTTTTGGGCAGGTCGCCTCTTCCTAAGTACGTGAATGTTCAACATGTAGATGGCTATCCAACATTGTCAGACCCTTACATGTTTCATATACCAATCGAGACTCCTGGATTTAATAATTCAACTTCACCGCCTCACAACAGCTATCTCTCTTTTGCTCCTCCTGAGGTGACTAATTCTATTTGTTAACATGCTTTTTTAAATTATAGTGTTAACCGGATAAACTAATTGTTATTAATATTCAGTACATCAGGTTGTGAAGATAATTAAATATTCTGGCATGTCATGTCATCTATTATGGTTTACTTGACCTCTCCAATATTTATTTTTGCAGCTATCATTTGGCAAGTTCCTGGCAGATGAGCAGGCATGGGTGGATACTATTAAATCTGTAGGGTTTGGGGCAACTGTCAGGATTAGTACCATGGACTGGCTGGGTCAATCTCAATACATGAAGCAGACGGTGTACTGGGTATCCCTTTCCTCAGCAATATCAGAGGTAACTTATGATTTCATTTATTTTCTATTTTCTGATTGCATTATTTTATTAAGTCACTTTCGCTGTGAATTGTTCCATGGCACATAATATGCACATGAAACTTCCACTATCTAATTTTGGTTCATCTGGAATGCAAGTTTACTCCATGCTTCTAAAAAATTCAGATAGAAAGAGGATTTACATGTAATCTCATTTACCATGCGATGTTATTGATGCATTGCAACCCTAAAGTTCTGGCAATTAAGTTTTCAACCAACAGCAATAAATAGCTGTATGGCAATATATTTTTCAAATCTTAAAATTGTTAGTAATCGGCCCTCTAGGTCATATGATCCACCAAGCTTCAGAAGTGCATGCACATCCCTTTGACCAGTTAAGGTGCTACTGACCTTAACAACACAAGTGAAAAATTGATTCCCCCTGCTTACTACAACTTAAAACCTTCTTGACAACAATATCCATTGGGGATGTTATGAGGCTTCTTTTCTTCCGAAATGCACATGAACTGAAATTTTCATGTATAAACTGCTCAACTTGATAACAGGTCGTCTTCTCCAAGCACGCAACTGTGAAGATACTAGTGGCCTACTGGGGGCATTTTATTAACAACACAGATCAGTATCTGAAGTCCCTCCTTTACTCCAACACTCTCTGCACATCATCAAAGTACAACAAATGCTCTGGTAAGGTAGAAATCAAGTACTACAAGGTACCAGGTTTCAACTTGACTGGAGCAGCCTTACACAATGGTACAAGTACAGGTAACATATATCCCGGTTTTTCTAGAGTCAACCATGGCAAGTATGCTGTCAGTGATGTGCGTGCTCATATCGGAACTAGCAACCTCGTATGGGACTATTTCTACACAACGGCGGGTGTCAGCTTTGGGACGTATAATCCTGCAATTGTTTCGCAACTTCAAGGGATCTTCGATGCAGATTGGAATTCACCATATGCTGTTCCAGTTGAACCATTGGAAGGAGGGCAGTCTTATTCAAGCAGATGAGTGCTTGTGGAATCTCTCTGTTCTTGTAAATTTGATAAAGTTATAGATGTTTTGCAGAAGGTGTTTTGGGTTAAATAATTTGTAGGTGAAAAATTCTAAGTGTTTGTTAATTCTAAATATTAAAATTTGATAATTCTGTTCTTGTAAATTTGATAAAGTTATAGATGAGCTCAAGCTTAGGCAGTGTTTTCTATTTAGCATTTACTTCTAATTTATATAAACTTTATTTGTAATAAAAGTTATACTTGTAAGAAAAAATACAAAATATTTATGTGATTTTTTTTTTTTTTATAAAGTTAGCAGTAGAGATAACAAATACCACCTTAGAACATAAATAATTTAGGTCATAATATGCTAAAAACTCAAATATTTAACAAATTGAACTCTTCATGTAGTGTGACATTGAAACAATTTCCAGTAATTATGGAAGATATAAATAAAAATTATATATCATTTTAGGCCATCCAACCCTAACCATGAGTCTCATATATAGTATAGTCCAAGTTCCTCGTTAGGCTCGTTTGGTTGCGGAGCCACAGGTCCAGATAGTTGCGAAGTGGAGCAACGAGTTACGAACCAAAAAAGGTTAGGGCGTATCGACGAGACGACTGAAACAGGTTTGAAGCTTGAAAGGAAGTTAAGAAACAACACGAACCCTTGCAGAAAACGAAGCTCGCCCGAGGAGAAAGCATTTTGCAAAGTTAAGAGAAGAGCTTGAGAAATGCAGGGTTTCAGAGCTGTCTCGGCAGCGAGACGTTCTCTTCGTAGACTTAGCATTCTCTCTAATCACGCCAGTTTCTCTGCTCAACCACATTACACTGAAATCGATCTCCAAGACGAGGTTTTCTTCATTTCCTGAAACCCCCAAATGTTTCTTTCTTTCTTGCTTTCTAACTATTTGGATCCTTTCGCATTGAAAAACTCGTTTTTTTTGTGTATTTTTCAGGTCTTAGTTGAAGGGAAAGCTAATGCAAGAGCTGCGATTCTCAACAGACCATCTAGTCTCAATGCTCTCACTACATCAATGGTTTTCTTTCTCAATTCATATGTTCCCATCTATTTATTTAATGGTTTTTTTTTCCATTAAAAACTTGATTTTTTGGGTTAATACATCTGAGGTAATCAGAATCATGTCGCAATGGTAGGTTTCAAGGTTGAAGAAACTCTACGAATCGTGGGAAGAAAACAATGATATTGGGTTTGCCGTTATGAAGGTATTGCTGTTATGCTTTTTCTAATGGGCCATTTTCTTTTCTTTCTTTTTTCATACTACATTAAGGGTATATGCTATTGCGGTTTCTAATCTTAATTTTGAATGTTTAAAGGGCAGTGGTAGGGCATTTTGTGCTGGTGGAGATGTTGTGACTCTTCATCGATTGCTCAATGAAGGTGTGCCAAACGGATCATTTTGTTTTTTGACATGAGGTTGCTATTTTAGTATGAGTATTTGCGTTTGTTAGATTTAGGTAGCTTGATAATTTCCCCCCTTTCATCCATCATGTTCTTGGTCTTTGAAATGTCACTAAACAATTTCTCAACTCAACAACCGAGTCTTTTCTCAATTAGTTGGGTTTGCTACATGAATCTAATGAAAATTTTGATTAACCTAAATAATCGATTGAGGTAGTAGGTTGCTAAGGCTGCTTATCTTTGTTTCTTATTTTATTGGAATTTTTTTTCTTTTCTTTTTTTTTTTTAAAGGGAAACAAACTTATTCAACATTGGAATTTAGCATGAAAAATGGAAAAATTGCATTTAGCATCTTGGTTTTATTATAAGCAATGTGAGCATCTCTAGTTCATTATTTCTTTCATTTCTCTATCTATTGATATTTTGCTTCATCTTATGATACTCTTTTTGGCTTCATCATTTAAATATCTCTGTTGCTTAATAACCATGCAAACTCTTATCTTGATGCAGGGAAAGTAGAAGATTGTAAGGAATTTTTTCAGACATTATACAAGTTTATATACCTTCTAGGAACATATATGAAGCCACATGTGGGTACTTTACTTCCCTTTTATTTTCTTCCTCATTTCATAGTTTTTTGATAACTGAGTATTTTCTAAGAAATCAAACTCAAAGTTTGCATTCATGCCTTTGCTGCCCTGTCATGCTTGGATCCAGTTCCCCCTTGTCTTGGTTAAATAGGCATGCTAGCCATTCTCATGGTTACGTGATGTACCGTTATGGGTTCATCAGGTTGGACTTGTAAGTTGTGAGAGTGAAGCATGAGCGTGTTGTACATGATAGTAATATAAGAAAATGTAATATACCAGGAATTTGTTGCATTATTTGTCATCTATTTATCATTTTTTGTATAGGTAGCTATCCTGGATGGAACTACCATGGGACCCGGAGCAGGGATTTCACTCCCAGGAACATTTCGCGTGGCAACTGATAAAACTGTATGTTATTTCTTATACATTTAACTGAATAAAATGCAATTCTATTGAAAAAACTCACCTTCTTTATCATGGAAATATTTCTCAAGTTATGGAGTCATTTTACAGGTTTTTGGAAATCCAGAAACTCAAATTGGTTTCCATCCAGACAGTGGGGCTTCCTTTTACCTTTCTCGACTACCTGGCTATTTAGGCAAGTCCCAGCGATTTCATGTGGCTTCCCATTCATGGTTGACTTATTTGATTCTAACGACATAAGATATTTATTCTTAGTGACGTGCTTATATGGTTTCTTGCTTGACGTCCTCATTGTATTCCTCGATCAGGATTTAGCAGTAATTGTTCTGTTTCTTCTTCTTTTTCAAAATTCTTTATAGTCGTGGAAAAAAAAAAAAAAGCAGCAAGCTGGTGAACTTGCTTTAATGTGTCTCAAGAATTGTCAATAGTTCCATTACATACCACCTTCTTGCGATCATCATTTCATTTCTCAAAAGGATATTAGTTATCTTTCTTCTGCATGTCCTTGCCTGCTGGCAAGATGCAACCTTTATAAAATTTTATTTTGTTTTTTCTCAAGGAAAAAAAAGAAGATAAAACGCAACCTTTAAATTTATGATAGTTTGGTGAATTAAAGTTTGAGTTATACTACCTTTGCATATTTTCGACATAGATAAGTCTAGACTGATAATGACTCATGTTCCCCGTTTCTAGAATTTGGTTCACAATATGATGTTTGATCTTTTCATGCAGTGTTGTCAAGGCCTCGTCTAGGCCCTTGGACTAAGGAAATCGCCTTGGCCCTGGAGGGGGTTCTTTGCAATTTTCTTTTTTTTCAAGGGCGTCTATGAAGTTTTTTTCTTTTTCTTTTTAAAACAAAAGCCCTTCGACCCTTAATGTTGGAACCATCCAAACCCTAAACCTCACCGATATCATGCTTTCCTTCGACCATTCACTGACTCTGGAGATAACTTTCGTCGACATTCAGACGCTGAAAACTTCTTTACACTTTTTCATCCAATTTACAACGTGCTTCATCTTTTTTATTTTATACAATTTAAAATAAAATGCCAAATATAATTATAAATAACTAAATATATTTATATATAATTATTACTTAATTTTAATACATAAATCATATAAGATTAAATATATTTATTTATTTGTAATATATATATGTATGTATGTCTATATATAGGAGACCAATAAATACATAAATAAATTTTTCAAGAACCTCTAAATAAATATTTTATATGCCACCTAGGCCTTGCCTAGGCCCCGCCTAGCCTGGATAAGGTATGACGCCTACCACTGCCTTCCCGCTTTGACAACACTATTTTCATGCAGGGGAATACTTGGCTCTAACTGGGGATAAGCTTAATGGAGTTGATATGATTGCTTGTGGCCTTGCTACACACTACTGCCTAAATGCAGTTTGTTGTCTTTACCCCTTTCGTTGTGGAATTTTTGTGTTTGATACCTTTTTGTTGTCAGTCATGTTATAAGTGCCTGCCCTGATTCCTGACAGAGACTTGCTTGGATTGAAGAGCGACTTGGGAAATTGATTACTGATGATCCTTCTATCATTGAGGCTTCTCTTGAGCAATATGGTGACCTTGTTTACCCTGATAAGAGAAGCGTCCTTCATAAGTATGTTTCTTTCTTATTAAGTAATTGCTTTATTGCTCCCTGATTTATTCCTTTTATTAATTGAATAGTGGATGTTGACATGCATATTAGACTATTTGTCAAATTCTACCTAGTCTAAGTATGCTACTCATCCACATCAACATTCTCGTCTTTTCCACTCATTTTTATATGTATATTGTTTGTTAGTTTTTTTTTAAATTCTAGTCCATGCAGCATGATTTGCTAGAAATTTTTTTCCTTCAATCTGAACTTCAGTCACTTATTTCACTTTTTCTGCCACCTTATTCTAATACCCTAGACAATGTCTTTTGTAATAATTCCTTCTTTATGTATTATTGAACAGAGATAATGAAATAGTCTCTTTTATGTATCTTTTGATTGTCAATTCTAACTGCTTCACATATCTGTCTATTGAAAGTCTAGCATAAGCAGAATATAGTTTTTGTGTTGTGTATTTCTAGACAATGTATGCGTTGTATTATTGATGTGCTTATTTGAAAAATGTACAAACACAAAAAAAAAAAAGGAAACATTTACAACGTGCACATAAACTTGATCTATATTTGCATTATTGTATTCACATATACACATTACATCGATTATGGTTGTGTATCTTGAAATTAATGCTGATAGCCCCTGCATATATGCCACTTTTCACTAGACCGTATCTGGTGGAAAGGTTGAAAATTATTTGCTAAAATGCCTAAGACAAGGGAAAACATAGGCTAATACTCGTGCTACTTTTAACAGACTACTTGTAAATATAGCCCTTATATAGTTTTGTCTTTTGTATAAATTGTTCCTATTGGAGCGAGCAAGCCTTGGGGAAGGTCTTGCTATGCTGTACAAATTTTTATCAATTTAGTGGTAAGAATTCTCAATAATTCACTGGACATAGCCATTAGCAATCAAGTAAAAGTAAACAGTCAGCTATCCCAAGCATTCAATGGTTGACTAGCTTTGCTGGTGTTTCTGTACATATAATTACGTCTTCCTTGTACATCTTCATATTGCACCTTAACTTGGCTTTTCCCTTACTCGCTTTCTCTATTTGTTTGTGTTCTGGCTTTCATGTTTCCTTTCTTCCTTTGATTTCATTTCCATTGCTCGTTCAGGATAGAAACAATTGATAAATGTTTTGGGCAGGACACAGTTGAGGAAATTATTGATGCTTTGGTAAGCATGCCACTCATTTTGTTTCCCCCCTCCATTCAATAGGCTTTTCTGTTCACACTCACAAACCTTGTATACATGAATAATGACAAATAATATTACTTATTCAGGAGAATGAGGCTGCTAACACTTACGATGAATGGTGTGCTTCAGCACTGAAGAAACTCAAAGAAGCATCACCATTAAGCTTGAAAGTTTCCTTAAAATCGGTAAGTTACTTCTATCACTTCTCTGTCAAACTTAATACGTCACAGTTGATAGATTGATACACTGTACACTGTGCTTTGTATAGATACGAGAAGGTAGGTTTCAGTCACTTGATCAATGCCTGGCTCGAGAATACCGAACTACTCTTCATGTACTCTCAAATCAAGTTTCAAAAGATTTCTCTGAGGTATGCATTGTTTCACAAAATATTTTCAGAGAACATCTTTTAGTTATCCCATTTATGTTATATATTCCTTCTGTACTGTAATTCTTCAGGGTGTTCGGGCACGACTGGTGGATAAGGACTATGCTCCTAAGGTACTTATTAATTGTTAATGTTATATAGCATGCTGCTGTGTTTAATATGGGAACCTAAGCTGTTACTTACAATAAGTTATGGTGAAATGTATACAGTGGGATCCTCCTTCTCTGGAAGATGTATCCAAAGACATGTTGAACTACTACTTTGCACCTCTCAGTGAAATTGAACCTGAATTGGAGCTACCTACAGCATTGCGAGAACCTTTTGTTTGATTTGAATTGCAGCCGCAGAGCGAGCATCATTTAATGGTCGGTGTTGGCCATGCTGCCGTGAATGGAAAATTATGTATCTTGCAGAAATTTTGCTTATCAGAAGTTGTGTAGTAGCCCGCCTTCATACGATGATTAGCATCTTCTAGCTGCCAAATTTTTTAGAATATGCCTCCACTTATTTTACAACAGGAATAATTTCTTTTAAGGTATTAGATTTTTTTGCATTTTTAATATAATCAGCTTTGAAGAAACACGCTTCAAAGTGGTAATTTTAGCCTTGCAAGGAGAGAAAACAAGTTGTATCAATAATACCATTGAAACTGTTTTTGGCTCATTTCTTTAGTCTTTTTTGGTGTTCTTTTTCCTCAGAATTCACCACCTGGTGCTGTTAGTTACAGCTTTCATCTGCCAATCCATTAACTACTTTTGAAATCACAAAGATGAAAGGAGCAAGAGTTGTTTGTCATTTAAAATTCCCAAAAAAATGTGAATTAAATAAATAGCACACCACGCCCCAGTAGAACATCAAATATTTGAAATTTCCTTCCTAAATTTGTTCCCGAGATGGAGGTTCAAGCAATCTCACCGTACGTGGAAGCATAAACTCGGCAAATATAGGGTAGTGAGAAGATGGATAAAATCCATCAATATTATCATTCACCACCTCACAAGATACTGGAACCAAAGATCGACCTCTGTAAAGAACCCAATCTACATGGAGATCCTGAGTTTGCCTATCCCAGCACAGGCAAAGAGCTCTGAATATCAACTTGAGGTATTCAAGTATTCCCTGCTTGTCACCTGCAGAATCAAAAGATAACTCAAAATGTGCTCTAAACCTTGAACCCTAAACCATACTAATTTAGTGGTAAACAAAGGCCAAATACCTTTGAATCCATGATAAGTCCGTATCAGGGATACATTTTTCCTCACTCGAGCATTAGGCCATGCATCTCTCATGTCACCTACGACACCATGCTCCCTGCATTAAAGACAAAAAATCCAGCATTCATATGGATGAGATAGTGTCCTAATTCCAATAAAAAAAGGTGCATTGCAAAGCGTCGAGAGAGGTGAAACTCTCTAACTGACATGGGAAGCTTTGGAAAAATATATGAATTCAAAAAACATGAATGCAATTCTAAAGCCACAACCTTCAGAAGGGAATGTTTCATGTGCACGCCCAAGTAAATGATATTATGGATCAATGTAAGTTGAAATTAGAGAATGCAATGCAAGGTCATCTTGCAATTTATGGTGCAAAAACGGAATGAATTGAGTGTTTTTATTTTTATTTTTTTGGTTAAAAATGAATTGAGTGTTCTAACACTATAATAACTAACCTCTAGGAAACACAAAATGGAAATATGTCCATAAACATTTCAGGAATATTAAAGTTAGTTGGTAGTTCTTAAATAACCAAATATGAAACAAACAAATTTGAAAGCCAACACCATAATATGCAGTAGTTGTTAGTATAAAGTCTAGCATAGTTGTGATAGACATGTAATAATGACAAGGGATTGCCCTGTTACTATGCAAAATAAGTATGCACTGATGAAGCCAAATACCTTGATCTCCCAAGCAAAAAACGTCCTGTCGTTGATTCTTTTTGAGTGTTGAATCCTCCACAATAAACAACAGGCAAGCTTGGTGGCAAGGATGCTATATGCTGCCATGTGAGCAAAGCACTACGTCTACGAGCACGAGGACTAAACTCATCCATATTTGTATTAACTATCTGGAAAGAGAATCCTGGCTGTTCAACTCCCTTGAGTTGGAATGTGTGGAATTCATGTCAAGGAAGTAACTTTATTTACAGTGTATCCACTAAATTAGGTGATAAGTGAAGTATAAACAGACAACTACCAGAAGATAACAAATCCAAAGAAAATAAAAATTAAAAACGGATATAGCCCAGGTTGCTATACATGGAACCATAGAACCCCATGCTGTGCTTCCGAGAACAGAGGGAGATTCCGACAACCAAAAGGTGCCGCCTTCTAGAAGCTCCACCTACACAATCAGAGAATGCGTTAGAAAATGCATCAGAAACCCAATCTCGTTGACATAACAAGGTTATGACAATCTAGATGAATACAAAAAATAAAAAATAATAATAATAAATGAAAACAATGAACCTTTTCCTTGTCATAGAAGATGGTACAGTGCTCATCTGAAGTGTCCTGAGATCCTTTTCTTGAGATCCCAAATTGATCATAACCTTTAGAATATAAAACAACAATCAAAAGCTACATTCCATAACATCATCTCATACAAGAAATACAAAATGATGAGTACCTTCACTCTCATGTTAACGGCTAACCGAAACCGTGTTCAAATAAAAGAAAAATACAACGAAGATATATATATACTGCATAAAAATCCTTAAATACATGCCAAAGATTACATTTTTTTAATGAATAAACAGGGCCTGAACTTCAACAACAATAACAAGAGCTAATAGTTTTTCTCAACCAAAAGGAATCCAACACATCTATCAAAAGGCAGCCTCTAAGTTTTCTCTGAGGATGCCTTACGCAAGACCTTTCAACACATTACAAATGACAAGCAATGAATAATTTGTTACAGGTCCAGCAATGTATTTAAAAATAAACCAACAGTCCAACAACCATTTTATTAAAGGAAACCCCTTGAAAATATTTATAAAAAAAAAAAAAAAAAACCTCGTTAGATCATGGAAGGACCAAGCTGTATAGCAGTAGCAATAGCAGTCATGCAATGCTAACGAGAGACAAGTTCTAGTATTTCTTTATTGTGAAAGAGGTAAAATCAAGTCAAAGGCATTATCAATGTCCAACATCTCTAATATAAATCATGCAATAAGTTACCTGGCAAACCCTGTTGAAGAAATTCCAATTGAGACTTCACTCCTGTAACAAAGATACCATCACCCAATTCTCAGTGACAAGTAACCGTCATTAACAGTTTTAATACAGGAGATGGCAATTCATGAATAAAAAAAAAATTCATGGGTGGGGGTAATGGATATAGCAGAGAAAATTCATCACAGCCTCACAGTCACAGGAAACTGATATATTAAAGATTATTATTAGAATCAACCATTTTGGACATAATATACTAAAACAAACGAACGTCAATTTAAATCCTGACAACATTTAGAGGAGAACTAAGATAACCATTTCAAATTCAGCCATGTGTAGATTGAAAGAACAGTTCCACATTCAAAATAAAGGAGCTCTGAACATGAGATATAAGTGCATTAGATCTTTCCTTATTATTACGCAAAAACAATTAGAAGAAGCCTACAAACTGAAAATGAATTGCCAGAATCCAGACTAAACAAACTCAGAAAAACCTATTTCAATTTATGCTTATGACAGAAATAAAATAAGAAAAAAACCAAATATATCATAATCAGTAAATAAAATCCAGTTTCAATCAGTCATTCCAAGTAAAATCAACCAACAGACACCTAGACTCCTCCAGGTGTCAAGTCAGATCAAACCACCTTCAAATAATAATGCAATAACAGAACAAACGCTTGAAAAAAAGAATTATAACAAAAAACCCTAATCAATCATTTCAATAGAAAAACCAGACGATCAGAACCGCATCTCCCAAACACCGATCAGAGAACAACCAGATCAGATCATCCATTTACGAGAAAGAAGAAAGCAACAACAACAAAAAAAAAAAAAAAAAAAGGTAGGGTAGGTAATATAATTGATTACCTTGCTGCGTGCAAAGAATGATGGGAGAGTAACTGGTGATTATGCTGATGCACAAATCTCTCCTTTTCACCCATGAGTTTGGACTGTCTTCTGCTTGATCTTCGTGAAGATTGAAGGTCATTACTGTCAGAGAAACACTCATTTTTTTTTTAATCTTGAAATCTACTAAAACCTCTTTTACTTACATGGTATTGGTATTATTAATCAAACCAAAACTCCGAGAAGAGCAAGAAAAATGCACTTCTGATTCTCTACTACTTTTATTTTCTCAGATCTGGAGAAAAGAAGGTGGTTCAAGTGGGGACGCAACGAATCCAAGAAATCGAACAGGATTTGAGAAACGTGAAGGAAGCTGATTTCGTCGACTTCGAAACTGAACAGTTCGAAATTATGAATATTGAAAGGTTGAGCCGTGGAGCGGAGTTGAGCTGGACGATTTTTGAGTACGCATTCCCGTGCCTTCGGGGCTTTTTAAAAAGTACACGTGGATAATTCCGATTTGTGTGTGTTCAAGTTGGACACGACGATGGTCCGGCTGCCGCTCTGACTACTGCCACGTCGTGATTGATGAAATTTTAGTTGGTTTCACGTCCGCATTAATACTGAATAACAACGTCTTACATAAGTTGAAATTAATTTTTATAGCTAAAGTCGATTAATTAATTGAAGATAAATGTCACTTTTATACATTATTAAATTATCTAAATTTACGTATTAATACATGAATTAAAATAATTTAATAATAATATACATCTTAAATATACACTTTAAGTGAGTTTCTTAATTAATTTGAATATGGGTATTGAGTTTATTTCTTAAAATAATCTACATAAAAATTGTAGTGGGTAACCTTATTAGATTACCTATGATATGAATTCACTTAATTGAATATCAACTATCTAAAATAAAGATGAAGCAAAATAAGTGCCAAGTAGTTCACTAAATTATCATCACAACATTTAACAATTATAAATGTTGTAGTATGGCCCTCAAGTTGGGTTGCTACCAGGCCTGTGGGTGCCAATAAAGGTAGGTCCTTAGGAGCAAGTAATCAATATGAGACTAAACTTTTAGAGTTGAATCCACAAATAAATGTCCATCCACACCTTGGTTTCTATTTTGAAACACTAAATGATAGCAAGGTACTTGCCTTAGATCAAAATGAAGAATAGATAGAGAAGCTTTGCTCACTTCATTAACTAACCATTGTGTTGTTCGATCCCCTGGTAATTTTGATATTCTTCTCCATGACAAGTTGCTTTGGAGAGTCAATTGTGTAAAAGTTTGGTACCATTCCCCTCCCCCCCAGCTGATCCTTCTGTTCTTCATTTCCGTTCACGTAAATATGTAAATTTGTGATGAAGCATTATTAATACCACATACGGAAGCGCTGCCCTTTGGATCAAGCATATGGCACCTCACAACAGCTCCAATTCTTCTCTTCTTGTAACTTAAAAGTCGTGCTTGCTTAACTATATGGCAACTAGATAGAGCAATCCTTGATCATTTCCCATTCTGTCCAACACAAATTAAGGTGTTAATGAAAACTGCGACATAAGAACGATGAAAATAAAAGACTTTATATATGGAAACATCACAGCAAATAGACATTAAGCATGCTTTGATATAGTCAGTTCTAGCTAGAAAGTTTGTTTCCCCATGATTCTTTGATTGAGTATATAGTCCCAACCTTTTAACATTTTTGCACAAATGGCTGTCAGCTGGACTTCGCCCCAAAATTAACCTATGGTTTTCTGTTGATTCATATTACTTACTGATTCCATGTAATCAGATCATGCAACTGCAGATCGCATTCTTTGGCCTAGACTCCAATAAAATGGAACACTAAACCTATGCAAATCACTCCCAGCAAAATCCTCATCTGCAGATGATGCTGCACCCGATGATAGCTTCTTGCAAACAGGTTCTCGTCTTTGGTTCTTTTGTAACACTCAGAGTTAGTACATCTCCTTTACAATCCACCAAATCAATCTCCTTCACAAGAAATATCTTTTCCAAATCTGTCATTTGCAATTTTCAAAAACATAAGATATGAGGATTCAAAGCAGGGTTCTTACTTACAACTGTGATTGTAAGATACATGGAAATATGAACATTTATATAAAGGTCCAATGAAGGTATGCCAAAAAAAAGCAGGAATTAAATCCAAGTATTAAGCCTCAACAAGAACGGTTACCTTTTTGCACCACCCAACTCGTATCTTCTGCAATGTCGGTAACCACTTTTGCAGCCCAACTCAAGTGTTGCACACTTGAAGTACTGATAAACCAGAGTTCTAAAACTAATTTCACCTTGCAAGACCCACTGAACTGTGATCAAATATTTCTAATGAAAACTGGTGATCCATACCATGTTCAGATCTATTACTGTAGAAATAATCAAATGTAATGTACATGAGAAAGTCCAAAAACAGGCTTTGTCCTGATAACTCTTTCGTTGTTTCTTGAACTTGATGAATATTACAGTAGGCTTTATCCAATACCTTATACGTAATATCATCAAAAGGGAATGATACTTGACTCAGTTTCTGCCCCCACATTAAGGCTCTCTCAGGCAACCCTTGCCTACAAAAATGAGAGAGCAATAAATTAACTGTGACAACATTCGGAACAAATGCCATCTTCAGCAATTTTGCTGTTAGTATCATGGCACGGTCTAGTATATCACTGCACAAGCCATTCATCAAGGTGTTGTATGTAACTGTGTTGGGAACAATACCCAATGAAATAAGTTCATCCAACATTATCACAGCCCGACTAATTCTATGATTACTACAGAAGCCATGAATCTGGATATTGTATGTTGTGATATCCGGTTCCCACCCATCTGCATACATCCTGGTCACAAAGTCCTGAGCATTAACCTGGTCAAAGGCCTTACAATAGCCACTGATCAAAGTATTGTAAGTACATATATCTGGGGTCAGCCCAATTCTATGCATATCCAGAAACACATCATTCGCTAATTTCATTTTACCCTGTTTACAGAACCCATTAATGATCATATTAGTAGTGAAAATATCAGGTAGAAGGCCTCTTTCTCTCATCTCTTTCTCCAACTTCAGAGCTTCACTAAGTCTCCCACAATTACAAAACCCACCTATCAAAGAGTTGTATGTGAAGTTGTTTGGGACATACCTCCTTCTTGACATTTCTATCAAGGCCTCATAAGCCTCCTCCATAAGACCCACTTTAGAAAGCCCATCAATGAATGCCGAGTAGGCTACAGCATCTGGTGATAAAGCTCTCATTTTCATCTTATTCCACAACATTCTAGCTCCCGATGCATCTCCCATCTTGAAATATGCATCTAAAAGCACTGTGAACGCAACCCTATTGATGGGATAATCCTTCTCTTGCATCTTCTCTATAAGTTCTAAGGCCCGCTCCAGCATTCCCTTATTGCACAAGCCCATAAGCAAAGAACTAAAAGTAGAAGATGATGGGGTCAGACCAAACTTAGTCATAAGCTGATAAGTTTCAAATGCTTTTTCTTCTAGGCCTGCCTTGCTATAACCAGCAATTATTGAGTTAAATGCAACCACACTTGGAAGTACTCCCTTCTCAAGCATACTGCATAAAAATGTCACGGCATCATCTAACCGTCCTGCCCAGCACAACCCTGCAACGGAAATGTCTGAAACCGAAATATCAGAGAGAGAACCTGACATTGATACATCTCTCAACAGTCTGTCTCCATCCCCTTCCCTACCAAACTTAGAGTGGCCAGAGACCAATATGTTGAAAGTTATACCGTCGGGAGCTAAACCCTTCTCCCTCATTTCTTGGTAAAGCGAATTAGCCTGGCCGATTTCCCCAGCCTTCACATACCCATTGATCAAAACATTATATGAAATAGAATTTGGACCAATACCCACCTCATGACTTCCATCAAAAAGCCTTTTTGCTTCAACCATATTCCCCTCCTTGCAAAAAGCATTAACGAGAGTACTGAAAGTAATTGCATTGGGCCTGCAACCATTTCCAATCATCGACTGGACCAAAGCCAAAGCTTCAAGAGATCGCCCACTAATGCAATAAGCATTGACAATTATATTATAAGTAAACACATCCGGTTCACACCGGAATTTATGCATCAGATGCAAGAAGCTCTCCCCAGCTCTAACATAGCCTCTCCTACAGAACCCAAGAACCATTACATTGAATGTGAAATTAGAAGGATGAGGCCCTTTTCGAACCATATCTCTGAACAATTTCCAAACACTACCATAATCGCCCCTCCGAAACAATGACTTCAAGAGAATACTCATGGCAGATAAACTGGGTCTCAGCCCCTCGTCACGAATCCTACGCAACATTTCCAATGCATTAGATACCATATCCACATTTAAAAACGCCCTCATTAACGAATCTAGAACTGAGAAATCCGACTCATAATCATAATGACCACCCCAGATAAAATCCACCAATTCCCGACTTCTAACATCTCCAATTCTAGCAATTACACAAGTTAAAACATCTTGTGCAAGAAAACGAAGCTGTTCTTCCGCAAGAAGATGAGCAACAAGACAACACGACCGGACCGAGCTTTCTGAATCATCTCGAAACACAAATCTAAAAAATGCAACTGCTAATCGACGATTATTTAAGAATTTCATGATCTTTACAAGTAAGAAAGGGCAAAACTGAAGAGAAAAACCCTTGAGAACGTACCCTTGATGTTGTTTAATCATCGTCGACAATCCAACGGCAATTCGCCGTCGTTCGTTCGAATTTAAATCCCCGGGGGACTTAACATGCCGGAAAGGCGAGAACTGATCGAGAAAATCAGGGTAACAAGAAGAAGAAAAGGATTTCCGGTGATTGAAATCTAGGGTTTTGGAGAGTTCTGTGAATCTGAAAGTGCAGAGAACGAGTGTTCTGGAATTGGTAGTAGTGAAGTTGGAGATAAGAGAGGAGCGAGGAGATGCGCCGTTTAGCATGAGCGGCAAGTGCACCCGACGCAGGGTAGAAGTCATTCCGTGCAGTCGGAGCTGAGTGAAAGACTCCGATATGTATCTTCCGCCGCCGCGAGCGCGAAAGCGTAGCCGCCGGCGCCGTTGTTATTCCTAAGATGCGATTTCGGCCCATGCCGAAACCTTTGGTCATATGGTCTACATCATATGAGCTTGTAACGGAGCCTTGGCCCAATCCCTCTGTTTTTGTGTAGATACAATTGATACCAAGGTATAATTATTTTTGAGAAAGTCTTATACATTTTTAATATTTTTTAAAGGATGTTAAAACGATTCAAAATACATATCTAAATTTATATTAAAGCTATTGATACACTACATCATCATGTCAAAAAAAAAAAAAAACCCGTTATACACCATATCGACAAGGGTATAGTTTTGAATATAATTTTTTATCATAAAAGCGATTCTATTTTTTTTTAACTCATATATATACATCTACTATATTGGTGCTTAAATTAACTTAAAACAAAAAACCCACCCACAACAAGTGTATGAATCTACAATCTGAGCATTACTTATGTTTGTAAGGGATCTAACAATTTTTTTACATAGCAATTCTTGAGTGGATTCACTCAGGCTAGCAACGAGCTAGCTCACCGCTCTTAAAGGAGTTCCTGTGTTTTTTTATAGAAAAAGAGAAGCTAAGGATAAACCTTTTTTACAGGGTTTTCCTCCCTAGAAGTAAGCACACTTTTCTAAGCTTAAATTAATAATAGGAAGGAAGCCCATTTAAGGGTTTTAGCTAGAATCCTGAAAGTACTTTCACCCTTTTCTGTATTTTGGATACCCTTTATTAGTAGAGGAACATCTCTAGTAATGTCTTAAGACTATGATTTGGAACCCAATTAGTGAAGGTGCTAAGATGAAATGAGTGAATATATATGCAAGCGTAACAATCTAATGAATAGCGCATTTTAATTATTTCTATGTAGCAGAACTACCTTCCAATATAATTTCCTTGACGTGACAAGAATTTCTCTGATTGCGACGGATAAAGCGGCTCCATTTATTCCAAGCTGTCAATTGATATTGTTATTATGGTATCCGTTCATGAATCTAGCTATCTCCTTCGCGTATCTTGCAACTGGACCCCTTAAACTGCCTCCGCTTACTATATGTATTATACTTGTAAGATAAGGGATCCGGCAATTTAATTATTTTGCCTGTCAGTAGCTGCAATTATAGCTATACTTAACTTAAATGGCTGTAGTTGTCCACTGTTCTAGCTGCAATTTTAGCTATACTTAACTTAAATGGCTGTAGTTGTCCACTGTTCTAGCTACAATTTTAGTTAAGTATATAGAAGCATCACTTATTCTAGTAACGAAAGTCACGCATCACTCATTGGATTGCAACGTAATTGATGAGGGCAGCTGCGTCTTAGTGAATTAAGGGACTTGGTCACAAATTTGAGTTCTACTATAATATGCACTGAAACTAATTGTAATGTGGTGTTCTTGCAAGCTAGTTAATTAACTTGTTTGTAATACAAACTGATTCATCTTCTCAACCAGGTCAAACGTGTATAATACACTTGTGATTTGAATTTAACGGATTTATGCAAAATTAATTTCTTTCTAAACACTAGAAAGTGTTAAAAAAAATAGATGAAATTAAGTTTTTTTTTTTTTTTGTGCAGATCATAGGTTATTGTTTATTTTTAAATTGAGCCAAATACATTCATTCAACATGTTCATTAATTAGTAACTAGAGTGGTTGGTTCGCTAAGTCGTCGTCCCTATTTAAAGATTTTTTTTTAAAAAAAAAAATATAATCAAATTTAATGATAATAAAGCCAAAACCAATTCGATGGCCAATTCTTCATTCAGTCCCCACGAAAAAAGCCTCCCGTCAATGTTAAGGATGCACGTGAGATCCACAAGCTAGCCAAGGATATAGCGTCATAAAGACTTTAGGGTTCACTTTTTAGAAATAACTTCGTAGGAAAGGTCTACCATCGGCTCCAATGTTCGTAATCCATATATCTTTTTTGCCCCTAGCCTTTATGTTGTGTGACTCTAGAAGGCCTTTAAGTGGGGTCGACCCTCTCCATTGCATGGCTTGGCTATTGGCCAATGAGCGAAGAATCATCTATTAGAATCGCGTGGGACAAATGGAAGATACGGATGGGAACAGCTGTGCATGGTTCATTTTTCTAAACCCTAAAAATTTATTACGCCAATACCTAACACATGACCCACCTTTGCCTTTTCTTTATTTTTCATGTCGCTGTGTATTGCGTGCAGTCGGTTATGGGCTAATCAATCTCAATATCAAACTTTATCAATATATATATAATAAAATCTCAATATCAAACAAATACATCTTTAACCAAAAGGAAAAAAACAATCATTCTGCACTTTAGTGTTTATATTATTTCACATCTAAGATCATGTTTATTTACACTTCAGTGTACCCAACTTTTATATTTATTTTATGAGTAGTTGACTTGTTTTCTCAAGAGGAACGAATATTATAAATATTATTAATTTGTAGCATACAAGAAAATGCATCAATAAATGGTAATTAATATATAATATAAAAATATCTTAAAAAAATTATAAGGATAGTGTTTAGAAAATGAGCACACTATAAATATTTTAAATGTGACTATTTACATTACAATAAAGAGTATGCATGGGAAAGAAATTTTTATAAAAAAATTATAAAACAAAAATAAAAATAAAATTTTAGGTAGTGAATAACAAGTTTAAAAAACAATAATAGCATAACGCTGTAAGATTTTAGTTTAAAAAAAACGCGGGGCAGTTTTTTTTTTAATATGAAAATGCTAAGAAAACCAGAGGTGCAAGTGAATGAGAGTGGATAGCTTAACTGCTTTTTGTTTATGATTTTTTTTAATATAGTTTTTTATATTCAAAAATTTGAAAATGCAAAAAACATGTATAGTTAGTTAAAATCTGAAAATAATTTTTTAAAATTTATATAAAAAATATATTATTTTTAAAAAATAAGATAAAATGTTATTTTCGGAGTTTTTACTTTTTTGGTTGTAATTTAGTTTCTGCATTTTTTATTAAAAAAAATTAATTGAAAAGATGTATTTAAATTTTTTTTTTATGATTATTTGATTAGATATGAAAATTTTTTGTTATAATTAGTTATTAATTAATTACTCAGTTATATTATTATAACTTATTTAAATTAGTGTATATATATATTTTTTTATTAAAATTTTTTATTTTCTTATACTCTTAGCTGAAAAAATTATAGTAAAAAAAATAATAAGCTCATTTTTCACTTTTTTTGTCAATTAAATATTTAAAAAAAATTATTTTTTTATTATCAAACACACCTTAATAATATGCGACTGATCCGATTGGATAAAAGGCGGGTCCATCACCATAATGTTCGGTCCCGTCGCTATTTCAGCCGTTCCATAGAGGTTCTTCATCAAGAATCCCGCCTCAGTTTAAGAAGATCCACGTGGCCCACTCTCAATAAAACTAGGAGGAGCCTATGAAGCTGCGTTTCACCACCAAACCCACGTGCTCAAACCGCTTCCTTCGGC
Source organism: Paratinospora sagittata (assembly GCA_035771175.1). Lineage (NCBI taxonomy): Eukaryota > Viridiplantae > Streptophyta > Magnoliopsida > Ranunculales > Menispermaceae > Paratinospora > Paratinospora sagittata. The sequence goes on from CM069604.1 coordinate 35,528,220, forward strand.
GTCCCATCAAATTTTTGAATTTTTCAAATTTCAATTCATTTATTTATTATGGGGCCATAGATTTTGCCCAAATTTAAGGGTAAATTCTTTTTTCGTGACTCAGCTTTGTCTGTTACCTCACGGAGTTTAATGCTATTTTATTTGTCAGCAACTTTTAAGACTTTAACTTTTTTTGTTTTATTTAATAATTATTTTAGAGGGCCGCTAATTAAATTATAAAAAAATATTTTTTACATTATAAAAAATTATTAATTTTAATTTTTAAAAAGTATAATGCTATAAAAATATTTTTTGATACACTTTTGACATTAAAAGTAAAAGTAGATCTGTCATTCTCTTTATATAATACTATAAATTATGTCAACCAATCATTTTTTTTAATAATACTTTGTGACGGAACTGAAATATAATTGTTCAATTATACAGATCGAATCTATAACTATTAGTTTGGTTTGTATGACCGAACCATTCATTTTTTTGTGTTTTAATTACATTAAAAAAAATATATACAGTTCGGTCGGTGATGACAGAATCCAAAATTTAAGATTTTGTCGTCTCCGACCAAATCACCGCAATCGATTTGGTATCACAGGTCCGAACAGATCGCAGTCTCATTCTTCTCATAGTAATATTTTTAGACACCTGATAATATTTTTTGAGAATAAAAATACTAAAATATATAATTTTAACAACAAATCTCTTATCGATTTAATAAGAAAGTAGTGATTTTAAGGATTTTGAACGTAATGTTTTATAATTTTTAGTGTTGAGAATGATAGAAAAATAGAAATGATGCATTGAAAATGATAGGCTTTGATTGAAAGAAGATAAATTTATTTGAAATTATAAGAAGGGTCTTTAGAAAAGTTTAACCGTGGTAAAAATAATATTTCTTCATATTTTAGTAGTACAAATAGAATATGGTAAAAACATCCTTTTTCTGCTATCTATTTAGCTGTTCCCTACTCTTACGAGAACGGTAGAGATAAATATTTTAGAAAAAAAGATATCACTGCCTTTTTTTTTAATAAGAAATAAACAGTAATAAAGTCTTTTATATATATATTGATATAAAAATATTAAAAAGTAAAATAGACAAGTCAAGATTAAAGTAAACCCCAAAGGTGAGAAAATAGGTAAAGATTGTTGGAGAAAGCTAAGGCCCACTTGGTTTGAAATTTAAAAAAATATTTTTTGTATTTTAAATTTAAAAAATTTAAAAAATTTATTTGATTGGCTAGATTAATGGAAAATAATTTTTTAAAATTTAACAAAGGAAATGGATTGTTTTCAGAAAATAAAAATAAAAATTTCTAAATTTTTAATTTTTTGAATTATATTTAATTTTTAAATCTCTAATTACGTACGATCTAAAAATAAGGTAAGATTGTCATTGAAAATGAACTCAGTTAGTTCAATGACCATAACTTTATAACAAAAATCATAATTCAAGTTACATATAATGACTTTTGGCGAGGTAGCCATTTTGTATATGTCCTATCTGCGTATAAGGGTTAACACCTTCGCATACCCTTTTTTTTGTAACAAAAAAAAATGACAAGATTACTCTTTAAAAACTATTTCTTTTTAAATAAGAGACGAAATTAAAATTAAAGAGGGCAACATTAGAAAGTTGATACAATATGCTTATCATGAGTTTCTTTAAAGAGCACTAGACATTTGATTGTATGAAGATTAATTTCACATTTAATAATTATTCCCAATAAAAATCCAATTTTTAAAATGAGGAATTCAATTCAAAATTTACAATTTTAAAAGATTAGTATGTTTATAAAAAAACATATTTAAGACAAAAGAGTTACGAGATAAGCAGTAACACACAGGGCAATCATTTGTTGGTAATTGCAGCTAATAATCTAATTAATAGTAAAATGGATTGGTGGGGACAGGACGCTCCTTGAAAGCCAAACACAACATGCACCGTTCTATCTCCATGCAATTAATTAAAAGAAGTTTCGAACCAATTGTATATATTCTTTTCAGCCACAATCTTCTAATATTTATAATTTTATATATGTAACGTTGTAACCTCACATGCTTTATTTCACATCCGTGAAACCAAAACCAACCATTATTCTTCTAAAAGTGGGCCATTTTTTAAAGTGCGGCCAACCTTGCCGTCTCTAACCTTTAAATCACTATCAATAATTTCATTATATATCTAAATTTTACAGATAATTTGTAATTAAAATTTTTTTAAAAATATAATATTAATAATTAATTGTATAATTAACGTTATATTAAATCGTAATATCGAGAAAGCATCATGTTTGTTTCAAACTCATTAATTTTTTTTTACGACGGCCATAAATTATAAAAATATAAAAATAAAAATATAATGATGGGGTAGAATTGTCATTTTAAGTATAGCCTACTATCTCGACTTTGACTCGTTTGGGCGCTGCAATACAACTGTGGCTGAGCTTTTGGGCTTCACTTTTGATAACTGCCACATGATTGTTGTGTTTTTGCCTCCACTCAACACATAAAAAAGCTCTTCTCTGTTTTCCCTTTCTTTTGTCTTCTCTCTGAGCAAATTTTTTTTTTTTCAAAAAAAAAGATATACAGAAAGGGAAAGAAGAAGAAGTTTTTTTTTTTTTTTTTTTCCAGATCCAAACATATTCATAGATTTCAATCTCTTTCTGTCTTTTCAAGGAAGAAGTGTTGATGAAGCCCACTTGGGTTCTCTTCTTCTTCTTCTTTTACTTCTTTTCAGCTCTAAATGATGCAAGACCAGACCCCTTCTTTCCCACCATTACTATTTCTCCTAGTTTATCCCCTGCTTTACCCCCACCACCAGTTTCTCCAATTTATGCAACAGTTATAATGGCTGCTGCTTCTCCAGGTACTCCCTCTAATCACCTACATTTACATTATTTCAAGCAAGTGAGTCATGGGTGCTTGTGCATTTCAACATTTGTTCTGTTAGATGGGTAATCCATCCATTTGGGCTGACTTTTGTTTTGAAAGTTCAAATTTTTTTCAACTTTGAATCACATTTTTTTGTAGCCATTTCGCCCTTTTTATGTTTTTGGTCTCTCAGATCACTATTCTTTCTGCATTACTGAATCACTGATTTTTATTTGTTATTTTTTAACTTGGGTTGTTGAGTGTTTTGATGTTCTTCTTTTCTAATGTTTCAAAATGGTACCTTTTTTTATTTTTTCCTTAAATTTCTACTTCAAAAGCAGGGACACAGGAAGTAGTGGTACATGAACACCACTTGAACAAGACGTTGCTGGTGGCACTCATCGTTGTTTCTTGTGCTCTCTGCGCCATCTTGTTGTCTCTGTTCTGTATTTGGATTTACCAGCAGAAGAACTCCAACACATCTGATCCGAAGTGTGTGAAGGGCTCAGGTATTTTTTAATTTTTTATCTTTTGATTTTCAGTCTCATCCCCACTTTTCTCTAAATGCTGATGACATTTAGTTCTTCTTTTATGCTTCATTTATATGCTTCTTATTTGATTTTATGTGTATTTTTTGCTTGAATTTCAACAACCCCAAGATGCTGGTACAGGGCTGTCCTTAGGTCCAATTCTGGGTAAGTTTAATTCCATGAAGATGGTTGGTAAGAAGGGATCTGCATCTGTGATTGAGTATGCTCTGTTGGAAGCAGCAACCAATAACTTTAGTAATAGTAATATTTTGGGAGAGGGAGGATTTGGGTGTGTTTACAAAGCTCGGTTCGATCTTAATTTCATTGCTGCTGTTAAGAAATTGGATGGTGGAGGGCCAGATGCAGAAAGAGAATTTGAGGTACTGTTCCTGTGAATCTTTGAGAAAAATTTTCTTATCTCTACCGAGTTTTTTTTATATTGTATGTTTCGAATTTGAATCCTCAAATGATGTTGGTTTTGATTTTGAACTGGGATTGCAGAATGAAGTGGATTTGTTGAGTAAAATCCAGCATCCAAATATAATCTCTCTTTGGGGTTATTGCATTCATGGAGAGACAAGATTTATTGTTTATGAATTGATGCAGAATGGATCTCTGGAAACCCAATTGCATGGTATGATTTTTCTCTCATTGCCCATTTAGAGTTAGTTTCGAAAAATAAACAATTTACAACAAAAGAACTGATTTTTTTCATTTTTATTTTTTGTGTTGATGTTTTAGGACCTTCTCAAGGATCAGCTTTGACATGGCACATCCGTCTAAAGATTGCACTTGATGTAGCAAGGTGAACATATAGCTCATATTCTTTCAGATTTATGAATTTTGTTTAGCTCCTAATTATTACTTGTACTTGTTTATGGAATGTTTGCCAGAGGACTAGAATATCTTCATGAGAATAGCAATCCTCCGGTGATCCATAGAGATTTAAAATCATCCAATATTCTTCTTGATTCTAACTTCAATGCTAAGGTGAAATTATCCATCTGATCCATTGAATTTCTTTGTAAAGTTTACTTTAATTTGTTTTTAAATGATGTTTTTCACTAAATTTCACTGAAACATCTTATTGTTTATTTTCTATTTCCTGATTAATTGGGATTTGGATACAGCTTTCAGATTTTGGTCTTGCTGTAATGGTTGGGAACCAAAACAAGAACAACATCAAGCTTTCGGGCACCTTGGGTTATGTAGCTCCAGAATATCTTTTAGATGGTACTCCATTTTAGCTTGTGTTATTATATTCAAATTGTTTTGCCTAACCTAATGTGTAATTTTGTTCTTATTTTAATATCAAACTAATATAACACCCATTAAATGATAACCAAAGTTGCAAATAGGTCATTCTCAAATTTTTAGCTTATATTTCATTTGATGTTATTTGATACCATAAGTATGCAAAAAAGAAATTTGAATTAGAAATTTTGAATTTCAGGTAAATTGACTGAGAAAAGTGATGTGTATGCTTTTGGGGTTGTTCTCTTGGAGCTTCTAATGGGAAGAAAGCCTGTAGAGAAGATGACTCCATCTCATTGCCAATCTATTGTCACTTGGGTATGCATTTCTATTAAGGGCCTATTTATTTCTTGCTTATTCGTGTACAGGTTATACCTCTATTTCAATTAAGGGAAGAAAATAAAAATAAAAATGTCTACCTAAAAATATATTTTTTATCATTACCCTCTATTTTTTTTAGAGGTTACTAGCAAGTAGAGTTAACAAACACCACCTAAGAATTTCCAGTTGACCCTTTATTATCCTACATGATTTACATTCTTAAATTGATTTAAGCTAATGAATTCTGAATGTTTTGTTTTGCCATGTAAAATTTACAGGCCATGCCTCAACTCACTGATAGATCAAAGCTTCCAAACATTGTAGATCCTGTGATCAGAAATACAATGGATCTGAAACACTTATACCAAGTCTGTTTTCTTGCACCCTTCAAGTTTTAATTCGATATTCTTCTGCAAGGTGGTATTGCTAAACTTAAAAAAAAAAAAAAACTTTTGAAATTACTATGTAGGTTGCTGCTGTAGCTGTGCTTTGTGTGCAACCAGAACCAAGTTACAGACCATTAATCACAGATGTCTTGCATTCCCTTTTCCCTCTTGTTCCTGTTGAGCTTGGAGGAACACTAAGAATTGCTGACAATGCTTCTGTTGCTAAGTCCTAAGTTCCTAATCTCCATGACTGCCCGGGCTGATTCCGGGAATATTGTACAAAACCTGCTGCTCATGACTTAGTACTGCCGTTATTCAGAATTGCAGGTCAGAAGTTGAATCTCTCCAATGCTTTTTCGTTTTCGACGTGCTCTGGTTATTTGTTCGAAGGGTATTTGATTTTGGAGATGAAGGATGACTAGATATGGTTACAGGGGAAAATCTTGTTCCCTTTCTCTTGTGGTTGTAAATAGAAGGAAATTAAACACGAGTTTTTTTTTTTTTTGGCGCGTCCTGAAATTACTAGTGATAGAGATTATTTTTAGACAGTTTGAAATATGAACACCAATTCACTGCAGTTTAGTAGACCTGGGTAGAGACTTGCATTTTGAATCATCAATATGTTTAGATACATCTAGTTCTAGGAGTTACTTATTTGAATATTTCATTTCAAGTGAAATATGAATTGTTATGCAACTAACCAAGCTCCTATTCTACATTAATATTTGTTTGGAAGTTAGATTTTCCAGATTCATGCATATGTGCTTCATCAGCAGTCAGCACTGAAAAGCATGTACCTTGTAACCAGGGCTGTCAGTGGATTGCTTCTGAGTGGATTACTGTAATTCCATAACTGATAATAAGTCAGTTTATATTCAGTAAGATCCTAATTTTGAGCTTGAATCTTTTGCTAAATCACCAAACATATTTCTATACATCCGACCAGTGATTATTGGATTAAATTCAAATGATCTGAAGAGAATCAAATTTTACATAGAAGTTACTTGTATGTATGATACATTTACAAAAGTAAATATGATAAAAACCTTTTTTAAGGAACCTAATTCAACCATCGCTTTCTTTGTTCATTTAAAAAAAAAAATTTAAACGATATAAGCCTCAAAGTTCACGCCCAGACATAGAGAGGTTCATGAAACTTAACCTCTTATGCACACCAACTCTATCATTGTTATCATCGTCCACACCATAGATAACTACAAGTAGTTAGCTTCTTGTCCTCTGATCAAGATTCATCTCAAGGGAGAAATAGCCTAGTGAGCATGGTATTCACAAGATGGCTTTGTACTCACAGCACAAGGAACATGCTCATCAAGATCGTTCATCCTGGAGGGCATGTTGAGCTTCATGACCAGCCAGTACTTGCTGCAGAAATCATGCTTCGGAACCCAAGATGTTGTGTTGCCTATCCTAATGTTTTCCGGCAACCGTGGGCGATCGTTGCACCTAATGTCATGCTCATGCAAGGCCAAAAGTTCTATGTAGTACCCATTAGCACCATTAGGAAACTTCAAAGGCGCTCATCATTAAATCAGTCCCCTTCTCCACCCTCATCTTTGCCCTTGCCCTCTCCTTCTCCACCCTCATCTTTGCCCTTGCCCTCTCCCTCGCCCTCGCCTTTGCCTTTGTTACATGTTCACCATGGCGATGAAGATCAGGAAGTGATGATGTCTTCTTGTTGGTTTTGTTTCACAACTCAGAGTGCTTCAAAGCAGCAGCCACCGCCGTACACTTGTTTAGAACATTCCGATGGTGAAACAAGGACTACTACAGAGGAGATAGAGAAAGAAGAAGGGTGTGTTTCAAATGAGAATTGCCTCACAGGAAATGAACTTAAAGATAACATGGATGATGATAGATCTACTAGTACAGTTGGGTCCTCTGAAAGAAAGGAATTGGTTAGGAAAAGAAGAACCAAGAACTTGGCCTGGAAGGGAATAAGAATGCCTCACAAACAGAAGATATATTTGCAGAATTGGCAACCTAGTCTGGAAAGCATCACTGAAGAGTAGATTGATCAGTATGATATACTTTTAACACTAATCGTTATAGCATTTGGTATCACTCCAACACAGAAGAAAATGTTTTACAGGTGTGAATTTCGGATGCCAATTCAATGAGTGTACTTGCCTATTGATCCCAACACATGAAGTTGATCAACCCCCTTTTGCTCAGCAGTGGCCAGTTAGCTTAATGTGGTTGATTCATACACTTCAGAAAAAGCCGAGAGGATCATTGGTTTCAACTATGCTTGAAAGTTTGAGGAGTTTCCAATTCTGTTTTGTTTATATTGATTTTCCAAATTTTTCTTTTCCCTAAGATGCTGAATCACTAGGAATCTATGAACAGTATATTCTTTAATACTTGTAGTCATGTGTTGATTATCAATTAATCAAGGAAAAATAAATTAATGGTTTTACCTTCTCTCTCTCTCTTCTTTTTTTTTTTCCTTGTTAGAGATAATACTTTCTTGATCAGTTTAGTTATGATAAAGATATATTTTTTTTTTATATATTTTTTGTCAATTCCAACAAAATTATCGATAAGGATCAATTAGTAGATATTATCTAGATTTCGGTTGTTTAAATAGTTGTTTATTTTAGGAAGATTCTAAATGTAATTGAAATTAGGAGTGATGGTGGAATAAAAGACTTGATTATTAATTTATTTCTTCTCTTTCTCTCTCATCTTCTTCCTCCTTTTATCTTTCTCTTTCTATTTCTTCTTCTCTTCTTGGTGCTGCATCAATGGTGTTATAACTGAGTTTGACTGATCCAACCTAAAGAATGTTGTAAAACCAGATGATATATATATTCCAAAGAGTTTTTAGTTTATGCTGCTTAGCTACAGAGAAAGAAATGAAGATGCATCAACAAACCAAAAAAGAAAAACTGTTAAACAATAGTTTGCCCATGCTTGAACCTGCAATCAAGTTTTGCAAAATAAGAGGTTAAAAGTAGACTGGCAATAGCCTGCCAACTGTTGCAGATAATCACTATCATCTTCACCAATAAACATCTAGAACCATTTAAATCCATAAACAGCAATTCAATAGATTGGCCAAAATTTGATTAGAGTTTGGCTTTTCTTTGCGTATTCAAAGGTAAAAAAATACATAAGTTAGCCCAATTTTTTTCTTTTTTTTCTTTTAAATACCAACTTTTTGGGTAAGTCTCATAAAAGGGCCATCTTCACAAGCATTTTTGAAAAGTAGAAACCGCTAGAACACAACGTACTCAAAATTCACCCTCAAGATGTCATTTCCGATAGATAAATTGCAGTTCTATATTTTGAAGACAAAAAATATGCTGATAGATACTCAAAGCCTTATTAAAATCTCAAAATTGAGGATACTCTGAACACATCTAGCTAAGCCTACATAACAAGACTTGTTAGAACGACTTGCCTCATGCTCTACCAACAGAAAGCTGAATCACCAAAACTTGGACAATAGGTTTCATAAAGATGAAAACCAATGAAAGTAGAACCACCAGCAATGAATAACTGCCAGGATTCAGTATCGTTCAACTGACGTTGTGAAAAGAATCAATAATGGCGTCTGCAAGATATTCACATTTGGCCAAAGAGAGTCCAGCCAACGATATCCTTCCATCCTTGGTCATGTACACACGCCATTTATCTGTCATGTTGTCACTCTGACCAAACAAGAAAAATAAAAAAGTAATATTAGAAATCCTGATAAACAAGAGCAGGCCTAATGCATGCAGATGCATAGAAAAATAAGGATGTGAGAGAAAGCCAGGAAATTGAAATTTCTTCAGTCAAGGTTGTAAATTCTGACCAAATAAATATTTGAGATGTTAATGATTAATAATCTATAAAAACTCCAGTCACAATGATCTCACGGCAGCACGAAGATGTTCGGAGAAATCAACAAGTTAAAGTTCATAATTTTGAAGAGGTATTGAGTCTGGAAGAGATTTTACCTGTGCTTTGTTCAGGCCTGTAAAAGAGAACATGCCAATCTGCTTAAGGATGAAAGACCAATCCTTCCCACTTTTGTCCTTTGTGGAGAGTCTGTCAAATAGTTTTTGCCTGACATTCTTTATCCTTCCAGCCATCAATTCCATCTCTTCTTTCCATTCATTGAACAGTATTGGGTCTCCAACAATATTAGCAACAATTCTAGCCCCATGAACAGGGGGATTTGAGTACATTGGTCGGGCAATCCTTTTAAGCTGGCTCTTCACCCTGTGCAGGCAGAGAAATTAATAAGTAGCTACGTTTTAGTTTAAACTTGCAAACCAAGATATATATCTTCTGAAATCTATGCAAAAATGATGAATTTAGCTAAATGCACCTTACTGCTGCATCTGATGATGAGCTGACTACATTGAGAGCTCCAATTCTTTCTGCATAGAGGCCCAAATTTTTACTGTATGATTGAGCAACCAGAAGTTCTGTACCACGCGCAGCAAATAGCCTCACTGAGAAAGCATCCTCATCAAGGCTTCCACTAGCAAATCCCTGCAATGCTTTTCAGATTAAAGGGGTACACCTAAACCAAGAAACCTATGTGCAATAGAAACAGCCGTACTTGGTAGGCAACATCAAAGAAAGGTATGTGGTTCTTTTCTTGAATGACATCAGCAATTTTCTCCCACTGCTCAGGAGTTGGGTCAATGCCAGTTGGGTTGTGTGCACATCCATGAAGCAACACGAAGGATCCATCAGGTGCTTCCTGCAAAAGACAATAAGAAAGAAAAAGAGAGATATTCATTGATTGAACAATCCATGCTATGGTGTGTAAGATGGGGAGGGGGTGGTGGTGGTGCTCCAATTGCAATTATGAATGTAAAGAACCAAGATATCAACACATGATATCTACAGCCTACAGCCAACTTTTATCCAGGCAAATTAGGAATATATACAAATGATAGATCCTTCCCGATCATGAACATACTTTGAAATATGAAGACTAAGATACAGAAAACAGAAGTGAAATTTAATGAAAACAAAACTTGAATCCCTAATAGATGTAGGAGCACCAACTCTAATACTGAAATGATGTAGGATCAATACATCCAATATCAAAATTGAAGTACTGCAATGAAAACTTTCCTTATTGAATATTAGATTAAATTAAATACGGAAAAGTACAAAAGATTGATGTAGAAAAACTTAGAAACAGAACACTTAATTTTCCTATTTCTATGGAATCGCACACTGTACAAGAGTCAAGTCATTAGTCAAACAAATTGATAAAAGAAATCACACTTTTGATATATGTAAAGCAGTGCTATGCAAAGTTTTGATAGGAATCACGCCAATAAATTAAAAGAGCCAAATCTGCAGTCCTCATTTGAGGACTGCAGATTTGCCTCGTTGGCAACATTGTGGACAATATGGTTGGAGCGAAATAGGTGTGTCTTGATGATGTTTCTAAGGACTGTGAGTGTATTTGGAATGAGGCACTCATAACAGCTGCCTCATGGCTTTCGGCATTTAATCTTTGTAGGGGGTATTCCATTAGTGTTTGGGTCAGAAACTGGGGCTCTTGTTTGTAGGGTCGTGGGTTTTGGCTCCGTTCTTGTTTTTGTTCTGCTTTCTGGAGCTGCGTTTATTTATTTATTGTTGCTTTGTTCTTGAGTACTCCTGGTACTCTTTGCTTTGTTTTCATTATTAATATATATGCTGTTTTCTCTAAAAAAAAATAAAGATGATAGCAGAAGTGGCATCTGAGCAAATAAAATAATTATCTCTTCTGGTCATAATTCATTGACATCGTCCTTAAAGACAAAAATCTTCATTATTCCAACAGTAAAAAGTTCCATAATTTAAAAACTCTGAAAAGCATACTCAGATTTGATCAAACTTTTTAAAAGTTAAAAGCAAGAACCTGCTAAATATAAATATTAAATCACTAACAAAGGTTGTCAAAGTCACGAATTTATTATTTATTAAAAACTTTTCTTCCTTAACTTATCCAAGTGATGGTTTTTTTTCTAAATAAATATGAATTGATACCCACAAATACATAGAGAAGTTTATGCGTCTTTTAACAAGAAGTTTGTACCAGATAATATTTTAAGTCATTATGCAACCTGTTTAGCTTTTCAGGAGTTGAGCTCTATGTGAAACTGCCAAACACGAAAACATAGAGGACACCAAAGAATTAAACCACTAGTAAGAAAAAGATGCTATGTAAAATAATGAAGGAATTCATAAAAAAACATAATGGAAGAATATGTCAGTCACAGTTTTTTGCAATCAGGAAAAAAAAAAGTGATATAAAACCCTTCGCATAGTTTGGTTAAGATTCATGTCATAGTTGATCCGACAAAGTTTTATGCTGACAAAGTGATATAGAAGCCAAGAAAAAAAAATAAAATAGAAAGAAAACTGCAAGTAGAAGGCAATAGTAAACTGTCATGTACCATTAGAATCAAAATGATGTTATGAATACAGTGATCTGGTAGAGAGAATGCGAAAGTGTGGTCCTTAATATTCCCTTTTCAATTCATTTCAATACATAATGCATGAAACCAATTCACCAGAAAGACTTCTTCCTACAACAATTCATAGTGATAAATCCAGGAATAAAACTAATTAACCAGGAAATCTATTTGAGTCTATGGCTGCTGGATGAAATGAAAATACGGTGATGTTCAAGTTACCTTTATGTCAGAAATCATCCCATCAAAATCCAAACCAACTGTTCTAGGGTCATAGTAGCGATACTCAGACCAAGGAACTTTGGCATCATTGAAAATGTTTTTGTGGTTACCTGAGGCAAAGATGTAAGAGCATGAGCAATCAGTACATTGGAGATGAATCAAACCCAAACAAGCTCAAGACGATAATCATGCACACCCCATGATGGAGATGATATGAGAACTTTGGCACCAGGAAAATATCTTTCAATAAATGCTGCTGCCAGACGAAGAGAACCAGTTCCTGAAAGACCTTGAATGGTTGCAATCTGAAAAAGGGAACTCAAAAGAAATAGTGACAAAAATTTATGCACAACTAATAAAAATGAAACCCATACATTCTCTGCTAAAAGAAAAGAAAAAAAAAAAAGAGAGGAAGGCAAGCCATATAGAAAGAAAGAAAATTTCCTTCATACTTTTCCTTGCTGGATAAGGGGATTGTCAGCTCCAAATAACAATTCAGCAGTAACTTTATTGAATGCAGCAAGACCTTCGATTGGCAGATACTGCAGGATTAATTATGCTTTGAAAGGTCAAAATAAATAAAAAGTAGGAAAAATGAGACAATGGAATCCAATTATAAAATGTTTTAAGGTACCTCCTTATTTTCTCCCCTTTCCAGCATAAGTGTCTCTGCCTGGAGAAGACAGTGTGGTATGTTGGTGATCTCAATTTGTTAGTAAAGAAAAGCACCCTTCATTTGATGGGCTTAAAGTGACCATAAAGCACAGAGTGTATTTACTGACGTTTCAGGAAACCAGAGTTGAGAGAAACTGAACAATCTAGTAATAGCTATTGCAAATATTAACACACGTGATCTATTTACTAACCTTCTTAACGACATTGAGCACGTAAGGTTGCAGTTCCTCTGTCCGATAAGCTCCAACTCCAAGGTTGAGCTTCATACTGTTTGTGTCTGCTTTGAATGCTTCAGAAACTCCAAGAATTGGGTCTGGTGGGGCCATGGGTACACCTTCAAATCGAGAAACATTAACTGCAACTGCCATAGTTATTCGACCCGAGGACTGCAGATAGATTGGTTTATGTGAATAGATGAGGTTTCTATTTGATAAGGATCTTATAAACACTCCACAAGTAGTATGATCTAATATATATCCAACAATCTCTTAATTTAACAGAGAATCATTAAGCCCAAAATTGTTGTTAGACTACGGACCATAATAGAGGTGGTTTAAGAAATCATTCTCTACAATAACCACCTTTAAAATGGAGCAGTAACTCCCTTAACTGTTACCCTGTGATTTAATGGGAACTTGTATCAGCTCTTCACCAACTATTAGTACTATCTGATTCGAAACCCACGATTTTACTTTCTCACCCCTTGAGGTCTTGGAAGAGGCCTCTATAATGGTTAGACAGAGTCTTAAACATCTATAGATCACAAAATTGTTACTTTTGAGCACTGTGGGATTATCATAATTGACTCCCTCGGACCCATGTTTTCATGGGCACACTTCCAGCTGAAGATTAGCTGCTATATGTAGTAACCCATTGTCACCTGATATTTCCAGGTACCTCAGATGGGAAAGTTTGTGATCCTTTTATAAGAAGCTCTAATGGTAGTGTTGGAAGCTATTGACCATATAACTAGGGGTAGCGATTTGGCCTGTGGAATCAATTTCCCATATATATATATATATATATATATATATATTGCTAGGAAAAATACATAAGGATTGTCCGCAGAAGTGATGAGAGTAAGGACAGTAGGATTATGCGCCTAACTGTTCTCGCTCAAACTGTAAAGGAAAATTATAAGAAGCTCTACTGGTAGTGTTGGAAGCTATTGACCATATAACTACGGGTAGCGATTTTACCTGTGGAATTAATTTCCCACATATATATATATATATATATATAATATATTGCTAGGAAAAATACACAAGGATTGTCTGCAGAAGTGATGAAAGTAACAACAGTAGGATTATGCTCCTAACTGTTCTCACTCAAACTGTAAAGGAAAACAATATTTGATTACATTCAATCCAAAGTAACACTTCGTCGTCTAATCTTGTAGGATCCGGCGCCAGACTTCACAACATCACACTCTTTTTTAGTTTTTGAAATTCAATCAGAATCAGAACTGGCTCAAGAAATCCCAAATCAAAATGGCTAACTCCTAAACCCAGATTTTTTTTTTCAGAAAGAAAAAAAGCAGCGAAGGATCATGGCGGTTCCTAGTACCGTTACTTTGAGAAATGGATTGATTCTTTCCTTGCGAACCCCATCCGATCCAACAAACCTCGTTCTCGGTAAACACGCCTGCACAATCAAAAACCACAATTGCAATTCCAACTGAGCTTAATCGTTCTAATCAAAATACCAAAAACTGAAGAAATCAACGAGAATTAATCGAGGAAGAAGCGATACCTTCACCTTGCATCTCGTGAGATCAGATGGAGAAACATAGGAAGCAAGAGGAATTATCGCCGAAGCCATCAAACAAAAATCGTAAATTTAACACTAAATCGCTTCTGATCTTAATGAGACAGCTTCAGTTTCAGCTAACACAAGAAGCTTTAACGATTGCAGAACGAACAACGAGTTTTGTGAGCTCAAGCGCTTAACGATAAAATCGATGCTCTGTACCCTTCTGATCTACCTCTATAATTTTCTGTTCTAATCAGGGGTATTATAGTAATTAAGCACAGGTTAATATTCGCTGTATAGTTGAGCAGCACCACCTCCGTGTCCGCAATTAATAACCAAGGGCCCACAAAGTTCTTCAAATCACCTGCACCACCCATTTCCAACACGTCCCTGTACCTCGTTTAATTAAAGGACACGTGTCCTAGCGCCAACGATCAAAAGATTCTCTCACTTCCCGCCTAATCTTCCCGCCTAAACCCGAATAAAGAACACAAACCCTCGTCTTCTACTTCTTCATCATCATCTCCTTTATCTTTTTCTTCTCTGTAATCTCTCTGATTTCTGAAAATCTCGATTCGATCGTAAGGAAAAGATGTCTGGTTGGGACGAAGGAGCGGTGTTCTACAGCGACCAAGCTCAGTTCCCTCGCGGCGGCTCCGGCGCCGGGGATGCAGATCAGGCTCAGGCGACGCGCCATTCCGTTCTTCGGAAGTTCAAGGAGTTCATCCGAAGCTTCGAAACCAAGCAGAATGTCTTCCATTACAGAGAAAGCCTCGTGCACAATCCCAAGTTCCTCCTCGTCGATATGGACGATCTCAATTCGTTCGATTCAGATCTCCCGTCGTTGCTCCGATCTTCTCCCGCCGATTACTTGCCCCTGGTAACCGTTATAGATAATTTCAAGAAGATTCGATGTTTTGATGGTTGATGTTGTTGATCTTGTTAGTGTTATTGGTGGATTTGTGGATTGATTGGTTTTTTTTGTTTGTGTCTGTTTGTGTTGTTTTTTAGTTTGAGACTGCGGCAGCGGAAGTTCTTGCGAGTTTGAAGTCGAAAGTGGATGTTGGCGCAAGCGAGAAAGAGGAACCGGTTGTTGGGGAAGTGCAGATCTTGTTGACTTCCAAGGAGGATCCAATCTCGATAAGATTACTTGGGGTGAGTGAGTTTTGTACTGTAAGGGTTTATGTTGTTTTTTTATTGGTGATTGATTCAGTTGGATTTTTTTTTAAAATTTGGGGTTTTTTTTTTCTTTGATTCGATTCCTGATTTGTGTGGGGTTTTCTTGGTGACCAGGCTCAGTACATTTCAAAGCTGGTTAAGATTTCTGGGATAACAATTGCTGCGTCTAGGACGAAAGCGAAGGCAACTTATGTGACGCTTATATGTAAGAATTGTAAGAATATCAAGATAGTTCCCTGTCGTCCAGGGCTTGGTGGTGCCATTGTTCCTCGATCGTGTGATCATGTTCCTCAGGTTTAATCTTGTTGAATTCTCTTCTTTTTTTGTTTGCTGAATGCTTGTGTTTGGCATTCATTTTGAGTTGTTTGAATTTCGAATAGACGACCGGAGAAGAACCCTGCCCAATTGATCCTTGGATCATTGTTCCTGACAAAAGCAAGTACGTTGATCAACAAACACTCAAATTGCAAGAGAATCCAGAGGTAAACATGTAACGGTTGAATTAGTTAATAGATTGAATTAAGTTGTCATTCATCTGATGGGCGTGCCTTTCGTAATAAAATTGAAGGATGTCCCTACTGGGGAGCTTCCAAGGAACATACTTCTATCTGTGGATCGCCATCTTGTGCAAACAATTGTACCTGGAACTCGATTGACAATTATGGGAATTTACAGTATATTTCAAGCATCCAATTCAGCCGCAGCGTAAGATTTAAGTTGTGATATACTTCTTTAATTGGTAATGTGGGCTATCTGTTAGTACTGAAAGCTGCGAGAATGTGCTTGTGTCTTTTGGCAGTCAGAAAGGAGCAGTTGCAGTTAGACAGCCATATATCAGAGTTGTGGGAATAGAGGAAGCTAATGAGGCTAATTCTCGTGGTCCTGCTGCTTTTACTGCAGAAGAGGTGAAGCTCGAGTGGCTAATATTTTGTTAAGATTATATGCCATAAATGGTACTATTGCACTCCATCTCACTTGGTAATTGAGTGAAAAGACATGATTGCAGCCGGCTTTTATTTTTTCTAATTTTAATTTGATTGTTAACACTTGTCATTGCTAACTAGTAAGCTATAAGTTTGTTACAGTAAAATGTTTGCACATCTAAATTGGCATCTTCACTGGACCAAACTTGCATCTCTTCCAGATACCCATCCTTGTAATAATATATATATATATAATCCAACTATTGATAGAAAGTCTCCATTAATCTTAAAGGCTATTAACCATGAACTAGTTAAAATCATCACCTCATTCCAAGCATCCTCCACTGTCCTAACACAACCATCAAAGATTTGACGGTTACGTTCCAACCAAATCATCCAAATTGTTGCCAAAACAGCTGAACGCATAATCCTTGTAATAATATGTGGTGGTAAATACGATGCTACACTGTTTTCTCCTCATTTAGCTTACTTTTCTATTATTATTCTGATTGCTTTGTAGGTAGAGGAGTTCAGAAAGTTTGCTTCTGAGCCAGATTCATATAAAACTATATGCTCCAAAATTGCTCCCTCTATATATGGCCATGATGATGTGAAGAAAGCCGTGGCTTGTCTTTTATTTGGAGGATCGAGGAAGGTATACTGTGAACTCTTGATCTTGTCATCTGAGATGTAAAATTTAGATATCTAATATTTTTTCCCAAAATCAGGAGTTACCAGATGGTGTACGTCTAAGGGGTGATATCAATGTCTTGCTTTTGGGAGATCCATCTACGGCTAAATCACAGGTTTGATTCATTGAAGCTGGAAGAAAGAGACCCTTTTGGTCTTTGTCATAGATCTTTGGTTATGTAACAGTGGGTTTTGTCTCATAAATATCTTTGGGTTTTTGCAGTTTCTCAAGTTTGTTGAGAAGACGGCACCTATTGCAGTCTATACTTCTGGAAAAGGCTCATCTGCTGCTGGTCTTACAGCTTCTGTGATTCGCGATAGTAGCTCAGTGAGTTCTTGAATGTCCCTTGACTGATAAATATGTAGTAATATCTTTGCGTCTTTAACTTCATTTTTTATATTCAGATTTTCTTTACAAGGATTGAATTTTCACTGTAATCAGTTTTAAATTTCAACTAATAATTTGCCAATTTACAATCCAGCGCGAGTTTTATCTGGAAGGAGGGGCCATGGTTTTGGCAGATGGGGGAGTCGTCTGCATAGATGAATTCGACAAAATGAGGGCAGAAGACAGGTAAGCTTTACCGATGCGTTGCTTGATTACCTTTATTATTATCCTTTCTTAGCAGTGCAGTCCCTAAAAGTTTACCATACTGGTTCTTCAGGGTGGCCATTCATGAAGCCATGGAACAGCAAACTATATCCATTGCCAAGGCTGGGATAACGACTGTTCTTAACTCCAGAACATCTGTGCTTGCAGCAGCTAACCCTCCGTCCGGGCGTTATGATGATCTCAAGGTCCACCTTGTGTTTCCCCATTGTTTCTAATGGGTCTACGGGTATCATTTTTCAATTTGTATGACTAACAAAACCTGTTTATTACAGACTGCCCAGGATAATATTGATTTGCAGACAACAATACTTTCTAGATTTGATCTGATCTTCATAGTGAAAGATATCAGGATGTACAGCCAAGACAAGGTAAGTAATAGTTGTCCATTCGACTATGGGTGTTCACCTGTTTGTTGTTGCATTCAATTGGGTATATTCTCTTTGCAGCTTATTGCTAGTCATATTATCAAAGTTCATGCCACTGCGGATGCCGCTTCCACTGATTTTAAATCCTCCAAAGAAGAGAACTGGCTGAAAAGGTAAAACTATGAGGCTAATCTTTCATTTTTCACAAGGGAGTTTTTTATGGCCAAAACTCTCTGATAATATGTCTGTTTTAATTACATGCTTGCAGATATATCCAATATTGCCGAACTGAATGCCATCCTCGTTTATCAGATTCTGCAGCCACTATGTTGCAGAACAACTATGTTAAAATCAGACAGGTACACGTATTCCTAGTTAAACTCATTCAATGGTGGTGTCCATAGACCTACATGCTTAGGCTTTTTAAAACTTCAAAATCAAACAGTGTTAAGATGGTCGGAACTCATTCTGCTCTTGGCACTACTGATTGCAGGATATCAGGCGGCAGGCAAATGAATCAGGAGAGTCAGCTGCAATCCCAATTACTGTGAGGCAGCTGGAAGCTATAATAAGGTTGAGTGAGGCACTGGCAAAAATGAGATTGTAAGTAATACTTCCTCTGAATTTTATACTGCTAAGTTTTGCATCTTTTACATCACTTGGGCTGGCATCTGAATCAAAAAGTGTCAAGCTTCAAGTCATTGAACTATGCTAAAAATATGGGTTATTAAAACCTTGCAAATTGCCTTAAGCTGCTTCAAACCTCCATTTGTCGAAGTCCAGATGTAAACTCTTAAGTGGTAAAAATGTTAATACAGTTCAAAATAGCTTGTTCATTTGAGGTGTTTTAAAGGTCATTATAAGTTTGTAACCTGGTTATCTTGCGTGTAGCAAGGCATTACATTGTTTTGCTGAATAAATTACATGAGCTATATTTGGTTGAGTGGCTCGGGGTGCTCGTCTTAGGAAATGAGGTCACGAGTTCGACTCTCTTGGCCACTTGGGGCATCTGCTGCTCGAGCAACCAGGGGCCCAAGGGATTAGTCGGGACCGGATACCTAGATACCCTCAGTTATTAAAAAAAATAAAAATTACATGAGCTATATTCTATCACTATCAGATCAGATTGTGTTTAAGAACAAATTATGAATTTTGTTTTGACTAGTTTGCTGTATGTTTGTGAAAAATGAATTCAGGTCCCATTCTGCAACTGATGGCCATGTTTTAGAAGCAATCAGGCTCTTCAACGTTTCCACAATGGATGCTGCAAAATCAGGAATCAACCAACATATAAACATGACTGCTGAGATGGCAAATGAGATAAAGGTCTGTGATAGCTGATAGTACCTTATCCAATTGTCTAATTATTCTGTTCATTCCCCCATTATGTATTAAAGTGGAAGTGTTGATCTTCTTAACGTATTAACAGCAAGCTGAGACACAGATAAAGAGGAGAATGGGAATTGGAAGCCACATATCAGAGAGAAGGCTGATTGATGAGCTAAGCAGAATGGGAATGAATGAGTCCATGGTATTAAGTCCAGTGCTTTTTGGCCCTCATTTTTCCTTTCATGGTGCCAAATAAGGCAGCTTACATTCTAGCAAACTATATGAATATTATCATGCCGGCTACAAATCTTGTTTATCCATTCTGAGGTTGGAACTGGATGCCCACCAGTCATTGGTTTTAATCATTTTTGTTTGCAGGTGAGAAGAGCTCTTTTGATTATGCAACAAAGGGATGAAGTTGAGTACAAGAGGGAAAGGCGAATTATTGTTCGTAAAGCTTGATGTTCCTTGGATTATTTCTTGTATCTAAGGGGGACTTTAGTTAGACCCATGGAATGATGATAGCAACCCATCACAAGGTCAGGGGCTTGTAAGATTTGTGTCACAACTGAATGATATTTAAAAGCTATTCAAAAGTTCTTAAATTTGTATTGCTTTTTCCATCTTTTGTGTTAAGGCAATGCTCTTTCTTTGTAAATGTAACTTTGTTCATCATGCTTTAAAAAACAAAAAAAAAGAAAGAAAAATGCAAAGAGATTGAGAGACCAGAAGGGATATCATTATTCAACAAAATTGCTACATTATTCCCAAGCAAGATAGCCCCTTCAAGCTGATTTTCTTTTTTCTTTTTTTGTTTTATTTTTTTTCCAACCCCCCAGCCTGCCCTCAATTCATCTTCTTCCAAATTATTCCCAGGCGACTCATGGGACCTCAATGCCAGCAAAAGGATACATGAAAAAAGAAAACAAATGAAAGAAGACCAAGCAACTGCCTAATGAAACGAAACAATTGGCAAAAATTCGCTTCCATTTGTCTCTCTTTTCTCATCTAATTCCATTGTACTTGTCTCTTTTCTCACACTGTGTAGTGCTGTTGAATTGTTTCAATGTCCAGTCCCTTCAGCTTCACCACCGATTCCACATGCCCCTTCAGTGTGTGAAGCTCCCTTAACCTAAAAATTCATCCAGCCAACCCAAAAATGATATTTACCTATTATTATTATTTTGTTTGAAAGAACAAACTAATGTATTATTGGGAAGGAAATTTTTGGGTATCATCAAATTACCTGGCCATCTCGGCACGCTTTTTAGCTTGCTCTGCAATCTCCGACAATTCTCTGTAGTTGTTCTTGTCATTGAAGAGAGATTCCGATTCTGGAGGTTGGAGGCCATGGAGGGTACGCTGAGCCAATGCCCACTGTGCTTCCCTCTCTCCTCTCCCGTAATCCTTCTTTGTTGTAAAGGCAGTCTGTATACAACACACACAATAAGTGCAAGAAGAAACAAATAGATCAAGAAATTGTTCTTGGGTGCATTAGTTGTTAGTGCTACTACTGCTAAAACAAAATGATCAATTACTGAATAAAATACCTTGTTCTGAAGCAGATTATCCCAGGCCTTTCCAGTCAAGGAGTATCTGATCATGAACTTGAGAACGTCAAGAGGGAAGTAGAAGATGATGCTGTAGAGCCAGATCACTCCTGCCCATCCCCAACCCATGCCTTTGATCCTCGCAAATGGCCAGGTTGCATACACCGCTATAAATGTAGCCAACTTTAAAAATTCATAGAGAGAATTATTATATGATGAATTAGGTAACAAATGGTGATAAAGAAAACCCAATGTTGTGATTGTTAGCTGCATTATTTGAGTTTGAAGAATTGTACTCACTAGCTGAGCAGCGAAGAAGGCGCCTACTAGTAGCAAACCAGGGCGTTCAATGAAGGACCAACTCCGGGACCTGGTGACAAAGATGAGAGCTTGGCTCACTATGCTCACTTGAAGGTACAGAGCTGCATTGAGCTCTTCGTAGTTCTCCCTGATTGATCTAACCCCGAAACGATCCTGTTATTTAGTTGGCAGTAGAGTTGTATCAGTGATATTGATACACTTAGATTTTGAGCAATTCTCCAAAATTCAGTTAAAGAGTGAGTTTTTGGCTTACTGAGAAGAAGTTTGTTTCATGGGCAATATAGAAGAAAATGACGGTCATGATGGCGAGGTAAGTTCCAAGGATGATGCCGGTGGCGAAGATCTCCTTGAGCTTCCATGAGTCAGGCACTGGGGATGGCTTCACCCTATCCTTGGAGATGGTCATGATGGTTCCATCATTGAGAATAGCGATGATGAGGACCATGAAGGGTGAGAAGTCGAATTTCCAAATCAGAGCAATGAGCATGAAACCCAGCACAATTCGAATGGTGATTGAAACTGCATAGATTGTATAGTTTTTCATTCTTTGGAAGATGGCTCTGCTAGTTAACACAGCACTCACAATGACGCTAAGCCCAGGTTCTGTCAATACTATATCTGAAGCACTCCGAGCTGCATCTGTTGCATCAGCCACTGCAATACCAATGTCTGCCCTCTTCAATGCAGGAGCATCGTTCACGCCATCTCCTGTCATGCCACAAATATGCTTTCTCTCCTGCAGCTTCTTAACAATCTCGTATTTATGCTCTGCAAGTTCAAACAAGAAACAAAGATGTTACTGTTCTTTGGTTTGATTATATCACTAGTGCAAGGAAGAGGCTAAAAGAAGGCTTAATTGGGTACCTGGGAAGACCCCAGCAAAGCCATCAGCCTTCTCGATGAGCTCTTCGACGGCCATAGTGGCAATGCTCTCGTCCTTGCTTTGTCCAAGGAGGGAAGAGGAAGGATACATGTTGGTGCCCATGCCAAGCCGACGACCAGTTTCCTTGCCAATGGCAAGCTGGTCACCAGTGATCATCTTCACATTGACGCCAAGGTTGAGAGCCCGTCGGATGGTTTCTGCACTGTCGTGCCTAGGTGGGTCAAACAGGGGCAAGAGACCCAGAAATTGCCAAGGTGATCCTGTACTCTCCTTGGTCTTTTCAGGGACTGTTTGTCTCGCAATGCCCAGAGAGCGAAGACCCCTATCGGCAAACTTGTCAATGATGGAATGCACCTTGTTCTTGGCCTCACCAGTAAGCTTGCACAGATCAATTATCTGAAAATGCACGTTACATTTATTGAAGATGAGAGAAGATGTTAGAAAAAAGAAAAAAAGCAGCAGGAGTACCCTACAAAGAAGATGAAGAAGGCAACATAATTTACCTGCTCTGGTGCACCCTTGCTGACTCTGTGCCAATTGCCATCGGAGTCGATGTATGTAATGGCAGTTCGCTTGTCCACAGGGTTAAAAGGCAGGAAATGCACCTCTGTGATCCCAGCTCGAGCCTGATAAGAGGGAAATGACGGGGTTAAGTTGGGCAGAGTTGCAGGTAATATGTGTGCCATTTAAAACCTTTAAGCATTTCGTTTCTCTTATTACCTCTTTGGGGTCTCCCAACATGCCAACAATTGAAGCATCGATAGCATCCTGGTTCTCAACCCTGGAAGCTCTGGCAGCATTTAAAATCACGTTGTCAACATCCACGTCCTTAACGAAAATCTGCAAGATTATAATGGGAATGTTATACTTTTGATCAGCAACCATAAATCCTTAAAGCTGTTGATCAATATATATACATATATATATATATATCAATCAATGTGTTTATATATGAAGTATCTTACCTCGATCATGTCCTTGTCAACTGTGAGCTTGTTAAGAGTCAATGTCCCAGTCTTGTCACTGCAGAGAACATCCATCCCAGCCATTTCTTCGATAGCAGTCATACGTTTGGTAATGGCACCTTGCTGAGATAGACGATGAGACCCAATAGCCATGGTAACTGATAACACAGTAGGCATGGCGATAGGAATGCCTCCAATGAGAAGCACCAGCAAATTGTCGATACCCTCTCTGTACCTTCGGTGTTGAATTGGGTACATGACAATTATTTCCACCAACATCCCCAATGCGATTGAGCAAATGCAGAAGTTACCAATGGCTGTCAAGACCTGACGATCCACAGCAAGAAGAATCATCCAAGTCATCAGTATCTCACGAGACCAAGTTTTCTTCAAATGCATTTAACAAACACTATGCCCACCATTGCCATACCTTTTGAAAGTGACCAACTTGGTTGGTGCTGTCAACAAGGTGAGCAGCCTTGCCGAAGAAGGTGTGGACTCCGGTAGCAATGACAATGGCCTCAATTTCACCTTGCTTGCAGGTGGAGCCGGAGAAGACTTCATCCCCTGGATTCTTCGTGACCGGCAAGGACTCTCCAGTGAGGGCCGACTGATCAATCTTGAGCGGATCTCCCTCGAGCAGCCTAGCATCTGCAGGCACAATATCCCCCAATTTGATGCTTATCACATCACCTGGTACAAGGATTGCTGCCTCCTGCTCGGTCCATCTTCCATCTCTTAGAACCTTCAATCATTCACACATAGGAACAGTTCTCAATGTTAATTATAACATTTCAACATCTCTATTCTACCTCCTCACTCAGGTCTCTTTAACATTTAACATGGATTTGAAAGATGAGTACCTTAGTCTTGGGTGCAAGACCCGCCATTAGAGCAGCAGCTGCATTTCCAGCATTGTTTTCTTCGATGAAACTGATTGTTGAGTTGATGATAAGCAGCACGACAATACCAATGAAATCTTGATAATCGGGAGGTTTGCCCTTTTAAGAGAAAATTTAGTTAAGAGCAAAATTTTGTTGTGTCTGTGAGTAAGATATTAGAGAGCATGAGAAGAAAAGGGGTAAAAGATAGAGAAAGAATACCCCTCCATTAGCCAAACCAATGGCCATTATAGCTGCAATTTCCATGACCCATGACAGAGGATTCCACATGAAACCCAAGAACTTGAGTAATTTGCTCTCCTGTTTCATTGTTGTTGTTTCTTTTTAGTACATGCATTAAAGTGAAATGGAAGTTGTGTGAAGGAAATTAAATGTATTATACCTTTTTCTCCTCTAACTTGTTAGGGCCAAAGATCTGGAGCCTCTGCTGCCCCTCATCTGAACTTAAACCATCTTTTGTACATTTTAACTGCTCGAAAACTTCTTCGACTGGGATTTTCTCCTATATTTATATAAATATAATTATTAATACAAATTAGCATATTCAACTTCAATTGAAATAGGAAAAAGAAAGCTTTAGGCGACGAAATGAATGAAATTCAGAAATCAGCAGGAGAATCGGAAAAGCTGACGAAATTCAAAAATAATAACAGTAAAATGTAAACCAAAGAAGGCATAACTCCTTTTTTAATTAACGAAGTACAAAACATTAAAAAACGAAAAACAGAAACAGAGGATAGATCCAATGACTTTAACTTTTAACAAACCAAACAAGACATATGATTAAATTGATTCATGGATTTGAATCGTTCATAAGCCAAAGAATTTTCTTACATAATGGATCACAAACAAAAGGAAAAAAATAACTTTGACATAATAGGAAATGCAGTGGCATGCATGTTCTAACAAAGTACATCTAAGACCCAAGCATAAAAAATACACGACGAAAAAAGAAACAAGAGAAAGAAGAAGATTGTAAAGGTCATTTGGTTTGATCAAAACAGGAAACAACGAAATCTTTGCAATGCCAATGGTACGTAGTAGAGATCAAACAAGAAGAAAGAAAGCAAATTAAAGAAAACAAACAGCTCTATAAAATTAAAAAAAAAAAAAAAAAACCGCATTGCAATCACAGACAAGAAAGAAGAAAGGAAAAGTAAAAAAAAGAAGAAGAATGCTTACGAGATCAACGTTTTCGTTCTTGATCTCTTCCAAGCTAATCGCCTTGTTGCTCTCCATTAAATCGTTAGATCAATCAAGTGATTGATTAACAATAAGAAGAAGAAGAAGAAGAAGAAGAAGAAGGAATGGTAGAGACAGTAATATGAGTTATAAAGATTGAAGAGTGTGAAGAAAGAAAGAAGTTGTGAGAAAAGGAAGAGAAGAAGTGAGGCGCTTTATAATGAAGAGGGAAAGGCAGGTACATGGACACAGCGCGATTGCCTCTTGACACGGCCACAAATGACCGGAGATTTTACGTGGCACTTCCATTCTTCTTGGGTTCGTTATGGTCTTGTGGCTCCCTCTAACCCTTTTACTTCGCTTCGCTGTGTCTAGACGTGTGGGGGACTTTCCACAGTTGTTGTGCGTCTCTTTGTCTTTACCTTAATTAGATTGTTTTTCCACTTACATTACTTGTCGTCACCGCTGTCCCTGTTCACTTCTTCTAACTTCCTCTTCCTCCTCTTCCCGCCCATCTAACGTAACGGTTTTCTACCTTTTTATATTTTATTCCCTATAACTGGCACTCTCAACTTTTCTTTATTCCTTTTTTGGAATTAACTCAAGCTTTATCAGTATGTGCCATGTGGGTGCCCCGTTAATTTACTTCCATGCTTAAATTAATCGTTCCAACCCTGAGAACCAATGCAAAACCCACTACCAGTTTCTGGGCACCAGCGTTGCATTTTCAAGTGCCAGCACATGTTCCACATTTTCCAGGGATTATATATTAATTGAGGAGCGGACTACACATGTAAAAAGATTAAGTTACTTCGGTACATTGTCATCAAACCACAATGTTAACATATCGGGCACTATCAAGTTGTAGTATACATATGAGAGCCTTATCAAGACAATGCGAATGAACCAACAGGCCACGCCAGCACTTGCCTTCAAGGTTCTACAGAGATCCTACTTATCTTATGTCATTACTCAAAATATTAAAAAAAACATTTTTTGGATTTCCATTGCAATTGGTATCCACAAGATTTTAGCACTTCTTCACTCTAGTAACTTAAGTATAAGTCGAGTTATACTTGGAATGATGTTGTGCATAAAAGATTGTGACACCACTTTAAGCTATTAATATTGCCGACTGCCTATGGAAAAAGAAACACGCTTTCTTCGCCTTCAAGTGAAGGGGTTTAAAGCTGACTAACGTTTGAATATCACTATTTATTTTCTAATAAAATTGAGTAATAAAAAAAATGGGCTTTATAAATAATGGTCGACGATTTAGGCCATTTAAATTAAAGCTAAAGTGTGAAATTGAATTGGTTGCATGTAACTGAAATCGCCACCTGGTCTTTTATGAGAAGGCTACTTTATATGAAACGTTATATATATATACACAAAACGGGGTAAGGGTAAAGAGAAAGAGACAAGCAACTTTCACTTGAGAATCTAATAAGAACATAAAAGAAAGAGGGAGTGAGAAACTTAAGAGTGAGAGAAGTGAGAGAATGGTGTCAAGCCAAGTATATTATTCATTTTCTTCAGTTAACAAATGCCCTCTTCAAGAACAATGCATGTGTTTCTAATTTCTCTGCTTCTTCTCCTTTGTTCTTCTCTTAATTAATCTGTTTTCTTTGAAAATGGGCTGTGATTTTACCTATATATATCTTGTTTAAATTAACTTTTCATGGGAAGATTTACATTGTCTTCTACTTCTTTTGTGGTTGTAACTTTCATTTTTGCTGCAGGTAGGCTTCATGGAGGAATAAGATCTTTGAATGAAAAAAGAAAAGGTAAATATGATTAATATTTTACCTAAATGTTTTTGCTAGTATGCATTAATTTTCTGTCTCATTGCATTAGTAATAAAATCCTGTGAATGATTTCTTTTCTATCTATATACTGGATAGTGCTCACAAGCCAGCAGATCAGCAAATGTGAAATTGTTTCATCTATAATTTTCCCCAAGAAAATTAGATAATCAGACCTACTAAGATTAATATATAATTAAATTAATCATCATTCAAAGAATTAACAATGCATAACACTATGATCATTACCACCCAAAAAAATATTTTCAATACCACCTGATTTAAATTTGTTTAATTTCACTCTTGAAAGATGGATCGATTTTTCTTTTCTTTTCGTTTTCGTTTTGTAGCAGGTTCTGTTGCAAAATTTCTAAATCAAAGGAACTTAGTCCTCAAATGCCATTCAAGTCGAAAATTTGTAACTCTAGCTAGAAATAATCTTAAAATCATTTCAAAGCCATTGCCAAAACACCAAAGATTATTTGCAAGATTCTCTCATACCACATTGGCGTGCCAAGAAGCGTCGAATTTGATCGTTGATTGTGAGCCAAAGTATAGTTTTTCAAGCCAATTACATGCATTCTGGAGGTTTTGTCGTCCTCACACGATAATTGGCACTGTGAGTTTTCATCTTTGTTACACAATAATGACATTAAGATCAACCACTTCTGTATATGAAATTAGCTTTTCAGAAACAATGAAATGAAACAGACACACGCTTTCTTCGCCAAAAGGAAGAATATCCCTTCTCCGAGCACAAACAAGTAAAAACTAAACATATAATCTTTCCAACAACACACAATAGTAGAACGAACAACTAACATAATTTGCCTTGTAGCAATTGGTTGCAAATTCTAGTTCAGAAGGCAAGACTGACTACATCCTACAACAACATTAACAAATCAGAGCAATTGTAACTCACTCCACGATGATATAAACTTTCACACAATACCAGAGAACCTAAAATGGTGATTACCACAAACACCACATATCTCTCATTGTATTACCCATATATTTCCCAGTCAGCACAAAAATGCATATTTGGGAGGCGTAGCCATAGAAAACAGTAGTTGAATTAACTCACTGACTAAAATTCCTGCACAAATAATAGCCTAAATTAACTCAATATCATAAGAGGAAAAATCACAAAGTGTAGCTAAATGTTTTCACCAAAGAAAACTAATGACTAAAATTCCTGCACAAAACAAAACCACAGGCCAAATACATTGACCTCAGGTCAGAAAGATTAGCGCATCATACCATTCATAAATTTCTAACTTGCAAAAAATTTAGTAACAACAAACTAGTCATTGCAATAACAACCTCTCAAAACAAAAATGGTTTCAAATTCTCAACTGAAAACTATTCTAGGTCAAGTGTGGCCTTCTAGGGAAATTCACTAGGGCCAAGTCTCTTTATCCCATGCAAACTCACTACGCAGAACTGCAGGAGGGAAACAAGAAACATTGAATTGCAAGGGGAACTTTCCACCAAGGTCGTCGAGTAAGGGAGAGAAAGGTTTACATCCTTTTTCGGTGCACGCTTAAAAAAACTATCTGACAATGGATAAAAAACCATTGGTTTCAGTTCATACGTTTACTAATAGCTTATCTACTTCTCCAATTCAGGCCACCAAGGTATTCCGACTTCTAGTTAACAGTTTCTATAACACATATCTTCATCAACATCACGTTGAGAGATCTATAACTTAGTTTACAGATAAGATGAAATGACTTTAGCACAATGCAGAAGGCATGTGCTTCTTTAAGCTTGTTATGTTCTTTGATGTGAGAAATTCAACTACGAACATACATAAATGAGGTAGCCAACAAAATTACTGAATCCCCTACTATAAGAGAAGCAATTTCAAAAAACTAAACTCAACTAAGCCTTTTTTTCCAACTACATGGGATCAGACTCCATATTTTTTTTTGTTTTTGTTACCAAAAAAAAAAAAAAAAAAAGAATTTGTAACACAATTCAGCGTGCTCACACAATCCACATATAAAAGAATGTTGTCAAAATACCTCTGTAGATAACATTCTATTGTATATCAGCCAAAGACACAACATAACAGACATTTAAGTTCAAAGAAACTTCTCAAATAAACGAATAACTTAAAACATCGACAAAAATTATTGAAAAATTCACCAGAATTCTCAAAAACAGTAAAAAAAAAGGTCACAAAGCTTACCAAATGAAGCTATAACTATAAAACGTGTTCTAGTTTTAGCATAACACTGGTCTCATCTGACGATTAACAAACAGAAGAATCCTCAAAAACCACTTTTTAAGAGATTTGGATCTAATCTTCGATAACAAATTCACTATATGAATCCCATAATGAGTATCCAATAGATCAAAGTAAACCAAATACAAAAAAAAAACTTCCAACGACGTCTTCTTGAAACAACTAAGAGCATTCACCTAATTCGCTCAAAAAACAAAAGCAAAACTGCATCCACCTCAAAACCCTAGCTTAGTACGGCGCCAGTGCCTGCGCTTCGCGTTATACCTGAGAAACAAATAAGATAAACTCAGATCATCCGTAAAGAAAAAACAAAAGAAACAACATCAAGAGAATCAAAACACGAGGCATACCTAATGGTATTGTCAGTCCTCATTCGGATCCAGTGAGGAATCGGCCTGTTCTGCCTCATCTTCTTCGCGAGCTTCTTCTTGATCTTGAACGTCTTGTGCGACGGCTGCAACAGATCATCAATGAAAAAAAAAAAAAAAACTCAGGTTATCAGAAAAAACAACGGATCCTAAACAGTGAACTAGAGAAAGAACAAAGAACACAGAGATTAAAGAAGATCTACCATCTTCGCTGTCGACCCGAACTTTCACAACTAGGGTTTCGAACTGAAGCAGAACGAGAAACCCTAAATCTCATTAGCTTTTATATACTGCCATTCATATAGGATACGGACAACCGCTCCCGATCCAATGGTTTATAACACTCGGGTCGACCGGGCCGAGTCACTTAAATGTAAGGTTAAGGAATACGTTGTTGGTTCGAGTATCAGCCGGTTCGAACTGGGTTTGATAACTAAATTTTGATACATTCGGCCGGTTCAAGGGAACAATGAAGGACCGGATTTGCGAAAAAACGAGTTGGAGTGTTTGAGTTCCGGTTTGGTGAGTGACCAAAACGAGTCACAGTTGAACATCAAAATTAGATTTGAAAGGAGAAAAAAGGCAATTTAATAGGAGGATTTAAATAATGCATTTGGAAGTAATTCATCCATAAATTGTCATTTGATTCATTTAGACGTAATTTTTATTTTTGATCTATACACATACAAACAAAAAAAAAATTTAACAAAATCAATTCTGTCAGGTTGTTTTAATAATCAGAGAATGTTAATTTAACTGCAAAATAATACAATTACATTGCAAATATATGTTTATGTCAATTGAATCATTTATTACACATCTTGAGATGTGTATACCACACATATCTAATAGACATGAACATATAATTACATTATTTTACATTTAGATCAGCATCTTTCTTAATAATTTAACTCAATAATTATTTTAAAATATTGTCTCATATAAAAAGAACAAACTTTGAAGAATTCTCAAGGTTATGCCAAAAACCAATCTATTAAACCCAAGTGGGAAATGTTCTTACCATGTATTTGTATACATAATTCACTATTACAAGAAAAAAAAATCGATTAAAGGATAAATATATGAAGCATACAAACAAAATACCAACAAAGGCACCTCACACAATTTATGGAGGGCAATGTTTAACTTGTGGGCAAAGCTCACCTTGCAACCCAATTTTCAAGGAAGAGCTTGGTTAATCATATGGAAACCCTTGTATCAAGTACCCCTTTTCTTTTTTATAAAATGTAAGTAGTTGAACATAAAAAATTAAAAGTAACTGATATTAATTAGTTACCTTGCAAAGGGTAAGTGCATTGCCCTAGTTTACCAAGAAAATACATTTCATTCCATTTTTTTCAGTTTTGGTATATAAACATACTCAGCATTAGAGTAATACTGGGTAATACACTTGAAAAAATGTCTTTACACTGCTTTGAGTTTTAATTGCATATATGATTCACGGTGATCCAATAACTTTAAGAGAAAATGTAACCAATGTATGTTACCAAAACATTTCTCTTCAGCTTAGTAACAACTTCCTTCACTGTTCTTCTCAGCGGACAAATGGGATAAGTAAGTATTCCATGTAGAAGAGCTACATAACAAATATGATTTTAAGGATGGTCAAAACCCAAATTAAATCACTTTTCGATGGCATAAAGATACACAAAAATTACCTTCCAAATAAACATGTAGAAAGATGTTAGCGATTCCTTGTCATTAAGGTCAGTAGTTCGAGCTCGAAGCCAAAGCATGAATGCAAGTGTGCAATGTCCAAATACCTACATTTGCAATACACCATATATATATAACTGATATAAGCATATATGCAGGCTCCTACATGGAATATTGTGTGCAAAAAGACAGTACATTACTTACAGTGACAAGCATGCTAGGTATAAAATGTGAAGTAGCTCCGACAACCATGGCAATACCATAGACCGTCAATAGCATATTAATGCATAACCAAAATATCTAATCCATAGAAAATCACAGTACAGTGATCAGGCAAACGTAAATTTTGTATATTCATTAGTGGGAACAGAAGTTGGAATGAAGAATTCCTCTACTTTTTCTTGGCCTAGACGAACGCTGAAAGATTGAATTCCAAAATCTCTATCCCCGTCGATATCAGGTATATCCTGTTCGGAGCTAAACAAAATTAGAAAAATATATACTAAAAGATTTATCAGCTTAATGTACTTAAAGAAAACAGATCAACTTGATTGCCACCCATAAAAAGTTGTGATAAGAGGGCTTCTTGAATGTTTAGGAATCTCACCTTGAACAATGCAATAACAGCAGAGAACAAGCATACAGAAGTAGTTCCGAAAACAAATGATCTTGGAAAAAAGATAGGCTTCTCAAGTATATATTTCTGCATGTTTTTGTTATATAACTTCATTTAGTACCAAGAAAAGTGGGAATTCATCTGTTATGTGTAATCAGGTAATTAAGATGAATGGCATAACATACAATCTTCTATATAATTTACAAAAGAAAGTTATTAAAAATACCTGGATGTGTATGAAGAAAGCGATTTGGAGAACAAGAGCCCTCACAGTCAAAATGCTTGATGCCGCGAGAAATGGATATCTTTTCCATCTCAGAAAGGGAAACTAATGATATGAAAATGATCGAGAAATGGTGTTATAATTCATTAAATAACTGAAGATATACATAAAATTCAATGAAGAAACACAGAAAAAGTTCTTACATCTAAGGAATATATACTTCCAATCAGAAAGCAAAGTAGAAGAGCACATAACAGAGCTGGGGACTGAAACATAAATCCCATAGCAAAGCTCTGTGAAACAAAACCACAAAAAGAAACATCAAATCTAAGAAGAATTTTTAGTTAATTACCAACCTTGAAAGTTTTTTTCTTTTCTTTTTAATAAACATTCTTCAAATCAAATGGTCACTAGTATTCGCATATATCACAAAAGGCTATGGTACCGTGCAGGAAGCGGCAGCTACTATTGCCGAACCAGTTCTCATAGAAAAATCTCCAGAAGCAAGTGGGAGATCAGGCTTGTTAATCTAAAGTTTTGCAAGAAAAAAAAAATGCATCAATAAATTAATCAAGTGGGAGATTTGATTATAATGTAACTGCTTGTTCCAAGCTGTTCTACCTTGTCGATCTCAACATCGTACAACTGATTCAGTCCCACCACAAAAATGTTCATCAATACAGCAGGCACCATTGCCTGAAACAATTCAAAGTACATAAACTAGATCAATGCAAATGCTTGTCATTGGAATATATATAATTTTCAACTTATAATTAAATCTAGAACTACTATCTCGCCTGAAATTTCGTCATCCTTACCTTCATTAATCCCAACCAAAATGTCATAGAGAGATCACCCAATGTTTCTACTGGAAGAAGAGAGACTGAAGTAATTCCTAGAACCTGATGTGAATAAGAAAGAAGCTGTTTCATTTCATTGTTTCTGGAAAAGCTAATTTCATATACATAAGTGGTTGATCTTAATGTCATTATTGTATAACAAAGATGGAAACTCACAGTGCCAATTATCGTGTGAGGACGACAAAACCTCCAGAATGCATGTAATTGGCTTGAAAAACTATACTTTGGCTCACAATCAACGTTCAAATTCGACGATTCTTCGCACGCCAATGTGGTATGAGAAAATCTTGCAAATAATCTTTGGTGTTTTGGCAATGGCTTTGTAATGATTTTAAGATTATTTCTAGCTAGAGTTACAAATTTTCGACTTGAATGGCATCTGAGGACTAAGTTCCTTTGATTTAGAAATTTTGCAACAGAACCTGCAACAAAACGAAAACGAAAAGAAAAGAAAAATCGATCCATCTTTCAAGAGTGAAATTAAACTTATTCAAATCAGGTGGTATTGAAAATATTTTTTTGGGTGGTAATGATCATAGTGTTATGCATTGTTAATTCTTTGAATGATGATTAATTTAATTATATATTAATCTTAGTAGGTCTGATTATCTAATTTTCTTGGGGGAAAATTATAGATGAAACAATTTCACCATTTCACATTTGCTGATCTGCTGGCTTGTGAGCACCAGCAAGTATATAGAAAGAAAAGAAATCATTCACAGGATTTTATTACTAATGCAATGAGACAGAAAATTAATGCATACTAGCAAAAACATTTAGGTAAAATATTAATCATATTTACCTTTTCTTTTTTCATTCAAAGATCTTATTCCTCCATGAAGCCTACCTGCAGCAAAAATGAAAGTTAAAACCACAAAAGAAGTAGAAGACAATGTAAATCTTCCCATGAAAAATTAATTTAAACAAGATATATATAGGTAAAAGCACAGCCCATTTTCACAGAAAACAGATTAATTAAGAGAAGAACAAAGGAGAAGAAGCAGAGAAATTAGAAAACATGCATTGTTCTTGAAGAGGGCATTTGTTAACTGAAGAAAATGAATAATATACTTGGCTTGACCCCATTCTCTCACTTCTCTCACTCTAAGTTTCTCACTCCCTTTTTCTTTTATGTTCTTATTAGATTCTCAAGTGAAAGTTGCTTTTCTCTTTCTCTTTACCCCGTTTTGTGTATATATATAACGTTTCATATAAAGTAGCCTTCTCATAAAAGACCAGGTGGCGATTTCAGTTACATGCAACCAATTCAATTTCACACTTTAGCTTTAATTTAAATGGCCTAAATCGTCGACCATTATTTATAAAGCCCATTTTTTTTATTACTCAATTTTATTAGAAAATAAATAGTGATATTCAAACGTTAGTCAGCTCTAGCATTCGAACCCCTTCATTCGAAGTCGAGAGTTTAATTCTCCCACTTTGCAAATAAGTTAGAGTTTTTCCTATTATAATAAAAGTGAGAGCGGGACCTTCGTGCTCGCCTTACCAATTCAATTTATGTCTCTTACCATTGTGCTCGTCTTCTTGGCCCTACTGAGAGATTTCGACTTTCTCTGGCTCCAGTACTAGCATCTTCTGACTTTCAACACTCCAAAAAAAATTATGAAGATAATTAAAAAAAAAGTACTAAAAGAAATAGATTCATGTAGTTGATTTCTAATATATCCACATACTTGAATCTCGATTAATATTGATATTGATATTGTCCCCATTTAGTTGAGTACTATAGGGTGTTACTCCAAATGGCCTCGATCGATACTAATAAGAGAAGAGATCCACCTTATATTTCAAGTAATCAACTCTTTATTTTCTTATGTGGGACTTTCATTTTTGTCCATACACATCCATCAATTAGTCCTTTATTTCTTTAGCTTTTATGCTTTATCTCTAGTCAATCATAACATTAAATTTGACATTTAAGTTTAAGATATCTTAACAAATCAAGCTCTCCTTGTAATTAATGTAATAATTGATTGAATAATAAACTCAATTAGTGAAATTATACATATATATATACCCCTTTCCTTTTATAATTGCATTAATGCTACAAATTTAAAATGGAAAGACTTTAAGAGGTTATAATTATAATTAAGACAAAATTTACCAAAGATGGGTTGGACCCTGATTTTCTTAATATCTTTTTATTCAAAAAAATAATAATAATTAAAATGCTATATTCTATACCCCAAATTGATTGAAAGAATTAACACAGTACAAATCATATAATTATTTCGACGACCCAACAACTTCCCATTAACTATAACATCAATTAAAATGGATCATTTCATTTTTCAACTACTATTCCCTTAATCTTGAATCATCATGTACTACTTCAACCCAATTCCCTCATCATTTCTTCACCATTTTCTCTTCATCATCAACTTCCTGATCTTCTCTTCCATTTGTTCTGTTTCTTTCTGCTGTTCTGAGCATCAAAAGGAAGTTCTTCTCCAATTCAAGTCTGCTTTAATCCAGAACTCATCAACAGATGAGATAATCTTCGATTTAGAATCGTGGGTACGAAACACAGATGGTTGTTGTGAATGGGAGAGAATCATCTGCGACGATTCTTCAAGTGTTGTAGCTCTTGATCTCTGGAAGCTGTATTTGGAGAAGTTTGAAGTAGTGAAGCCGATATTGGATGCGGTAACAAGCCTGAGAAAGCTAGATTTGTCTAAGAATTTTCTGCGAGGTGAGATTCCTGAAAGCATGCTTGATGAGTTGCTTCGATTGGAGTTCTTGGACTTGAGGTTTAATTATCTCACCGTTTATTCCAATGTATTAATTTCTTCTCATGATTATCAGTTGCTTAAACGTAAGAATGTTAATTACATTTGACATTATGGGTAATTCGTTTGTTGATTATTTGGCCAAAGTGAAATGATTCATCTTTCAATTTTTTATTTTTTATTTTTTTTTTCTGGAGATTAAATATCGCTAATGAACTTGCTTACTCAAGGAGATTCTTGCTTTCTTACATTATAATTTATTTATATATAGGTTTCGTTTGATTATTTGCATTTTTTGAAAAAAAGAATTATTAATGAGCTGCAATTTGTTCTCTTCCATGTTACAAATAAATTTATGCAAAAAAAGAAAATGTTACAAATAATTTTAAAAAAATTATACTATAATCTATAGAAAAGAGAGAGAGACTGTAATATAGTTGTTAATTGATTAAAATTAACAAGCATTAATATCTGGAAATTTTAATATTGTTCAAATGATTTAGAGAGAGCCTTTTTAAGATTGATTATTGTTGATCTGGACAATTGGGATTTTTTTTTTAAAGAAGAAACAATATTAGTAATTAGTTGTACTTGTATAACTAGCTTTATTATCATATTACATTTTTGAGGAGGTATTAGGCTGGTTCGGAACCCATTAATCCCTCTTATCCCTAGGGTGAGGCAGTGATTAGGGGTGTCAACAGTTCAGTTTAGATTGGTTTGATGTTCAAACTTAACTCAAATAAAATATAATTGGATTTGATTCGATTTAGATTGATCGGTTTAGTTCTAATTACCAAACCAAATCGAATATAATCGTTTTGGTTCGGTTTGAGTTAATCGGTTTAAAATTTTAAATTCGCATACATTAAATAAATCAAAATAGTTAATTATGAAATAATATATATATATATATATATATATATATATAAAGTAATAAAGTAATCTTAAATTTCCTACTCTATATTTAGTAAATTTAAAAATAATATTTATCATATAAGATAATTATATAAATTTTAGGACAATGTTTATATAATAAAAGAATATTAGACACTAAAAAATAAATGATAACATTTTTTCTTTTACAATCGGTTCGATTCAGTTTAGATTGGTTTTCAAAACGTCAAACCATAACCTGAACCAAACCTATCGAGTTATACTTTTTCAAACCTAATCCAAACTGAATGTATCAAAAAACCAAACCAAACACACCAGTTTGGTTCGATTTCGCAATTTAAGCTAATCCTTTAACACTCCTAACAGTAACAAAAGTTGAACTTGAAACCTTCGGGTTCAAAAACTACATATTTATCAATTCCACCAACTCCATGTTGGCTAGACAAGTGGGATTAAGGAGGGGTGTAGTAGAAATAGTGTCACTTTAACTGAGTTGGCCCTGTTTGAGAGAGTTTTTTTTCAAAATACCTTTAGAGCAAAAATATTTTTGAAAGTATTTGACAACACATGTTTTTGACACCTAATGTATATAAAACATAATTTTCAACTTTTTTAAAAAGTTGAAAAGGACCAACATCAGAAAATGTTATTGACACCCAATGTATATAAAACATTTTTCTCTTCCAGAAAAAAAAATGTCTTTAAAAAAGCTATCCCAAGTAGGGGTGTCATCGATTTGGTTTGGATCGGTTTAAACTCCAAATCGCAAACCAAACTAATGGGCATCAATTTGGATTTTGCCAAATTGAAATCGAACCGGTCCTAACCCCTAAACGAAACCGATCCGAAACGAACCAATCCGATTTGGATTGATCGGTTTCATTTTTTTAACTTGTAAAATATATTTTTTATCAAATTATTTTTTTTATATAGTATAATAACAACATCAAATAATAATTTTAAAGTTTAAAATTTACATCAAAATATTTATGGTCTAACATACATGCAATAATAATATCATTCTTTACCATAAAGATATGATCAATTTACATCTCATCTCCTAAACAAGATTAAATAAAATATAATAAAAACTATTAAAGTTTAATTGTAAATATCCTTCCTAAAATTAATTTTAAATCAAGTTTCGCATAGAAGAAGAAATGAAGAACAGGAGAGAAAAAAATATAAGAAATGGACTTAGGATTAATATAATTTTATAATTTTACTCTTACTTTTTAGACTTTAATCTATAAACTGAACGGAACCTAACCTTGTAATTCCCTTGTACCCGTGCTCCCAAGTTAGGTCTTATTTGTCTTAGTGTTTCTAGCTGGAGTTAGGAAGCATTTGACTCGGCGACTTGTCCCGATTTTAACGTTTCTTGGTTGCTTCCGGATTCCGAGTACGATTTTAAAGTCGGAATGGATCGTTTGACTGAGGCGTCTGAGGGGTCTTAGTCTTCTTAATCTTTCGTTAGACCGACATGGTCTTGGGTTTTGATTAGGTCATGCCTGGGAGATTAACAAATATTTTAAACAAAAATACAAACTAACTGCACCGAAATTTACAACTTCCACCCATCTGTCTTATTTGTTTGTAAAATTTCATAGTCTTAGACTAACCCAAAAACAAAAAAAATAAAAATTTCATTGTTTTTAGCATGACCTGTGAGTTCACCATAGACCAACAAAATAATTTTAAAAAACTTGTGTACGTATTTTCACACTCATTTTCAATACACAATTATGTTCTTAATAATTGATGGTATATCTTTTTTTAATGTTACCATACATTTTTAATCTTTATTTTTGCTAATAAAAGTACCATGACATATATTGAAATACAATAAGTACATCACTAACGGTCATTAGCGCTAATGCATGACACATAGGCCTTATTCCCACAATATTCAAAATACCCTATTTATTTAATAAACCTTATTAGTATAACAAGTTAATTAAATCCTAATCTCAAGGATGGCTAGGGCAATCATCAAGGCAAAGTGCCATTGGCTAAGTCAAATATTGAAAGCATACACTAATTATAACGTATCATAAATTTTAAGACAAGCTTATCGTATAGGTTCGAAAAAATGTAAATGATAAAAAAAGAAAATATTAATTTAATTATAAAATATATAACTGTATATATAATTATATTTTTATATTTATTAAATTATTTATTACAGACATTAAAATAAGTAAAATACAAGTAAGAAGTTATATGCTTGTGAAAACTATGACAAAAATGTTAATGTAGCAACTACAGTATTATAATCATTCAATACTTATGTTATTTATCTCAATTACGTAGCACATAATCTAATCACCATAGGCAGATGGCCACATTAAAAAAATAGTTTCAAGGAAATATTTGTCAAACAGAATCTTCCCGTTTTCTCACTCGAAATAGAACGCAGCTTTCCAAGTCGCTGCTCAGACTCAGAGTCCAGTCCAAGCTCTCCTTTTCCATCTTTGTATTTTTTTCAGTTTCACTGCATCCACGCTTCTTCTTCCTCTGTCTCCTTCACAATCCCCTTAAAACCTTCCTCTCTTCTCTTCCAAAACCTCTATAACATAGAGCTCAGTAACAAGAGAAAAAACAAAAGAAAAGGGGGAACAAATTAACACAAAAAAATGCCAGATTACTTCTCTTGCTTTCGCTCTTCTTCAGCTCACGATCTCGACCCTCCATCCACATCCCCACCACCCACTTCGATGTTCATCAAAACCACTACAAATCCCACTACCACCTCCGTCTACTACACCGACCTAGGCGTCGCCACAATCACCTGGTCTCGCCGCCACCACCGCACCGTCGAACTCAGCTTCCACGGCTACGATCACGACGACCCTTTTTTCTCCTTCAGACTTCTTCTCAACCCTTTTCGTTTCTTTAAGAAACAAGGCTCCAAGAAACTCAATCTCAACAACAACAACGACGACGACGCATCAAGAAAAGTTCAAGTTTTCTGGGATTTCAGCAAAGCCAAGTTTCTCTCTGGCCCTGAACCCCAATCGGGGTACTACATCGCAGTCGTCGTCGACGGCGAGATGGCCCTGGTCGTCGGAGACTCCGAGAGAGAAGGTTACGCGAAGTGCAAAGTCCGGACGAATAAGAAGAGGCCTCTGCCGCAGCCCCAGGCTTTGGTTCTTCGGAGAGAGCATGTTTTTGGGAGCGAATTTTACGAGGCAAAGGCGAGATTTGGGGGTGAAATTAAAGATGTTTTGATAAATTGCAGTGTTGATGATGATGACGAATCCGTGCTGGGTTTCAGCTTGGATGGGAAGAAGCTACTGCAAGTGAAGAGACTGGAGTGGAAATTCAGAGGGAACGAAAGAGTAGAAATTGATGGAGTTCGTATTGATGTTGCTTGGGATGTTTATAACTGGTTGTTCGAAGACGCCATTAATGGGCCTGCGATTTTCTCGTTCAAATTTTCTCAAATTGGGGAAGAAGATGAAGTTTTGTGGCAGCAGATTTGTGGGTCGCAGGAGATGGATGATTTGAAGAAGAAGAAGATGATGATGATGAAGTGGAAGAGTTCGTGTGAGACTGGGAGTTCGTCGTCGTCGATTTGTTCTTGGGTTTCATCTGGGTCGAGCTCGTCGGGGGTTGAGTTGGGGGGAAGCTTGGAGGGCAACGAGTTGCAGAGCGGAAGAACTGGGTTTACTTTAATGGTTTTTGCTTGGAAGAATTAATTAGTTAATTAATTGATTAAAATCTGTACTAACCCATTATTTGTTTGTTCATCTATGTGTATGAATAAATTCGTAAATGAGATTTTTGATTGATTTATTGACGAATTCAATCTTATATTAATTTGAGTTGATTATTTTAGTTCTTCTTCTTCCATGGTTTTTCTCTTCCTAGTTATCTAATTCTGCAGATTGAACTGGTCAACGCGATTGTAGCATTTTACACAAGTTGCAGTTGCATTGTTTTACAAAAATCTAGACAACTTGAGCGACCAACTTGTGGAAGTTTAGTGGAACATTAATAATTTTATTGGAGAATGTTAGTGCTGATTGTAAAGTGGTTTGAAACAATGTTTAAAACATGAATGATTATACACCATTTATCTGTCTTATGTTTGATAGCACAATATGATTTGACCAGCGAGTCTTTTTGGTATAATAATACTCTTTTTCTCATCTGGTACAACTTTTTAACATAAGGAGTAATAATGCCACTTGCATTTGTTTTTTTAATAGGGATTGAGTTTAGTAGAGAAAAGAGTCAGTTTAATATATAATTTAATAGAGAAGAGTCAATAACGCAATAGACTAGGAGGTGTTTTATATAGACAAAAAAAAAAGACACGTTGTTCATTTAGGGAAAGTAGTGCATTATTATATTTATCTTATGGTTTTTATAATGCATTAATAAAAATATTTTTATTAATATCAGCTAAAAATAATAATTTAGCATATTCCTTAATGAAATAATAAAAAGTGTGTATAAATAATTATAAAATAGCTTTAATCACTTAAACAAAAAAAGCTAAAACCTAGTTATTTTAAGTTGAAGGTGACGGGGCCACCACTAAAATCTTATTGCAGAATATTATTCAATTAAAAAAAAAAAAGAATTACTATTGCAATCCTCAAATGCGTGTGTAAGGTGAACGTATAATCCAACGGCTGTCATGTTAATGGAATCCTGTCAGCACTTACGTTATGAGATTTCCCCACGTGGCATTTCAAAGACGTTAGTTAAAGAGCCGCACAGCCCACTGTGTGGACCCATACTTTGGTAAACCGTAGTTACCGTACACTAAACTCTGCTAGTCCCGTGTAACCGTGTTGCAGTGTTGCAGTGTTGCATTGAGGCGCCACTGTTCTCATAATTAAACGGAATTGTGAAACATTTGGTGCAAAGCGAGAAGATTTACAGAAAAGCCGCT
This sequence comes from Paratinospora sagittata, assembly GCA_035771175.1. Taxonomy (NCBI): domain Eukaryota; kingdom Viridiplantae; phylum Streptophyta; class Magnoliopsida; order Ranunculales; family Menispermaceae; genus Paratinospora; species Paratinospora sagittata. The sequence continues at coordinate 35,569,920 of CM069604.1, forward strand.
GCAAACATTTCGAAAGCAAACAGCAGCGAATAAGATCGATCGATCGAACGAACGAACGAACGAAAAGAAAACCCCAATAAATATTTCATCACTTTCCAAAACCCTAATTTTCAACCTCGATCGCCATTAAAGCTTCAAGGTAGATGAAGCGAGAATCAAAGACAAAGGAAGAGGTGGAGAACGTTGTCTACTACTACTACTTCTGTTTCTGATTCCAGCAGAGACAGAAGAAGACGAAGATCTTGAAGAAGAAAGCGGAATTTTATTCGACTGTTTACTCAACTTCTTCCGTTCTAATTTGCAGAATCCGCCGTCCGATCCAAGATGCCCAACCCTCGCCTCACTCAGACTCGCCGGAAGAACACAATTACACAGAAAACCTTCAAATCCATCCACAACCAACAAACAAAGAAAAGAAGAAAAAACAAATTAATTAAACTACTAGAAAGTGATTTTAATCATTAATCGGTGAATCGATTTTCTTACTTACCAATTCTAGCGAGTCGATTCACCCAGCGAGGGATAGGTTTTCCGATCAGTTTCAGGCTAGCGTCATTGCAGAAGTGATTGCAGTTTTTGATGATGAGATTGTATAAGTTGCCTTTGTATTCCTCCGAGAGCTTCTCCATCAAGGTTCGAACCTCTTTGGGACCTAGATCCGTTCTTCCAATCAGAATGGATTTACGAAACGTGAATCCAGGGCATTCTTTAGGTTCCACTTCAAAGATCCCTGTCGTCGGCGAGTCGTGTGCGCCAAACGCATATTCTACGCCATGAACTGCAGCAATCACAACAAATTTACGAGATTCAGCCAAAACACAAACCCTAACTCACCAAAAATCAATCAAAAGCACAAACATCAAACAACTAATTAATTCTTCGAATGCATCATCCTTCGATTTCTCCGTAGATTAACAACTACATCTCGTAGTAACCAAAACGGAGAAAAAAAAAAAAACACAACAGATAAACGCGACGGATATCAATCAAGGAAATCGAAAATCGGACGAAATCAATGAAGAATCTGTCTGACCTTCAACGCCGGAATGATACACTCCGAGACCAAGCCAGTACGCATAACCGTTGATGGGGCTAAGATCGTAGACATTGAGATGCACCGGAAACAATCCAGATTTCTTCTTGCTGGAACTCGCTCGGCAAATCATCTTCGAACAATTGATCAAGAAATGCTTCAATAGAACTGCGATCTCCAACCTTTACCATTCGAAATTCCTGTAATCGAGATCGAGAAAGCCGCGCCGTACAGCACCTTCTTCTTCTTCTTCCTCTGCTACCGTAATCACTGTTCTGTTCCTGCGACTCTTCTCAACTTCGATATTTTAACGGTTTGCTTTTCCGTTCCGCTTTTTCTTTTTCTTTTTTCATTTAGGAAAGAGAATTAGCCTCAGTTCAACCGGCGGCTGAAAGCGCCGCTTTGTTTCTCCTTTTCGAAGCTTTATTTATTTTTATTTTTTAAAATTTCTTTTTATGTTGGTTGAGACGTTTTTAACTTCAGTTTAACGGCAACGTAGAGAATTTCGTCTAAAGTTCCAAGTTCCGTAAATTCTGCCTTCCTTCCTTCGTACTGTTTTTAAAAATTTTGAATGCCTTTTTAACGTTAAAAATCTGCCCATTTTATCAATTATTTCACATTTGAATTTCATTTCCAGTTAAATACCTCACTTATCTTTGAGGATAATAATAATCTGCAATCAAACAACATGTAAATCAAATCATGTTATTTATTTATGCAAATTTTAATGTACTATTTGATAAAGCAAAATGGAGAAAATATATTTGTATAGTTAATTTGTGTAATTTTTAATAATTAAAAAATATATAATTATTTAAAATTTAAATGTAAACTTAGCTTTTGATCGATTATATCGAAGAAAACAGATTCACTTAGTGATAGCGAGATGGTTTGATATTTTAAGACTTCATCTTTGGAAGAGTTATACTATTTTGTTCAAAATTAAATGTTAAAGAAAAAAAATTAATTAAAAAATGGGCAATTTAATTTTTGTAGGTGGGTTTGGTTGAGCTAAGCTCGATGGATCAAGAATTTTGTACCCCAAAGGCTAGACATAATGCTTATATAATTAAAATAAACAAATACTACTTTTAGAAAAAAAAAAAGAGAAGAGGTCATGAGAGAAATGATGAAATGTTAATCTATTTTCTTAGCTGGATTCTTCTCGCTTTCATCAGTCAGTCGGTTTAAAACATTATTCCTTTTCTTGTCGAGAATATGTCACTTTCCACGTGTTTAATCCCTTTTTATTTCTTTAATCCCCTCTTCCAATTTAAGTTTTCAATTTATATATAAGAAAATCTTTTAAAAAATTAATAGAAAAAGCAAAAAGAAAAGACGAGAAAAAATCAAACAAATTGTACAATCCAAGTCGAGTTAGAATAATGAACAACTTGAACTTAAATCATGTTTACATTCACATGAGCGCGGAACATAAGTTTATGAAGTACGGCTTTGTCTCTCCCTAGTTTATCTTTTATGGAGCATTTGATTTGATTTGTTGTTTTGCAAGAAATATTCAAATTAATTAATCCCAGATCCCTATACTATAGGGGTAATAATGAATCCTATAATTTATTTTAAAACAAACATCATCGTGTCCTTAAGCGCCCTCTATCTCCATGATATATAGTCCACCGAGTTTCTAAATCTGTCTAGTTAGTGTAATACTTCTTCTTTGAAGAGAGTTTCGTCGTAGAAGCCTTTAAGTTATCTTTTAAACATATTTATTTTCGGACCCTTGAACCTTTATTTTAAGGCTTGACTACTGTATCAATGCGCTATTGACATTTTATTGTTAATTTTATGCCAAAGAGATCCAATTAACATTAAGGAATGTATCATATTAGAGGGTTAAGCTTGATTAATTAGTGAATTTTCTCTTCATGTTGCAGACCACTAGGTTTTGATACCCCTCTATAAGGAAAAAAGTTATGAGATTAAACTTTTGCTTAATTAATTTATGGAGGTGAATTAATCACTGGCTTGTGCGAATTGAACTTGGACAGTACCTTGACCTTTGAACTAAAAATAATAAAAAAGGACGAATCATTAATAAGGTGTCCCACGAGAAAATAATAAAATAAAAATAATAATAAATAGAGTGTCCCACTTGTCTTGTTTTAAGGTTTATGAGGCATAAAAAAAGGAAAATAAAAAAAAAAAACAATAATTGTATGATGAACTAAGATACAAAAAATTGACAATTTGAATTAATCAAATGAGCAAAGGCCCATGAGAGTGGCAAGAATTCAGGGAATATGGCTGGCTGCACTTTATTAACAAGATTAGAATTTCTTAATTAATTAATTCTTTCCATAAAGCGTTGGGTGAAGTGAATTAGAATTATTTTAAGTAGCTATGGGAATTGGAGCTATCATTCATAGGTTCTATTTATTGTGTTTCGGCATTAAAACTTTTTAAATAAGAATAAGTGTTTTTATAATGTAGTTGTATTTGAATAAGAAAACTATATTAATGTAAAATCACGATTTCTAAATATTATGGTTAGAAAGTCTATATATATATATATATATATATATATATATATATATATGAGGTCTCTCATTATTTATTGATCATCTCAACTACTTAGTGAGATTTAGAAGAAGGAGAAACTTGATCCTTGAAAGTTTTATAAAAGAGTGTAAAGTTTAGAACTTGTATCAGGTGACGCGGTTCGAGTTTTAGTTTTTCTCTTCAGTATTTTCTTTATGTTATTTTTTTTTACCAAAGTCTCATATTTGTGTATTATCTGGTGTAAAAGTACTTGAGGTGTTTAATTCCTCTGAAGTACTTATTAATTCATAAAATATTATTTTTACTCGTGACTTTTTCCCTGATTTTGAGTTCTTTTCACGTATATATTTGAATTGTGGGTCAACATCTATATTATTTTCTTCTTTTGTGATATTGGAGGATTTTGAGTATTTTTTCCAACATTATTGACAATTAAATGTGAAAAATTTGCCCACACTAATGAGTGGATATGTCTTTAGTTTATATATATATATTATTACTATTATTTATTTTTTTAATAAAAAATATTTTATATATTTTAGGTGTCAATGCTATTTTTTAACGCTGACACTTAACTCCTATATTTATGATATACGCATATATTGTATAACATCATAACATTTAACTCCTAGCGTTAAAAAATAGTGTCGTCGTCCAGTGTACTTTTAACATTACTTGTAATACACCTCTCTTTTGGTGGGAAATTGAGTAGATTTCATTTATTTATGTATTTCTTACTTTATTCTCAAAGTTGTCTACAAAAATATTCATCATGGATTGATGTTAGGCAAATTGATTAATACGGATTTTCACATTAAAAATAATAAAACTTTTTGAATATTAATCAAATTTTGCCTCATGAATATACACACATCAAGCTTATGTTTTGCAATAAGTTTAGAATTCTCTTCAAATGGTAGATTAATATGAAACTCTTGCGGACTATATTATAGTAAAACCTTAGGACCAAGTTAAATTTATTACTAAAAGAGATTATGACTTAAAACAAAACGAAGTCCTTTCATGTTTTAATTGAAGAAAAAATTATTGTTGCAATTAAAAAAAAAAGAAAAAAAAAGGAAGGAGATAATCGGATGACAGTATAGAATTACAAAACGTTTCTTTCCTAAAAGCTTTAAACACGATTGATAAGTTAGAAAATCAAACAAAAGTACCAACAAGCTCCGGAAGTAGTTTTACATGAAAACTAGCTGCGATGAATACATCCTCCAAAGCTAAAGTAGAAAAAAAAAATGAAAATGACATTTTATTTCAATTGACTAGCTGGATGCTCACTTTATGTTGACTAGTCAACCATTCGATAATAGGTCCCACGACAGTCAACGTTCTTATCGTCCCCACGCCTTTGATGCTGCATGTCATCACCAATTACAACTCGAATTAGTAACTGATGAGCTGTACCATAATACATGCTATATATGACTCAACAGGGATTAAATTAATAGTAAGGAATTAAAAAAATTAAATATATTAAAAATAAAAATCAAAGTTTAGTTTTCAAGCATTGAAAACATGAAAACAAAAGACAAAATATTTGACTTGGAAAAGAACAAGTAGTGCTACATAATTTGTATAGGTTGGCAATATAAGATTGATATTAAATTAACTCAAATAGCAAAAGTTGTCTGTAATAAAAAATAAAAAATAAAAAGAAATCTAAAAACATATATAAAAAAAATTGTTGGTTTGATTAAATTTGAAAATATTTTTTCAACATTTTTTATTTAGAAATAATATATTCAGAATTAAAACTAAAAAACTACTTTTTAGAATTTTTCTCTCTTTTTGGATGGAGACAAATAACAAATCATTGAATGTGAAAAGAATGGGATTTAAATGAATTGGGTGAATTTATTTGAAAATGGCCCCTATGAAAAACAAGTTTAGATAAGGTTCAAAATCAACTAATAAATAAAAATAATTTAATTTAATACAAGAAAATAATTAAGAAAAATCAATTATAAACAAGAATTACTAATAATTAATTGATTCCTAGTTACTTAATTAATCAATTAATTACCTTCTTTAGAGATCCAAAAGTTCTTGTCACCATGAACAGCCCAGAAGAAGTACCCACGCAGCCCAAGACCTCTAGCAAACTCTACCTTCTTCCTCACAGATCTTCTATCATCATATCCAATCCAATCCTCTCCAGCATACGAATACGTCGACACAGTAACCTTATCATACACCACAGTCGCTCCACTCTTGTTATTAAAATCCCAAACTTGCGAGAAAGTTAAAACTCCATCTTCACCAGGCCCCAGTCCCACTGCTTCTGCTCCTATCCCATGATTCTTCCCATCCTTCAACTTCCATGTTCTTCCATATAAAGGCAAGCCCATCACCAGTTTCTTCACAGGAACTCCTGCTTTGATCCAAGAACCCAATCCATAGCTTGTGCTAATATTGCTTTTCGGATCGAACAACGCTGCATGAGCTCCGGTCGCCGAAGTGTCCCACGAACCGTGATAATCGAAGCACATTGGGCTCACCCAGTCCATGTTTTTGGTAATGGAAGCAGCCGGGTAAGAGCGTTTGGCGCCGGATAGGAAGAAGTGATCGGCGTAGTAGACGGCAGACGTGAGAAGCAGAGGAGGCCGGCGGGTCAGCTTCGCGTCTTGTTGGACCGCAATTCTCCATTCTTGTAGCAATTGAGCAAGATCTTGCATCTCTTTTGGGTCATCTGGGAACTCCCAGTCGAGGTCGAGGCCGTCGAAGTTGTGGGTTCGGGCGACTTCGATGGTGGAAGTGATGAAGCTCTGGCGAGAAGATGGGGTTGAGGCCATCGCGGCGAAGATGGTTGGGTCGGCACCTCCGCCACCGATGGAGAGGATGGTTTTGACTGGTGGGCGTTTGGAGTGAAGAGTGGAGGTGAACTTGGATAGTAAGGTGGTTTCTGATTGTGAAGGGATTAGTTTGAAGGTTGTTTTTTGTGGGTTGAGGAAAGCGTAGAAGACGTGGGTGAAGAGAGATGTGTCGATGGAAGAAGGTGGGAAGGTAGTGGAAGCCCATGAAGGCCAGTAAGCAGCTTTAACAGATGAAGAAGAAGAAGAAGAAAAAGCAAGAGTAGTACTATTGATGGAAGAGAAGAAGAGAAGAAGCAGAGTGATAAAGAACATGGAGAATTTGATAATCAAGGAAGCCATTTTAATTCTGTGTAGATATGTAATTACAGTGTCGATTGTTGGGTGTTATATATAGAGATAGGAAGAAATGAAATTGGAATGTAGTTTTTGGATTGATGTGTTTGTCAATCACTGAAGTGATATGGATTCCAATAACTAGAAGTGGGGAGTTGTCGCTCTTCTCATTTGAAGATGATCAGTAGAGGAAATGTGAATATCTATGTATACTGTTATATAGCTTTTTTGACTTGTTTACTTTGAGACTCATGAACTTTTCTCAAATACATAAAAAGCACTCCTTTGACCAGTAATGAATTTCATACAACTCTTGTGTATATATTGATAGAAAATAAATTTAAAAAATGATGACCACTAAATGAAAATCGTATGATTAGGAAAATGAAAGCAAATAAAGCATAACATTTATAGTTAATAACGTATTTTAAGTATTTTTAGTCGTATTCCAAAAAGAAAACAAAGAAAAATCTAAATTGTACCATCATTTGAAGATAAGAAGAAATAATAAAGTGAGCCAGCAACATTGACTATAGGCAGGGTTGAGTACATAGTGGATTACACAAAGAGGGGTGCCACGCAATATGCATTATAGGTGGGTCTTACCAATAAGTAGCAATATTTTTCAGCTTTAAACAGGGAAAAGTCAAAGTTTTGAAACTGTGAATTATTAGCAGGAAATGGGGTCACCGCATCTCGAGATCTTCTGTTTGGTTTATTTTCTTGTCTTATCTTGATGTCTTGTCTTAATTTAGTGATGGAAGATAAAGAAATGAGTGGGAAGTTGATTAACGTGCTCTCTTAATCTATTTATGTTGACTAGGACCTTATTATAGATACAAAAAGATATTATTCTTATTTAAAATTTATAATATTAATATAAAAAATATTAATTTAACTACTAAAAAAAATTATATTTATATGTGTAATTACATATATAACTAATACATCATTTATTACATATTTTCGATGACTATCATGTGTAGTTGTAATATTTACCGTTGATTAACATTTTTCAATTAATTATATATATATATTAATAGGTCTCAACAATATATCAACCCACTATATATATAGAGCTTTCAAGGGTGATGTTATCTAAACACTTGCCTCAGCAGATAATGAAACTGAAAGGGCAGACTCTTTTGGTCAGATTTCATTCAGTTTTTTATTCCAATTATTCATACAAATAGATTAGTTAAGCTTGAATTTTAGTTTGATTAATATTTTAAAAAATTAATGTATAAACATTATAATAAGTGTTTACTAGCACTCTACTTAACTAGAAATTTTATAAATATGATAACTTATTTATAAGTATTGTTTGAATAGAACTTAACGAACCAATATCAAACTAAATCATCTAAAATTTAATTGAATCATACATCTTTTAAATTGGATTATAAAACTAAAAAATAAAATGCCCAAAAAAAGGTAAATCGCCACGTGTACACCCTTGCCAGGTGGAAAGCTTGAATGTTAATGTGGGCCAGTGCTTAATTCGCTTATCGCACTACCCTATCGGTAAACGGTCGAGATTGAAAGTTGGTAGTTGAAGAAGCGAGCAAAAAAAATGCACGCTTCCACAACCAGCTCTCGTTGTTTCTTCGGTGCTTCTCTCAGTTCATCTTCGAATCACAGCAATCGTAATCTAGTCATGGCTTCCTCCATTCGAATCGCAGTCGTTGGAGATGTTGTAAGCACACTTTAATTTTTAGCTTCTTGCTCTAATGGATGAAGAAATTTCAGTTTCTTTAGATTTCTGCAAGAAAAACCCTAGCTTAGCCACTGATTCATTTTCGATTTTTTTTTTTGAATACTTTTGGGTTTTTTGTTTGTTTGTTTGTCGGTTTCTCATCCTTTTTTGTCTGTCTTATCGAATGCTTGGTGTTTTTGAAGCATGATGATTGGAATCTAAAGGAAGACTCGAAGGCACTTCAGCTTTTGCAGGTACAGAAACTTGAAACGGAATGTTGATATTGTTTGATTGAATCAATTTGATTATCAAATTATAGTGAGTCTCAATTTGATTCAGTTTGCTCAAGAATTTTAGAAAATTGGTTTAATTTTGAGTTGAATAGCAAATAGATGGTCTGTTCTTGTACAATGATTTAAAACAAAAAAAAAAAAAAAAAACCAATTGTAATGATAAACAGAGAAGGAGAAGGTGGGAATGGATGTAGTTTTTTCAGCTGTAAGTAGAATGTGAAACGATGAAACTAAACAGGAAGGTTAGAACCTTGAAAGTTAAAATTTGTTCCCTTGATTGATACGTCTAATATTTAATTTTCTCTGCTAGTTTAATATTTATTTTTCTGAATTTTTAAGTGGAAATTCTGTTAAGAATTGAGATTACTATTCTTGAATTGTCTCCCCTTTTTTTAACATGCTCATTGCTGTTGTGACAATGTTTCTGTTTTTTATACCACTTTTCTTTAGATTTTTTTTTTTTTTAACTCTTCTATTAACATTATATTTTTGTAATTAATTATGCTACATGAATGTTCTGAATTTACTTTTAACTTGCTTATTGTGGTCCTTTATACATCTGATACAATTTTTCTGCTGAATTGCAGCCAGATTTGGTACTGTTCACAGGCAGGTCTTTCTTCTCTGCCCTTATTGTAAACTGCTGATTTAGTTGAGAGATTATAATTTGGCATGATCTTGTTGTCCCCCCTCAAGGTCACTGCTTTGTTTAGTTGGCTGGATTCTGTTGACTGCTCAGTTTTCCCCAGCAGCTCAGCATGTTTTGTTTAGGCATGTTCAGGTGATTTCGGTGAAGAGAATCTTGAGCTGGTTAGAGATATAGCTGCGCTTCAATTTCCGAAGGCAGTTATTTTGGGGAACCATGACTCTTGGTGGACTCGAGAATTCTCGGAAAAGTAAGCTTAGTTGTTAAATATGGTATATAGGCCATACTTTAATACTATACCAATGTGCATTAGGTGTTTCAAGAATTTTGTTGAAATAATTTTATGAGATTTAGTTGTCAAAAGTATTTAATGGTCTGTTGAGATCCTATCTTCTTCTTCTTCTTTTTTTTAAATACTATCCTGATAGCGAGATACTATCAACAATTCTGTCTCAACAAAACTGTCCAGTTACTATTTTTCTTTTGGTTCATATTTCTTAACTAATTGACTTATTTGATTTGAATGCTAGGCATAAAGATCGTGTCCAGTGTCAGCTGGAATGGTGAGTTATCTTATCTCTGGACTTTGAGAACATTTGGATTTTGTGAAGGATGTCTGCAAAATATCTCCTACTTCTACTGTTACTGCTCTGTTTTCTTTTACTTAAAATGGCATCTTCATTTCCTGCTCATTTTCCGTTGTTGTGGGGTGTTCACATTGTAGTTCAAACTATCTGCAAATTTTTCTTGTTATGGGATTTGATGAGCATTAGTACCCTCTGTTAGCTCTAGTGATTGGGAGTGACGGTACCTGTACCCCAGCTTTCGATGCCATCAATCAAGGTGCATTAACAGATGATTTGCAGTTATTTGTTTCATGGGACTGCTAACAGCCATTGAATGTTATACCATTAACACCCACTTGCTGGGGCATGTACATTATTCAAATTTTTTAGCTTGTTGCATGCGCCTTTGCACTGTTTCATTTCAAAATGGGCTGTTTTTTGGTAATTCTTATTCTTGATGATCAGCCTTGGTGAAGAGCATGTGGGTTATTCTCGTTTAGACTTCCCCATGCTAAAGCTGAGTGTTGTTGGTGGACGGCCATTTTCTTGTGGAGGTGACAGGTTATTTCGGGAAAAGCTCTTACTTCCAAGGTTACCCTAAAACCTAAACCCTATACATTACTACTTGATCTCCAACTCAATTTACTTTTTGTTTTCATGTTTTTTTTTTTTGACAAATTCCAAATTTGGTAGTATAAGATGGATCCGAACGAACTTATTTAATATATCCCTTTATTCCTTTGTGTGGTTTCAAAGTTGATTTTATATTCACTTGCTCTGGAATGATTACACTCATATTTAGATACAATGAGATGCATCATTAGTGGTAAAAGCTCTGATTCCTTGAAGTTGAATCCTCCGCTCTTCCTGATAGTAGGGTAAAATTAACGACTTTCATTTCATTCTGACAATTTTCTGGCCTGTATATAATTATATATCATCTTCTACTTCTTCTTCTTTATTTTTAATTTTTTACTTTTTTACAGATACGGAGTGAATAACATGGAAGAAAGTAGAAAGAAAATGTATGAAGCTGCACTAGGGACACCTGATGGTTATTCTATTGTATTTCTGGCACACAATGGACCCACAGGTGTTGGAGCCTTTGAGACATGCTCATTTCTTTTTATGACTTAGTGTTCTTTAGCGGAAACTATTTATTTTTATTTTTATTTTTTTTTTCCTTTTTCAGGTCTAGGATCTAAGATAAATGACATCTGTGGAAGAGATTGGGTGCCTAATGGGGGCGACCATGGAGATCCAGGTTAGAAAATCTTTTTGTCATGCCATTGATGTGCCTCTGCTTGCATCAATTTGCTATGTGAACATTGCCTATCTGAATTCTGTGCCTATCTCATTGCTTGGCACAGATCTAGCACAAGCCATTTCGGACTTAAAAGGAACAACTCAATTTCATATCCCTTTGGTTGTTTTTGGTCATATGCACAAGGAACTTGCCTATAGAAGAGGTCTTAGGAAGATGATTGTGGTTGGATCTGACAACATTATTTACCTTAATGGTGCAATTGTACCAAGGGTGAAAATTTTGAATGGTGAAGGAGGAGCCAGTAGCAGAAGCTTCACGAACGGTACCTCTTTTTCTTCACTTGTTTCTGAGGGCACCATGCGAGCCTTCACTCTAGTGGAAACGTTGGACGGAAAGATGGAAAAAATAGTAGAGACTTGGGTTTCAGTAGTAGGAGATGAGGCCACGTTAGAAGAGGAACATGTGCTCTATCAGAAACAATAGATTATATTGCAAAATTTTCATGCGTCTTTAATTAATCACAATTCAGGTTTATCTAGTTATGTAGATTGGCCTTGTATTATGGTTCTGAGTACATTCTTCAAGTTATACAGACCGTTTGTATGATACTGTTTCAGCTTCTTTTAGGCTGGTTTAAATTTTCCAATTCCTCATTGTCGAGTTGTTTCGAGTAGCCTCAAAAATTAATTAATGAAACCATACAAATTAATTTTGAAATACTAAGCTAACACACAACCTCCCGTGCAATGGTTAAAGTTGTTTCCGACAAGTTTTGAGTTGTAGAATTTAATTTATAAATTTGTAAATTTGTAAGCATGTTGATATTGTAAACTTGCAATTACTTTCATAATATTTTATCATTTTGATCATACAATTATATATGTTCGGTTGGGAATGTACAAGGGACTTGATCTCTCCTACCTTCCAAAGATCATGATGCTGAACACTACTTCGTGCTCAAGGAGCTGTTAATTGAATGGTATCTAATCAATCCAGTTCCACCAGCTGAGCTCTTTTCACTGCTGCTCTTTTCCTTACAAATATTCCCCATCTCAGTGCAGCTTTCAGCTTAAGCCAACTCACAAAGGCCTTCCCAGAACTACGACCACACTCTTTGACCAATCCAGGCTCTGTCTGGTGGTCGTATTTGGTGCTATATGCATAAAAATCACCATTTTCTAATGCCCCAACACCAATACTAAATGGCTTCAGCAACCTTTGCATTTCCTCATTCTCTAACATCTCAGAGCTTCTGTACCGTATTTCCTCAGAGATCTGTTCTAAACCATGCCCATTCTGAGAACAAGACCAATCTCCTGGTTCTGGTTGATTAGAACCTAAAAGCAGAGACATTTCAACAGAATGGTGATCCACATTGCTCCCAAGTTCCATTGCTGGGGTTGTGAGAGCCAGTTTTACAGAAGGATTTGATCTTGTGAATGGGAATTCAGTTAGCTGATGAGAGAATTGGCTATTAACATTTTGGAAATGGATCCCAGAATCACACGGAGTGTATTGTTGCATTCGCATAGAAGTGTGAGAGCACGTATCTGTGGCAGTTTGGCAGATGCTTCTAGTTACAGGTGAATCATCTATTCCCTGCTTACCATTGCCCAAAGAGTTCAGCAGGACCTTGCTGTCATATTCTATAACAAGATTCCAGTTTTCATATGCTCCCTTTATGAGTAGATCCACTGAAACCTGCAGTCAATATTCTACATAAGTCTCTTCATGTACAAGTGATTGAAGGAAAATTGCACACTTCCTTTTCCTATTAAAAGAAAATCTAAATTAAAGCTGGCTTGTTTCTACAACAAAACTTGAAGGGACAAAACAAGTTCTAAGTCCTTATTCCAGTATGGCAGGCTAGAAAATCCTTTTGAAAGAGAAAATCACTGCTTTGAATTACAAAATAAAAAGAAATCCATATGGTACTTAAAAATGTAACATGTTTACCACAAACGATACTTGAAATATAACTAGTATACGAAAAAAGAAAGATTATCTGACCTTTTGGTCGTGGGAGAGTGATTCTAGGGAGAGGAACTTTCCATTTGTAATAAGGCCTGTAAACTCACAGATATCATTGAAAACAGCCCCAGTGCTATGGATGGCATCAGTGTAGTACACATAGAGCTTTCCACCCAAAACACAAGTCTTCGCATGATCCAGTGTATTCTCCCACATCTTATTGGACATTCCACTACCGAGGATCTGCATTGCAACCATCCAGTTTGAAAACATAAGAACAAAGACTTTTCCCCCAATAACAACCATAAATTAAATAGCATAAACATAAAAATCAAAATCAAAAAGTATGTAATTCATAAATAGATGCAAGTACAATAGGTACCCACGCTTCGTAATTTCTGTGGGTCCCTGACTAAAACCCGAAGGAAGTCTTCCACAGTTACAATTTCAGCTGCTATCAACTTCTTATGCAGAGCTCCATCTTTTGCTATTCTATCCAATCTCCAAACTTTATCATGCAATGCAGGTGGATAATGCTTCTTGTACACTGAAGTAGAACAGCGAAAAGTTGGTTAAACTAACAATAAGAATACAGTTTTCTGAAGATTTTCAAAAGCAAAATAAGAAGATAAAAACATATTCAATAAAAAAAAAAATCTCACATTCTCCCGTGATCTTTAACAGCAAAAGCATCTGTTTTACCCTCGCGAACACGAATGCCATCATAAGTACCAGGGGAAACCTTCACACCAAGCCTAAATTTTCTGCTCCTTATCCAGCTAGAGTTGTCAGTGAAAGTGACATCTCCTAGAGTTCCAACTCCTTCCTTGAGTGTTACCTGTGTATCCCCAGTCAGAAGTGGTCTCTTTCCCTCCCTTTCCTTAACTTCATGAATTTCAAAATGTTCTTTGGTCCAATCATCATCAATTTCATCATTGAAATCACCTTCAAGTACCACAACATTGAGTTTCATTACTGCTTCAGGTCCTTCTTGCACAATGCGGCCTGTGCTCCCATCCAACAAAACAACATGAATGGGTGCTCCATGCTCTCCCTTGACCTTTCCAGCAGTAAATAAATGAGTTGGCATTCTTGATCTGAAATGAAGCTGAAGTCGTTTCCCTTGATGGCCTTCCATTCTTGGAGGGGAAGACCTGCTTGCAGATTGCACTGAGATTCATTAATTCCAACTAGCACAAAATGACTGCATCTGAAGAGAAGGAAGAAGAACAAATAACAGTTTTCCTGGGTTATACATGATCATAATAGATTAATTCTTCCTCTATCTCCACATAACTCTAGTCTGTTATTGTACTCCAATTATGTGTTTATTCTGGCCAATTCTCATTTCTAAACTTTCTCAGCTGCTTCATTTGATCAAAACATATGTAGTGTCGGAATACTATTTATCAAACACCTTGATTAGCACCATTTCTGAATTTCTTATGAGCTAAGAAAATCAATAACAGAAGGAAGCAAGATGCAGATGGAAACTGTGGGCTGCTAATTACTTCTAATGACAAATTTTATATGCAGTTAGTAACAACACACCTTCCACCAAGCTGAGGATGACCTAATTTTGATAAAGCGCGCTCCACTTCTTCACTCACCTGTTTTTAATAAGAAATACAATTGAAAAATAAAATAAAAAATGGCTGGGGAGATGCATTTGAACATGAACAATTTATTACATGGTACATTACAAGAGAACATCTAGCTCAACAAATTACATTGAAAAAAGTAACAAACAAATAGAGCTAAACAAGAAAAAAAAAAAAAAATCCTGATTGAACAAATAGAGCTAAACAACAACAAAAAAAAATTCCTGATTGAATTACCACAAAAAACTAGCGGTAGGTTGGTTCAGTGGTTGGAGGCATGCACCCCCAACCCTGAGGTGAAGAGTTCAAATCGGGACTCACACCACCCACCAATATGCTGGCCAACGGTTCTAAGAGTGTTTTATGGCCGTGCCCCGGAGGGATTAGTAGGAAAACCAAAGAATTCTGATACCCACCGACCTCAAAAAAAAAAAAAAAAAAAAAAATCACAGCAAAAAATTTTAAAAGAGAAAATCGCTCAAAATACTAACTTGTGGAGAAATATAAAGAAGACCCATACATATGTAACAGATGAGGATTGATTTGAATGTACAGGAGCAAGCCGATTGTGATCTTCAACATTTCTTAGATCAATTCAGTGGAGATGCCTAACTGGTGTTTGTGCCAATTCCCTTAGGTTGAATGGAATTTGAGAAGTTTCATTTTGATTTATCTAAAAAAATCCTGTCACTAAAATATGCTTCTTTTTTCGTGTCATTCTAGACCATTTCATGATTTAAGTTAATTACTTCCCAAAACTAATAGGTTCAATCTTTTCTGACATTTCCAACCAGAGACGTGAGTTAAGTGCTTACACTAAACAATTGAAACAAAGAATATTTTTTCTAGTCCACTGCTCCTCGAAATATAACAAATTAAGCAAAACTGAGAAAGAAAAATTCTAGTTTGAACTTACAATTTTGCGAAATAGGGGCTCCAAAGATGAGCAAAATCTTTGCAGAGTCTCCACCTTCAAACCCTCCACAATTACACTGCAAAACAAACTTAATCAAGCTAAACCACCTCGAGACAAAAACTAGAGTTAGTGTTTTTTCTTCACAGAGATAACCAAATCAAGCCAACAATCAGAAACAATCAGCATTCACATGAGACTCCAATTCAACTGTAACTAGAAAATCCACCTTCCTCTGGACTATTAAGATCAAATAAATAGCATAAATGACACGAAATCAAACGCAATATTAAAAAAATCCGGTCATTTAACATCAATCAAACAACTCAGCAGCTGCACGCTCCTCTTCATCGGGTTTTGACAAGTGCATTGTGCTCAAGCTTGACGGTAATCCAACATACATGAACATCACCGTCACTGATGAAACCACACCAAAATCGATGGAACATTAACAAACAAACTCAACAACTAGATGCATAAACTACTAGTGTTTTTTGTTGGATTGTATCAGAAAATTAAAACCAGCAGTAAAAGATCAAAAATCAAACCTCGCATTGCATCCAAATCAAAGATATATCTAGTAAAAATTGTTCAACAGCAGAAACACAAGAAAGAAACCTGGCCAGAGCTGGCAAATTTGGTTTCTTCGAATGGCGCCGAACATCTTCTCCGTCGTCCTCTGTAATTTCTTCGTAACATCTCTTCTGTCCCGTCGTTCTTTTACTCCAACTTTCCATTTATGAGAGAAGATTTGCGTTTAATTTTCCCTTCCCAAATTATAACAGAACCCTGCCTTCTCTCTCGGTTTTAATCACAGATCTAGATTTTCTCTTCCATTATTATGCTCTTATTTTAATCGGATTGACAGAGTGCAAAAATTAGAAAAATGTTTTGGTTTTAATATAATTCTACATTTATTGGGATTGACAGTTGTGTTCATGAACACATATACAGAAACGAAACCGCGTCTTCTTGGTCTCTTCATAAAGATGATTGAACAGACACAACGCGGCACCATTTTAAGTTTGACTGCTAAGTCAAATCGAAGTCTTCTGCTTCGCCGTGTGAAGCTGGTGAGTGTGGAAGCATCATCTCTGCCCAGTCAATAAGGCGAGTATAACAATAAAAAAACATAAAATACTCAAATGAAAATTATATGAATTAATTATGATGATCTCATTTTCATTTTTATTAAAAGAGAAAAAAATTTTACTTACAATAAGAAAGAATCAAACTCCTGATTTAAAAAATTCAAATACACACTATTACCTGCCACATTCGTGTATGCTTTCTTTAACATTTTGTTTTTAACAATTCAGAGACTGAATTCCATTAAAAAGATTTAACTTTCTGTAAATGGCAGCGGAGATGATATAGAGGAGATGGATATTCCATTTAGAAATGACTTTCAAAGAGATAAAAGATTACATCTCAAGCAGATTTACTAGCTTCCCTGCTTCATATATATGAATAGATATTATCATATATGATGCAGTTCATACTTGAAGATTAAATTGAACAACTTTTTTGAGCAAAATTTAACCAAGAAGAAGATATACAAAATCTATTGTCCTTCCCAGCCCAAATTGCGGGCACGTCGCTCCCATAAGGCAGTCACCTTCTTCTCCCTTCTCAGTAATGCCTCCGCACGCTCTCTAGTGCCTTCGCAAGTTTCTGTGGCTGCATTGCATTTCTCAGCTTCCTTCTGATACTGAGAAGCTACCCTCCTCGCTTCGAGATAGGTGGTGTTCATGTGGCGTAAGTGCTCCTCTGAAACAGCTTCCTGCAGCTTCAATTCCTCTGTCAAAAGATCTACAAACTCTTTCTCCATCTCCTTGTTTAAATCAGGATCATCTCTACCACAATCTGCATTGGTTATTGATCACAAAAAAATATTATCATTTACTAATTTAGCAAGTATATGCATAATAAGTGAAGAGCCTTAGTACATTTCGTATCTGACAATGGGAGCAAACATGGGTACAAGGTCGATGAAATAATAAAGAACAGATATGGGAAAAAGATGGGTTGCTAAAGAAGAGACTTTTTAAGGGATTCAATAAATACTGATGGGAATGAGTGTGGCGCCTTTTCCTGCATTCACAAGTATCCAAAGCCACATTTAACTAGAATTTTAACTGTCTCAATCTTCTCTCACTAACTCTATTACAACCTTCAAGTCAAAGATCCTCTATATAGGACTCTTCCACAGCTTCCCTGTTTTACACTACAAAAGGGACTGCCGAACTAATCAGAAAAGAATGGAATGTGAAATTCAAGAGCGGAATCCCAAGACAAGCACATAAATCAAGATTTCATAATATGGAAAGTGAAATATATTAGGGTAAATTCAACTATTTGCTATTCTATCTATTACACTTCACAGAGCAAATTCTTGTGTACGTATTTCCTGCCATGCCTTTCTTGCATCATGATAATTAAAGCCTTACAGGCATTTTCTAAACTTCTTGGCAATATGAATAACACTCATCAACTCATTGTCACCAGTGGGAACAATTAATGACACTTTATGTACATAGCCCTCAAGCAGCAGCAAATGTAGTCGTAATTCTGTCACAAAGGATTCAGCTGGCATTGACACTTCCAAGCATGAGCGGAAGAAGGATTTTTCAGGAAAAGCAAAATTGGAATATACATATATAGCAACCCTTCATGAATGCCAACTTCTTGACTTGATTATTTACATTTTTCACATGTTATGTGTGCCCTAAGACCCATGGATTGGAACTAAGCAGCACTAGTGGCTAAATCAATTGTTGACTTCAGTAATTGGATAAGGCAGAGATGATGATATGCTAGAAGTCTAAGTCTCTAAGTAGAAGAATGTTCAAATATTTACCAACCTAATTAGAAGGCCAAAAAGGAATGTAACAACAAGAATCTTTTCTAGCAGTGGAAGAGAATAGAGATTGTTACTATGAAATGGAAAGAAATATCAATGAATTTTTAAATTATTCGCCAACTAAGAGAGCAAACAGGAAGAGTTCAAACCTGTGACAGAAAGATTGACAAGCCCTGCAAGGAACAACAAAAACAAAAAAGATACCAAATGTTAGCATGCGCATAAGTCCTTAATTTCAAATCTCATTGAATTACAATGAAAGGCAAACATATATGTCAGCTTATTCTATGCATTCACTAATAAGGACACCAACATAAAAAAAAAATCTTTAAAAAAACTTGTAAAAATGAAGCTATCATAGTCCATTTTCTATTTCCAATAGAAAAAGAAAGCTCTGGTAATTTAATTAAAAGAAACACTCCACAACTAATAGGAATAATAAAGAAAAAAATAAGGACTCAAAACTCTATAAAGATTCAGAAATACTTGTTGACCATATCCAATCAATAGCATCTAAAAATTCAGATAAACTCCCATCAGCCTCTAAATTATTCCATGGCATATAATGGACTGATGAAAACAAAATAGGATTTTATTGCAGAAACAATGGTAATAATAGACAAGATTTCAAGGGATTCAATGTGGAGTGTCATTTGATACAAGTTTGATTGAAAAAGCCATACCCAGTGATGAAGAGAGTTTATCACTTCCTTCAAATCTAGAATTTGGGGTAGTGCACTTATGCAACTTTGTATAATTATGATATTAAGTATTTACCCTTCTTCATGTAATTGCATTATGAATACTTGAATGGCTAGATTCTTTTTATCTTTGATAACACTAGATTCTTGAATGGCTACTATGATTACTGCAGTACTCTTTTAACATGGAGGAAGAGATGAGGTAACTCCAAAGGCCAAAAGAACAAAGGGCCAAATCTATATGTACATAAGTATAGGTTAAGCCTTCTCAGCAGGCACTCTTAAATGAATATTGCATGTTTTAAGAAAATATATAAGATTAATATGGTACATATAGCTACTATAAATTGCATCAACCAGTGGCAGTAATTACAGCCACACAGCTCTAACCTCAGGCATCAAAATAAGGTGCAGTAGGAGCATAGAGCATTCATATTCTTAATTTCTTAAAGTTTCAGAAATAAGCTAGAATCTATAATAACATTTATCATTCCTCAACAACGTTATAGGCATTTTGGGAAAACTCCTTGAAAGCACAAGCCCCCATATTTTTCTAAAGCAGCAAAATAAACAGCAAATCCAGGCTTTATGGAAAAAATTAGTTATGCATGCCAAGATAAGAAGAGAGATGAAATAAAATATAAAACATCATTAGAATTTTATTTTTCTTTTTTCCTTTTTTTACTCTAATTCTGGGAGGAGTGAGGTTTTGGCTACCGACATTAAAAGCATCCAAAGCTAAAATTATAGAGCTGTGATGATTGGAAAAACTCCAGTTATGGAATAAGAATATATTACAAATACTTCTTATTCAAATAAAATCAATCAAAATGAGATCTCAGAACCAAAACAGAGTGCATAATAGGAGAGCAGCAAACCCCAAAGAAAAACTAGAATTAATTTGAAGAAAAACTAAAATTATTTAAAGAGACTCTAGTAAGAGAAATGAACTAGATCCCTCATAATAAACACATAAATGCAACGCAAGAAGAAAAATTCCCAAGATGATTCGGGTACCTCTTTTAAAAAATTTCTATTCCAATCTTACCATAGATTAATTACACTTCATAAATGGAAAATATGACAACCCAACATCAAAACTACTTAAATAAGTACCCAAAATCACAAACTCAACCACAAACAACTGAAACGGGTACTCATGGAACTCTCTTAAATCCACCGACACCGTTGCAATTTATAAAAAAAATAACAAAAACCCATCAAATTTTGTGAGAACATAACAAAAACCAAATTGTAAGCGTAATTGCTGAAAATGAATAATCAGGAATCAAGAAGCTGAAATGGGCATCCATATCCACTCAAAATCACAAAATAAAGAGGAAAAAAAAAACCAAGGAAACATCATAGACCACAAAAAGTATACAAGTGCAAGAGATGAGTGAATCCATACCAGGAGCTATCTTCATGAGGGATAAAGGAGGAGGGCAATCACAGATACATGGAGAGCAAGAAGGCCCATGATCTCCCAATTTAATCCCTTTCTTAAACCTCCAATACAAAGCAGGCCCAGATACATACAGAGCCGAAGCAAGTGCAAATACCACCAAACAACACCTCAAACAAGTTCCTGAACGCCGAGAACCGCCAGACATCTCTCTTTAATCTCACTTTTGCTCTCTATTCTCCTTAGATCTGATGACCCAATACCTCCCAACTTTTTTTTATTTTTTATTACAAATCGAAAAGGATTTCAAAGTTTTCAACAACAACTTGCAGAAATTTCTTTGTTGCCTGCCTGCAAGTAGGGATATGATCAGTACACAACTGCATCTACCATGGATTTCAAATCAAAAAATTTGCAAAATTTACGTGGGTGGGTGGGTGGAAGAAGGATGATCTTACAGAGTTTTAAGATCTTGGAAACTTGATTCCAAGAACAAATGTCGATTATGAGGACTCAGATCGTGGAAATTTTGAGTGGGTCCACGCGTAAAATCGATGCGGTTGGGCTCGAACCATTAATTTTAGAGGCGCACTTAGAAATCTGAAGGGCAGTGGCAGTTGAGCTGGTAGATGCTGGTGGGGTTTATTAAATGAAGTTGTTTAATCCCCATTAGATTTAATTTAATCTAAAGGCCATGAAATCTGATTTATGCAAAGATCTATTTATTTATCATTCTTTCATTAAGAGTTAATAATATAATCATAGTTATATATATATATATATGTACCCATGAACTAATGGATATATATTATATATATATATATAATACATTTAACTTGTTCCAGTCTTAAATTAACTATTTATAATAAAAATGAAAATAATAAGCAGTTAAAATCATTATGTAAGTTTTTGTTCAAACCACCATAAATGGAAACACGAAAGAAAGACCTGTTGCGAAGAATACTGTTTGCATGTAATGGCCCATTATGCAGTTTGTCATCTTCTTCATATATACAATGTTTTTTTTATTTTTACTTATACACTTTTACAAAGTACAATAACAAATAAATGTTGCTGGACCCCTACTATATATGACTCAATAAGGTCTAAATTCGGAAGTCCCAACCAGTTGATAAAATCCATTAAATTAAGAAATTAAAAGTTTTACTAAACAATTAATAATAAAATAGCAAAAAAATAATACACCATAAGTGCCTAAAATTTGCATGGCATGGCTTTTGAGATTACAATTGTAAAGGCCTATTCATTCATATGAATAATTTTGTGTATAATCATTAATTATAAAATGTTAAATTAAGAAAGTCAAATAAAAAGCATCCAAAAAGTAAATATAATAAAGAAAAAAGTAATAAATGTGTTCCCTACTTGTGACAAGCTGTTGCTGTTACTTTTCCACCCTCATTTACTCTGCACACAACCTGTAAAGCCAACGCGTGTAACATCTTCTTCTTGCGTTGCAAGATATCTCTCCATCTTATCATCTTTTCCAGCAAATAATTCTCCCTCTACACTGTGAAACAATGGCGAAGGAAGAAATGGAAGTCGTAAAGGGCTTGGAATTGCAGAGGTACATGGGAAGATGGTACGAGATCGCATCGTTTCCGTCGAGATTTCAACCCAAGAACGGCGTGAACACTAGGGCTACTTACACATTGAACGAGGACGGAACGGTTCATGTTCTAAATGAGACGTGGAGCGACGGAAAGAGAGGTTATATAGAAGGATCTGCTTACAAAACAGATCCTACAAGCGATGAGGCTAAGCTTAAAGTGAAGTTTTACGTGCCTCCTTTCTTGCCCTTGTTTCCTGTTGTTGGAGATTACTGGGTTTTGTTCATTGATGATGATTATCATTATGCTTTGATTGGGCAGCCTAGTAGGAATTATCTCTGGGTATGCTTTGATTCCGCCTCCTTTCTTTTGATTGATTGTTTTCTGAATGCTTTGATTTCATCTCTGGAATTTTTTGTATATTGTAATTGGAAGTAGATGAAGCCTTCTTATATTTTCTTTTTACTGTTCTAGATGTTATGTAATCGACAGAAGTGAATGCAATAAGGGACTTAAGAATTGGGCTAAACTAGCAGGAATATTGCCATAGATATTTAAAAAAAAAAAAACCTAGTGAAGAACATATAATTGAGGGTTGAGGAGGTGAATTTGATTGAATTTATATAGAAGGGAATTGATGCTGATGATCCCAGAATTTTTGAGATGATGCATTATTTGAGTATGTTGATCCTTAGTATCTTCCACACCAGTGTTAACCTTTTCAACATGAATTGGATAGATAGAAGAAAAGCACCTACTTTTAGTGGCCGTAGATAGAAGAATAACAGAGAATCAGACCACATTATCAATAGTAGAATGTAGAGTGT
Source organism: Paratinospora sagittata (assembly GCA_035771175.1). Lineage (NCBI taxonomy): Eukaryota > Viridiplantae > Streptophyta > Magnoliopsida > Ranunculales > Menispermaceae > Paratinospora > Paratinospora sagittata. Next base: position 35,592,957 of record CM069604.1, read on the forward strand.
TGGTCCTCTCCTCTCCTCTCCTCTCAATGCTAAAAACTGTAACAAGTTGCCTCTGGAAATTAGTATTTGGTGACATTTTCTTGCAAATGATGTTCATGGGCTTTGTGGGTGAACTATCAAGCGGCAGAGTTCAGAATATCAAAATAAATTAGAATGTCAACTGATACATTTAATCCGTCTAGATCCCTACAAAATGTCTTTTGAACTATCAATAAGTGGTCAAAACTTCTCCTGATATCAAGAAATTGTCTCCTTGTCAGTATTATATAAAACAATGGTGAGGCAAGTGATTAGCTCAGTAATTGTTGTTATTGACTGTTCAGTTTCTAATCTGATTTTTAACTTTTGTTTTTTGATTTATTTTGAACTAGATTTTTTTGGGTCTCTTTTAGTTCTTCTAATTAGTACATTCCATGATGTTACTGCTTCAGCTTGTTTAGTATTTACATCTGTTGTGTTGTCCTCTTCAGTGCAACTTATTTGGTTGCTGCATGCCATTGTTTATAGATATTATGCAGGCAGAACCACCTAGATGAAGGTATCTACGATCAGCTAGTTCAGAAGGCAGCAGATGAGGGATATGATGTGAAGAAACTGCACAAGACAAACCACACTAATCCTCCACCAGAAGGACAAGAGGAAGGCCCCAAAGACACCAAAGGCATCTGGTGGATCAAATCTCTATTAGGAATGTGAAAGTAGCACTGTCTACAAGTAACAATAAACAAAGTTGCTACATATGTCAAGGACTCGAGGGGTACCATACTTAGTAGTTATTGTAAAACCTAGTGTAGAATTTCAAATTTATTTACCTTGGTTTTTTGAGGTGTTACTAGCTGTTTCTTTGTTTACCCACAACTCCAAATTTATAATATTTCTTTTATTTTAAACTGGAGAAAATGTATTAGTAGATGCACCTTATTTTATGACATTTACGTCATAAGCTGAAAATAACCTCATTTTAGATGGAGATCATCTGTGCTTACCTTCTAATATACACATTGCTTACAAACTTCAAAACAACTTTTAGCTACAAATGAATAAACCATTTGCTAGTTCTTTCTCTTTGGATGAAAGATGATTATTAAAGAAATGATTTTTGTGAAGGTATACACATGGATTCAGTCATATAAAAGTTGTTATATCAATAAATTGTTGTTTATTTTTTTTCTTTTGAATAAATTGTTGTTGGTATCAATAAATTTGAACTTTTCTTAAAAGACGCAATGAGATTTTAACCATTCATAAAAGGAAAAATAAAAAAACTTTTGTGAAAAAATTTATTAAGTTTTCGTTAACAAAAAAAAAAGCGGGGGCATTCCGAGAATCGAACTCGGGACCTCTCGCACCCAAAGCGAGAATCATACCACTAGACCAAATGCCCGTTACTTGCTCTTCCTGCGCCTGACAATCTTAAAACCCTTAAAACAAATGAAAACCCCCAACCCTAGCTTACCATCAGCAGCTACAGCAATGGTTTCTAAACCCCTGTTCATTCATTCACATTCGGTTCACATAAACACACAACATAAGAAAAAAAAAGAAGAAAGGGAGGCTCAGATTCGCCTTTGTTCAGACAAAAAGAGTGGCACTCTCAACCAAGTCCTTGGCTGCAACAAACGGTTGCTTGCGAAAAAGGAACCCCTCTTTCGCAGACCTTCCGAGTTGCCTCGCCACAAGAACAAATGCAGAGATCGTCAGGCCATTCGTCTGACACTAAAAACCATAAATCAATCATCACTGCCTCTAATTAAAGAAGAAGAAGAAGAAGAAGAAGAAGAAGCAGTAGTTGTAGTAGTAGTAGCAGTAGCAGCAGTAGCAGTAGCAGTAGCAGCAGCAGCAACAACAACAACAACAACAACAACAGAAGAGAGAGAGAGAGAGAGAGAGAGAAGGGCTGTTCAAATACAAGTTTGGAATCATAGGCTCGAACACAGGAAGGAAGGCGAGGATCACCTGCATTAAGGTTGCAGAAGAATCCGAGCCTGAATCTGCCTGCATTAAAACGGACAAGGGGGCAAACAACCCTTGGAAAAACACCCAACCCTTGCCCTTGAGCCTCATACTTAAACTAATGAGTAATTCATAGACCTATCAGCACCTTCTATTTATATGGTTTCCGGACTTCTCATCTTCTCTTTTTGCCCCTCTCGCGCCTTCCCCACTACTCACGACCTGGAGGGTAATTCCGACATTTTCACCAATTCATAGATATGCGACTATGCGAGCGCCAAATAGCTTTTGAGTGCGGCTTGGAGCTTTTTAATCCCTTAATTATTTTGGGTAAAAAACAATTTCTCTTCCATTAACTATTATTTTTGCTTTTTTATTTTTGGGTAAAAATTTCTCTTCTGCCATCTTTTCAATACTTTCTTCTTCGTTTTTTAATTTTTTCTTTTACCTTTTGCACATTGTTCGTTTTTTTTTTTTTTGGCTAGTAATAGACTAAAGTAAATAGTAATAGTAACCATTAGCTGATTGAACTTTGACACAAGTGCAACCATAACCAAACCCATCAGTTACTTTATTACGAAATATTCACAACAAAATGACCATCATTAAAATTTGAGAAAGCTAAAGCTACAATATATGAGTTACAAGCAATGCTTACACATTGAGGAATAACTCTCATTTGTTAAACATTCATGTTCTGTACTTGACATGGACTCAACAATTGCAAGAAGCGCAACTCATTGTGCAGCGGCACTCCTTGAAACTAAGCTTCATCTCACGTCAATAAAGCATCACATCTGGCTCCATTTCTTTTCGAATATGGAGTCCTCTATTGCTCTTCTATAGGAAACACATATACCCCCCTCAATATAGCAATTATAAACCACATTAAATTACTCAAAAGTATAAGTCTAAGATGAAGCAATTGTTTTGAGGATATAAATTAAAACTAATGGAACAATAGTTCAAACGCTTTTTTTTTTTTTTTTTCCTTTTCACTACACTATCTGGTACATTCAATCATCCAAAATGATGACCCCAGCCTCTGTTTTCTCAGGACTTTTGCTTGGTGCAGGAACATCGTCATTTGCCTCTTCCATTTTCACATCCTCAGCCGTTCTTTCTGTTGCACTCGCCAACTCCCCAGACCCAGGCGATGGAGACACAGGATTTACACGTGCTTTACATTTCTCCTTTTCAGAATTTGCAGGAGCCGGTAGATTTGCTGCTGTCTTAGAAGCCATAGGCACAGAAGAATCCTGCTTCTCACTTGGTTTCTGATCATCTCGACCTTGGTTCAATTCTGCACTCAGTCCCACGACAACGCTCTCAACTTCAGGCTTCACTGGTAGATCAGCATTTGATTTTGACTGATCCAATGTTACAGGGCTTTCATTGAAAGGAACGAGAATTCTGTTGACGTCCTCACAAATGGCTTCAAGCGGTTTGAAGCTTTTTTTCAGTATTGTAGACTGATTGCCTGTGTTGGTCTGAACTGATTCATGGGTGCTATCAGCCACTACTCCACACATCTGCCAAAAAAGGAGTAAAAAGCATAAGCTGTACATCGGGAGCCCTCAACTATGAAAATACCAAATCCATAACTAAATTAGCATTATTATTATGATATGCATATTTTTTTAAAATTTGTTGGCTCTACATGGAAACTACAAACAATATCAATAAGAAAGAGTAACAAAGATCCATATTGACCCACTGGAAGTATGAAGACTTATCAAATGCCCAAATTGATTGCCACTATCATGCCTATTACTAGAGCTTTGTATTTTAACTGTTGTGATTTAATCATTTTACCATGGAATACAACTGTTATTATTGCTCACGAGTGTGTAATGTACATGATTTTTCCTCTTTATAAACTAAGATTTTAATTTGTTTCACTTTTAAAGTAATTTTTTTTGTTACTATTGTAATTATAATTATTTATTTATTTTTAAATAGTGAGAACACAGGGACTTGTTCATGTTTTTCGATTATAACAGTATAGATTTATTGTTATTAACTTATAATTATTATTATTAACTTCCAATATCAAGACTCCATTGCATTTCTATCTGATAATGAAATGTTCGGGCTTGATAGGCTGATAGCAGCATCTTTACCCATATTTTCAATCAAGATATACTGATTGAATTTTATGCCCATTGCTCTTTCAATGGTATGTTACTAAAATTCACATTTACCTTGTTATAAAGCTGGGCCATTTCCAAGCGTTCAGGTTTGTCATCACAGGCAGCTGCTGACATTTCGTCTGGAGCTGCACATATAAAAGCTTCCCACTTTACCAAATCATGCACAAGGCCAAGGAAAAGAGAGTGCTAGAAGTAATTGTAAAACAATCAGTCAAAAATCAATAATCCAACAGATCACAGAATAAAGAGATGTTGAATTATTAATACATATCCAGTTTGGTTGACTAGAGATGCTGATGAGGGTCTGTAAGCTAGGTTATCTGCAGGCAAAATTTCATGTGAAGATTCTCAACAATATGAGCTCAACCATGTGGAATGACTTCCTTGAGATGGTAAAGCAAGCTTACCAACTTTGCGCCTTTTTAGACGAGAAGAAACTCACCAAGTTCAATGACTTTCTTGAGAGTCATACTGTAGGCAAAGTGATTGCATAGATAGATTCAAGTGCATTGAGTCTGATGGTACTGTGTTTTTTTAAAATAGACATTGAAGGAAGTTTATCAAAGAGTTACAGCACAAACAACTTACCAATAGGTTGAACAGAAGGTAAGTGTTCACTCATTTGAGCATCCACCTCAAAAGAAGCAGCACCTTCTACACCTCGTACCTTTGGCTCGACTTCAGTATCCCCGTTTGCAGCCTCATTTGGTTTCATGTCACCCTGAGATCACCAAGAGAAACTAATTTGAGTATGAAATACACGTATATCCTCCCAAATGCTCAATGACTTGAGAGAAAGACAACAATCAAGAACAAGAAACGAGGATGGGTGTATATATATATATATTAATATGAATAAAGATAGTACATGGACATAGCACCAAAGGTGCTAGATGAGGATCAACCGATCAACAACATACAATGTGCCCCAACCTCTTAACCACTCATTTAACCCATAACCCTTTGAAAGTTTAGACAAGGATACCCAAGATGATGCTAAGAACAATGAAGAGTCCCACATGCTAGCTGCATTAGAAAAATGTTCTTCAAATTTTTTTCATTTTCTTTCTTTCCACACTCCACAAAACAGAGAAGGTAATGATGATCCAGTACAATCCAACTTCATGGTTAACAAATATCAATTGATTAAAAGACAGTTACTTGTATATTATTGAACAATACACCATGAATTATCAAAAAAATAAATATTACTCTAAATTATTACCTTTCAAAATTTATTATATTTCCAGCATACAATTATACTTCTCCCAGCATAACTTGAAAGATATGGATATCTTCCTACCATTCAGGTAAATATTCTCTAAACTTTCTGACGTGATAAATGTTTACAGAAAATCTCGACATTGGCTTGGACTTTCTTAAATTAATTCCAAATTTTAGGTAACCAAAGTTTACTGTGAAATCGGATTTTCTTTCCACATTCCAAACATAGAGGTAAATTAAAGAGTGAAATTCTATATTTAACCTTTTAATTTTTTTCTTTCCCTTTCCAAGTTTAGTTTTAGACCCAAAAACCCTAACCTATAGTTTTAGACCCAAAAACCCTAACCTAAACTTTCAGCAAATTTTTCAACCAGAAATAGCCTCATTAATTCAGTTTTACAACAAAACTCCCTATTTTAAAACCACTAAACCAAATTTCTTTTTAACAAACTCTTTGAATCACAATCCTATTTTTGTTGTTACCGCATCAAGGCCCAGTAAGCATTCTATGACAATAAATGTATGGATGGCTTGAAATTGTGAATGTAGAGAAAGTTAATAGACAATTGTCCAATAAGCAGAAGACTGATCATTCAACACAACTTGAAAGAACTAATAGTCGGAAAACAAAAAAAAAAAAAAACTAAAAATAGAGAAAATTTTCCAACAAATTACAAGAATATTTGTGCTGATATTATTTTTAAAAATGAGTTCTTTATTCTCTCAAAAAGAAAGAGGGTACAAATACAAATAAACAAAAGAGTTGAAAGAGTGTTCCTGGTTAAAACAAAATAAAAGATAAACTCGCCTATTATATTTACAATAAGGCTTATCCAAAGTTGAAGTGCTCAAGTAAACCTCACTGTCCATAGAAACTTTAAAACAGTACAAACTACAGAGTAACTCCACTAACTGTACATGTGGAAAAGGTAAATATTTTACACTTTGAATCATGGGTGTGCACGGCTCCAGCTGGGTCATGTAAGAGTAAGACCACGTAGGAATGCATTTTGGTTGAGCTTATGTAGATATGCTAAACCTAATCCTTGAACTATTTCTCAAGTTTTCAAATGTTTTTTTTTTTTTTTGAGAAGAGACAAATATATTGTATTAATATAAATAGGGTAGGTTACAAAACGGAGCATCAGAGATGCTCCAATATCGCACTAGCTACACTAAACAACACAAAAGACACCATTGTAGAATATAAATACGGTAAGTTTTCAAATGTTTTCTATGTATCATTCTTTTACAATGCTGTTTTATCTTTTTGAACTAACAGGACTATGTCACCTGGTCCAAAATAGAACATTCATGTGAGGTAACTATAAATGTACACGGCCAAATTATGCAAGTTTAAACTAAATATGAATGCAATATCATAGAAAGAATATGTAAAGAAGAATCCACACCATAACGGAAATAAATGTCCTACAATACAACACACTCGCGCGCCCGTGCGCACACACGCATTAAGTAAGCACATTATGATGATAAAAGTGAACAAAAGCAGTAACACAAGATGCGTTGGTATCAAGAAGAAAATATAAAGCTACTTACAAAGTATTCTTTCTGGTACTCAGCATTCAGAGCTTTCTCCAAAAGAAGCACTCTTTTTTTAATGAACTCTACAAGCCTTCTCTGCATCTCCCTGAATTGATATGAATATGGAGGATCATGGAATGATTGAACACGAGTGGCATTTTCAGTGCCACCATGTGCAACATCAGATCCAGAATCATTATCACCATCCTTTCCCTTCAAATGGAAATTGGATATCCCGTCACTGTTGCCCAAATTTGTGCCATCAGGCATTTGTGCACCTCCAGAAAAAGAACTATTTAGAAAGGGGAGATTCTGCTCCTTACAAATAACATCTTGGATTTGTAGATCTTTATCATCAACAATTGCTTGCCATCTTCCATAGCCATGCCTTATGATTGTTAAAAACAAACAGAAAAGGGAATGAGAGGGTAAAAGAAACTAAGACAAAAGAACAAGCACAAACTATCTCATGACAGGATACTGAAATGAAAACATGTTAGTATCAAAGGGAGAAAAAGAGAGAGGTTCATCCAGATGCTTGTAATTCATTTTACTCTTTTATTTAGATCTTTTCTATAAATTTTCTAAAATCCTCATTCCATCACAAAATTAACATAAATCGATTAAAATGTTAAATTGTGGAGTAGCCGTTAATTATCAAGGGGGGAATCCATTTGCATTAAATTCACTTCATCTAATAATTCTTTGAGATCACGTTACTCTGAAGTCCTATCCTGCTAAAGCTATACAAAGTACACCTCTTCCGTAGAGTAAAAGAAGATAATAAGTTAGCATGAGAAAAACATACAACTAGCAAGAGATCAAGGCTATCCCAAGTATTTAAAAAATAATAATAAAATAAAATAAAAACCTTTGGCATCTATCACCTTCCACCCATTAAAAACCATTGGCGTCTCTCACTTTCTTTATGATGAGTTTCTCATACTCTCCTTAATGGATCTTCCCCATATGGTCATGTCAACCCACCAACAGCAAAGGCAATCTTGAACAGCTGGATTGAGTCTCATTCTCTCCACATGGAAACCCTTTTTTTTTTTTTTTTTTTTTTTTGAGGTCCAAATTTTGATGATTTCAAAGGAGAACGATGAGTAGGGCCAAAACATGATCAGTGATTTGGGTCCACCATGGATGGTGATGATGTCTCATGTAAGGTTGTTAGTATAGGAATTTTGTATTGGAGCAGTAAGTGCTCTTGAAGATTGGATTGTATGATCAAATCATGAGTTGAAAGATTCTAGGAAAACAACTCTTTATAAATATATAGAAATATTAAATAAACATGTACTTAACCCAAAATTATCAAAATAAAATAACTAAAAGCAGAGCCCTAAGTTTACATTTTGTAAATGTACAAGGAGATCAAGGTTTAGTTTGTGCATTACATTAATCAATAACCAAGTCCATTGCATATAATACTAGAGATAATTAATCTGTAATGAATAGTACTACATGCCACAGTTCAACTAGTTCCTAATGAGTAATTCTTACACCAATAATTATAGCGAGAATCTTAATCATATAGATTTATATTAATAGAACAAAGAAAAACAAAACAAAGGAACAAAAATAGAGGGAAAAAAAGAGAGAGATGGAGAAAGTAGGAAATCAACCAAAGATATGAAAAAAAGGGGTGATAGAAAGTGGAGAAGAAAAACCACAAAAAGGGAAAATTCAGAAAATGAGAAAACAAAAGAAAACATATTTGATTGGAAACAAATAAAAATAACTGAAAAGAAGAACAAGAGAAAAAATAAGAAAAGGAGAAAAGGGGGGAAAACGTTTGCAGATTATCTGCCCTTGGAACGGAGTTCAATAACTTTATCCCTTGGCACTCACAAATTGCAGCCCTCCTTCCTCCCAGCTTCCATGGCTATTTAATTTACTAGTTTGGGAAATTGATTTCTGATTTAGGCTTTAGCTTGATTAGCTTTTCACTTCAGGCCTCTAGAATTCATGAATTCCAGTCTTTAGAATTGGTTTAAGATTATTATTCACAAGATCCTATGATTTAGTTCAAGAATCTACTTTGCCCTTCTTTCCAAAAAGATTCTAAATGGCATCCCAAATAGAAGAGAGATTACGGGGTATATGTAAACATGCACAAAATAATAAATGATCTGCTGTACTTTTTCAGATGATCATTTTCTTTTCTTCGCAAACATGTGATAAATCTCTTGCTTAGGATAAGAGCATCACTGATCCTAGCTTGTGCATGTTTTGGATCCCCAAGATGTTTTAGTAAAATATGATAACCTGCAACTTCTTATTGGTGGCCGTTAGTCTCACATTAAGTTGACCAGTTCAAGTTGTAACAATAGATGACTGAAATACAAGGAAATTATGTTAATACAGTCCATAGTTGTTCATGTAGTAATTTATGTGTATTAACACACATGTTAGTACCATTTCATAAAATACCATAATACCAGTGAAAGGTTCCTACTTTCTCGCATAATTTCAAAACATCTTTTTTTGGGTTCAAAAGTTATAAGTAAATGCTTTCCTAACAAAATATCAAACTCTAAGATAAATATAATGTGGAGCCATGGTTGAGATTTGGAAATTGTTTATTATCCCTTTCTTAATTCACGTTAGGAAACATGAAAATTAGTTTGATACTTTATAAGATGAAGAACAAGATGACCAACTAAGGAAAAACAGTAGTGTAACTGTACACAGCATGAAAAGATTATACAACAGGTTCAGTGAATGATAAACTAAAGGGAAAGACCAAAGAAACATACTTTAATACTGCACGCAGTAATAACAAATCGTGTTCTTCTTTCCATGCTTTTCCACCCTTCAATCCTGGGAAGCGTGATACAATGTCTTCAGCAAAAAGGGCTATACCAGGTTTTTCTGACTGAAGCTTCACCTATTAAAATACAAAGTATTCGTTCACATATTCCAGCCTATCATGACAAATGTCTAAGTTTCAACAATGAACTACTGAAAGGTAATTTGAACAATTACGCATTCAAATGCAATTACAGACATAGAAGTAGAACACTAATTTCTTTTAAGAGAAAGAAAAACGATTAAAAGAGAGAATTCAGAATATAAAACACTACAAACATCTGAATTTTTTAGTTTTAGAGTGAACAAAGAGTGGCCAATTAACAATCAACTGTAAAGATAGAAGTAGAGGAAGATCTAAAATAACATGGACAAAGATAATGAAGAAAGATATAACTCGACTTAGCCCTTGATAGAGTGGATTGGAGGAAGCAGATTCATGCGACCCAATGTTATTGAGAAAGGGCTTTGAGTTAAATTAAGTTCTGAAAGTGAACAAAGAAAAAGAGAAATAGATACCTTCAAAAGTGTTTACAGTAGAGACATAGGATGAATATTTAAAGAGTCAAGCATTAAGAATCATGATTGTTAGAATCCCGATTTGAGTCTTCTCTTTTTTTTTTTTTGAGAAGAAACAAATGAAACTTTGTATTGAATCTTGTAAGAAATCAATATACAATCCTTTTCACCAGAGATGAAAAGTATAGGCCCTACTTCTGCATAGTTCTAAAAACAAAAATATCGTCCATCCACCCACAACTCCTCATCCCCTTTAACGGAGATAGTCCCTACCCACATACATACAATTGCCCCAATTTAGTACCCAATCTGTAATTGATAAGCCCTTAGCCCTAGAAGAAGCATAAACCCATGTGCTGCCCCTGAGTTTAATTTCTTCCCACAGTCGACTCTGACTTAACCAAGTTGTAAAATATTCTATTATTTCGCTTAGTCCAAATCAGCCATAAGGTCGCATAAAAGGCAATCAATCCTAAACCTTTTTCCTCAGCCAATAGAGAAGGAATATGACATAGAGTCAAAGCCTCCTCTATTTGTTGAGGAACTAGAAACTTGGTACCAGAAAAGTTAAACCATTTTCCCCAAAGTGATTTGGAATAAGCACAATGAAGGAAAATATGTTCAATGCTCTCTCCATCCTGTTTACAAAGCACGCAGCAGTTAGGTGATAAACAAGGAGTGGAAAGCCTGCGTTGCAACATGTCAACTGTATTAATATGCCTATGGGCCAAAGTCCACCCAAATATTCTTACCTTGGATGGGACATGTACCTGCCAAATGTGGTTAGAACAGGGAAAAAATGGGATTTGAGGAGAGTCAATAAGACATGAAAAGTAAGACTTGCAAGAATATGACTTGGATGAGTCGAGGAGCCAAATAATCCTATCAGGTTCTGGGTATATTGAAACAGTTTGGAGTAATTGAAGGAGAGATCCTATTTCTACAATCTCTTGACCCGTTAAAGCTTTAGGGAAGTGGAGGTTCCAAGCACCTCTACAATCCCGATTTGAGTCTATGAATCCTACTATTCACGATTCAATTTGAGGGAAATTGATTTGTATCCTTAAAATGAATCTCAATGTTGTTGGATCTCATAGCGAACACACACATATTAAAAATCATGTTTGAACTTTCAAATGTTTGCACTTAATATGTAGTATGTCAATTTAAGAAATATGTAATTACTTATTAGGACTTTAAGGCATGATTTTAACCATTTAACCAAGATAAAAAATTTAATAACTATTTCAAAAGTTCTTTCAAGAAATTAGTTTTTTTTTTTTTTTTTAAGAATAAACAAACAATTATATTGATAATAAAAGTTAAAGCAGAGCACTAGAAGTGCTCAAACAAAAGAAGAGCAAACTCAAAATAGCAAGGACTCATAACACCCATACCTTACAACAAACATCCCCCCCAATTTCTAATCCAATCGTTCATAGAATAATCCCCATTGATTCTATAAGCCGTCAACCAAGAACTCGCCATTAGAATAACGTCGCACCACACCTCCTCAACACCTCTCGCTACCCCATCAAAAATACAATAGTTACGTTCCAACCAAATACACCATAGAGTAGCGAAAGTGGTAGACCTCATGATTTTGACTTGATTCCCTTTTAGACCTCCTATATGATCTACCATTACGCAGTCAGTAATCGAAAGAGGAATGACAAACCTGTCCCCAATTCTTGCTTTCCATTCATTCCACATCCTCAAAGAAAATGGACATCTAAGAAAAAGATGACATGTGCTATCTGCACTATTACAACATAAAGCACAACAATGAGGAAGAAAAGTTGAGGAGGGAAGCCTTATTTTAAGATTGTCACCCATGTTGAGCTTATTATGGACCATAATCCACCCAAACATTTTAACCTTAGATGGGATATGAGCTTTCCACAATAAAGAGGCCAAAGGATGAAGGGGGATAGAAGAATCATCAATCATAAATTGGTACATGGATTTACAAGTAAAGCGGCCTGAATGGTGAAGGGACCACGAAAAATTATTCGAACCTATGGTTAACCGAACATGGCTAAGTAACATTAACAAATCATCCAATTCACGTTGCTGACCAGCTGTGATGATATTAGGTGGAAAAATGTTCCATTGAATAGACTCTAGGGGACCATGGTTTTCGATAAAGTGAGCTATGGGAAGGTGAGGAAAAGGTGACACATGATAGAGTCTTGGAAAAAGCGCGGAAAGGTGGTTATTGTTGATCCAACAATCCTCCCAGAATCTGAAGGTATTACTGTCCCCTAACACAGGATTGAAATGAGGGAAAACATCGAGAAGTAAAGAAATCATAAATTTCCAAGGACTCCTATATGTAGCTCTAATGTTTGGAATAATTCTCCTACTGAACTCAATTGACCAAATTTGCTAGTGATAACTTTCGCCCACAAAGATGGACTCTTCATGTAGAATCTCCACACCCATTTAGTGCAAAGAGTTTTGTTCCTCTTCAAAACGTTACCAATTCCCAAACCTCCTTTCTCAATAGGCCTTTGAACGGTCTCCCAATTAACAAGGTGCATCCCATTACACATGTCTGCTCCCTTCCATAAAAAAGATTTTAAGGATTGCTCAATCCTATTAGCAATAGCAACAGGCATTTTGAACAACGAGAGATGGTAAGAAGGAATGGCTGAAAGTACTAAGTTGATAAGAGCAAGTCTTCCTCCTCTTGAAAGAAACTCACGTTTCCACCCCTCAAGTCTATGTGAAACTTTAGTAATCACAGGGTACCAGAAACTATAGCGCAAGGGATTGCCACCTAATGGCAAACCAAGATAATTAAAGGGCCAAGATCCGATGGAGCACCCAATTTTGTTGGACATCCGGACAAATAGAGCAGTATCGAGGTTAATCCCAACCAACTGGCTTTTTGCCATGTTTATCCTGAGGCCGGAGAGTTGGCAAAAGCATTGTAATACATTGAGGGCATTATCCACGTCTTCCTCCTCTCCATTAAGGAGAACAAAGTGTCATTAGCAAACATGAGATGTGAAATTTCAACTCAATCCTTGCCAACTGAAAACCCTCGAACCACAACCATAGAGCAAGCCTTAGACATCATCCGACAAAGAACGTCAGCACCGATGGTGAAGACCTCTCTGAGGAATAAATTTTCTAGAAGATCTGCCATTACTACTGACCGAATAGGAGACCGAACTCAAACAACCACTAATCCACTGGCGCCATCTTCGCCCAAAGTTCTTTTTTTCCATCACGTGATCAAGAAACTCCCAGTCAATAGAATCATAAGCTTTCTCAAAGTCCGTTTTAAAAATGACTCCACATTGACCTCTAACTCTATAGTCTTCCACCGCCTCGTAAGCCACAAGGATAGCATCCAGAATTTTTCGCTCATGGACAAAAGCAAATTGAGAGTCGTCAATAGTTTTGTGAATCCCGAAGCCTTAAAGAAAGAGTTTTTGAAAGAACTTTATAAAGACTAGTGACCAAGCTAATAGGTTTATACGCCCTCGAATGCCATGAATATCTTTTCTTTGGGATGAGGCAAAGAAAAGTCTCGTTTGTCTTAACAATAACCACACCACTTCTGTAAAAGTCATGCATCGCCCTCATGAGGTCAGCTTTGATAGTCTCCCATGAAGTTGGAAGAAAGCCAAGGTAAATCCGTCTGGACCTGGGGATTTGTTGCCATTGCAACTGAAAACCGCTTGTCTAACTTCCTCCTCCTCGAATGGTCTCTCCAACCATGCAGACTCTACTTCACCAATAGGACTCCACTCAATGCCATCAATCTCCCAACCACCTTCCCGGTGAGACAAATACGCATTTGAGAAATATTGGATGAACAGCTCTGTAATCTCATCCTCGTTCTCCACCAACGAACCATCATCCTTCTCGGCCTTCGAGATAAAACATTTAGACCTTTTGTTATTGAGGATATTATGGAAGAACTTGGAATTTGCATCACCATCTTTAAGCCACTAAATTTTAGCTCTTTGACTCGCCATTCTAGCCTCCTTCAGGCAAACTTCGGCCAGTTCTGTCTTAGCCCTTGCTCTGAGGGTGGCCAACTCATGATGAAGCTCATTGTAACCTTCCAGGAAGTCCACACAACCAATGTAATCTTCAAGATCCTTCTTCTTTTTGGAAATGATTCCAGATACCTCCTTATTCCAGACTTTGAGAATTTTCTTAAGCTCAGCTAGTTTGGTCATGAATCTGTGCCCTTCATGATCGATGGCGAAGACCTCATTCCACCAACGACGCACTAAAAGAGGAAATTCTTGATAATCCATCCAGGTGTTCTCAAACCGGAATGGAGAGGGACCCCAATTAAGAACATTAGACTCAAGAGAGATAGGACAATGATCAGAAACCACCCTAGGGAGAGCCTCTTGTCTGCAAAAAGGAAATAAAGATTCCCACCCTGGAGTAAACAGGAATCTATCCAATCTACAACAAATTGGATTCTCACGAAAGTTGGACCAGGTAACCCTAGCATTTAAGAGGGGCGGGTCTCTTAAATTCAGTTCACCAATAAGCGAATCAAACTTTTGCATACTAGTAGTAACCCTGTGACTGTTGATTTTCTCACCCAAATTCCTAACTGTGTTGAAATCTCCGCCTTAGCACCATTTGTCACTACAAAGCACGCTTAATCCCAGGATCTCATCCCAGAAGCTTTCCCTCGTGTCATAACCAGTAAGCCCATAAATACCCGTCAACCACCAACCATCACTGCCATTCCCTCTAATCTGAATAGAGATAGAGTACTCTCCAATCAAGGAATCAACCACTGGCACAACCCTAGAGTCCCAAACAATGGCAATACCACCCGCAGAGCCTCTAGCGGGAAGAAACACCCAACTTTTAAATTTAGAACCCCACAATTGAGAAATAACACAACGATCCACCACTTCCAACTTAGTTTCTTGAATGATAAGGACATCAGGTTTTGCCTTACCTAAAGACCTTTTGATTAGACATCTTTTCTTTGTCGAACCACAACCTCTAATGTTCCAGGAGATAATCTTCATTTTTTAATTGCTACAATCCTTTTCGAAGCTTTGATATCGTCTGCAATCGCTCTAATAGTTATCTCACCCTCTGATAGGTCATTTGGAGTTGGCTTAGGATTAGGTTTTCTCTTCACAAAAATTTTGAACCGCTGTAGAATCTGAGCGAAAGGCTCCATGGAGTCATTGGATTCATTCAGTACACCATCATCACTAGCCCCCACCTCAGTTCCCCTAGTCATAACACATCCATTACTTTCCTTCTCATTCTCAACCGCACGTATCTCAGTACCAACATTCTGAGCTTCATCAACTTTGTGAATGGGCTCAACGTTATCACTGTCACCGTTTTGGGTTTCTTGAGCAGCAGGAATTTTGGTAGAGGGTGGGTTAGGGTCACTGATAAGACTTGAGAGAATATTATCAGGACAAGACGTAGGTTGAACAACAGGAGAATTAGTGGAAAGCCAATTAAAACCATCTACTTTAAAATGTAAAGGGCGTACCTGGTACCCGTCATTTGCAGAACAAAGGTGAGCATCCTCCCCGCCAACCTAAGGAGTGGTTGACTTCAACATCCACACCCTCGATCCCACTGTC
The DNA here is from genome assembly GCA_035771175.1 of Paratinospora sagittata. Lineage (NCBI taxonomy): Eukaryota > Viridiplantae > Streptophyta > Magnoliopsida > Ranunculales > Menispermaceae > Paratinospora > Paratinospora sagittata. The sequence goes on from CM069604.1 coordinate 35,608,768, forward strand.
ATCGTTGTCCGAGTCATTATCGGAGATGCAATTGTTCCAAAGAGCTTTTTGACTTTCCCAGACCAAATCAAATCGATGTTTATCAATACTCTCCACAGCGATCCTCCTCCGCTCTTTACGAAGGTCTCTTCTAGATCTCATCCTACTCGTGACACTTCAAACATCATTTTCCCCTTCACTTTGACTCACGAGGCCACTAGACAAAACACCGTTAAGATTGTGGCCAACCTCATGCACAATATCGTCGTCATCATCCAGCGAGTGTGAAATTATTGCTTTCCTTAATCTAGACATATATGGGCGATGTGAAGACCGAGAAGGAGCTTGGAGATCGTTTGCAACTTCACCTTCGTTAACCGAGGTTGCCGAAACAACATATGAGGTAGGACGTCCCACAGATTCAGAACATGACTGAATAGAGATATAATCGGAGAGGGCGCCTCCACATGGTCGTGCATCTTTGAAACTTGGAGAATATCAAATGGAGGATCTGGAAGCACGGATGATTGAGCACTTACCAAAACACCCTGATACTGAACCAATAACTCACAGCTTTGTTGGACTCCGTTTTGTGCCGTTGCAGGAGATACATGGTCCAAAATCACATCCTTCACTGGGCTTAAGATTGGGTTTAATGGACTTAAGATATTGCAAGCATTCAGCTAGTTGGAGATTAATGGAACGGTCCCACACGTTATAGGGGGATCATTGGGGATCGGCCCATTGTCAAAATGTTGCCCAGGCACACAAGCATTTGAAATAGGTGTGAATGACTTTTGAAAGTTGGGCCCACTGTCCAAAGGATTCGCTGCATACGAAGGGGATTTGGCACATGTAGAACTTTCAGGATGTGACTGAGATACGTCGTAATGTGCAGAATTATGGGGCGCGTGGAGGAATGTCATGGTATCCGTACAGCCCGCCCCCTGCACCACATCACACCATGATCTCTGCACTGTTGTGGGAAGATAATCCACATTAGCCGTTGATTTTCCTCGATCGGATGGAACAGCATGGATCTGGAAACCGAGGTTCTGCGCTGGCTTCCGACTAGCATCCGTCAACCTCGAATAATCTCCAGTCAGATTATGACAACCATCAAGCTTGAATAACTTAACTCCGAAAGTAACACCGTTCAAACTGACCGGGATGATCTCTGGGATGAAGTCGTTGTCGTCACCTTTCACTTTGATCTTCATGAACCTCAAGAAAGAGAGATTGATTGTTTCAGCAGCAACCTCAAACAAACCGCCACACAGCTCTCCGACCTTCCGGAAGGTCTCCGTCTTCCAGTGCTCGTATGGGATGCCATCAACCCCAATCCATCCAAGCCTACATCTAACTTTCTTGTTCGTCCATTGAAGTGACCCGTGCCATTCCACGAAACGAAAATCTATGTTCTGGATCGACGAGAGAATGGCATGTTTCTCAGCAAGATTTCCTCACCATAGCAGAGCACGATCATCCGCCATGAAACAGAGATTAACCAGCCTATTAAGGGTAGCGGATATCTTTTCCTCCACATCCGACCACCACAGGGAGGAATTTGCACGGAAGATAACAATAGCATGCTCCCAACTCATTTTCTTGCGCACACCGTCGATGCTAGTTGATGTTGCTATTGGCAAAATTCTCTTGGGAGAGCTCGCTCGGTAGAACCACTCTTCAAAATTATTACAACCTGCACCTCGCTTATCCTCAGGGATGAATATTGCTCTAGCTTTGTTATTTTCCACTTTAGAAATCTTAAGAAACCTTCCACGCTAGTTTGAGAGACGTTCAATGAAAATCACCTCATCCATGTTTCGGAACTGCTTCTTGAAAAAGGAAGTTGCATCAGTCCTAGAAGCAAGCCCAAATTGATTGAGAAGCCACTCAGCGGAAGCGGCGAGCAAGCGAAGGAAGAAATTTCTTTGGCCGGAAACTTCTTTTATAGTAATCCATTTACCGTTGCTACTGTGGTCAAAGGAAAATTCCTTACTGTCGACCTTGAAGGAAGCAGAAAATGAACGAATTGACTTAAAATCCCCCATTGAATCACTAGCCAAACAACAGGGACAAAAGACCCAGAAGCAACAATCCAGCAACAAAGAGGCAAAAAAAAAGAAAGGGGACAAGGGAGTAAAGAGAAATGGGCGATGAAGAAATATTAAAAGAGTTCAGACAAGGGATGGGGGTGTGAGCAAAACTGGTAGTTTAGGGCAAATAGGAGGAAGAGATGGGCTTCCATCATGCACCACATAATAAGTGTGGTTTGAAGACTGAACATAAAAATATGAAATGAATAAATATGAATAAATATGAAGTATTAATTTTCAGTTTAGAAAAATAATTTGATTAGCCAATTATGTCATAAAATTCAAAATTAGCAAGTTATTGTACGAAGAAATAAAAAATTTAATATGAACTAATTTTTTCGAGAATGGGTACTTAAACAAAAAATCATTTATAGAAAATAGTTCTCTAAAACTCATATCCTAGAGAAAGGTGAAATAATAATTATGAAGTATTAATTTTCAGTTTTAATTAGAAAAATAATTCGACTAGCCTATTAGGTTATAAATTTCAAAATTGGCAAGTTTATATAAAAATAAACTCCTCAGGGAAGAGATCATTCTTAACAAAATACCAGCCTACTTTGGATCTTTAATTAGCACAAATATGACTAGTTAACAAAACTGTAAACTAAATCTCATGTGTTTGCAAATATTGATTTATAAATGTATTTTTCCACACAATTCAGGTAATATACATGAATGTTATCATTCATCAATTCAAATCTCAATTAGATTCACCCAACCTCTCAAGCAATTCGATTCTGACTCACAATTCTAAGAAACACATCAAGAATGTCGATTTTCTAACAAACAGACAACAAATCCTTTTTTTATTCCATCATGTACTATAATCATTGAACTAATCACAGATACATTTTTTTTTATTTGGTTTAACCAATGGGAAATACAACATCTTTGAATATTCCCAATCTCTATTTACACACGATTCAAGAGTGCAACATAAATTCCTAAATGGAATACAAAGCAATGAAAAAGCAGTAAATTTGTAGTTTCATGTGAGACTCCATTAACGAGTCTTACATTGAATATCAAAAACTACTTGACACCATGACAAACAGATTTTAACAAAAGAGCACCAAGTTCTCAAAAATAAAAGCCTAATGATCTTAGCTTACAAACGGCACAATTTTCCCAAAATGATTGAATCTTGGTGGCCATCAAATGCACTGAAAGCAATACCCATCTCAAGTCTAGGTGTTAAACTTGACAAAAACTACAGGTGTTTAGTTAGTAAAAAAACGCATATCAATGTTGTCCTAGGTTTTAGGCTCTTAGTCTCATGAGCACCTCTGGTGCTTGTCAAACCTCTCTATTGTACTTTTTACCTTTTTTTAAAAAATAAAAAATAAAAAAAAAGAAACAAGGAAATAGCATATATATATGTCGAATGAAAATCCGAAGTGACTATACATCTCGGCAACCCATGGCCCCACCCCTTAAGTTATCCATAGTTATACAAAACTACCCCACCCTAGGAGCCAATCCACTAAGGAATAGCCCTTTGACAAATTACTGTTGCCCACCCAAAATGAAGCTAGAAGGTGGGAATTTTCCCAAACTTTGGCAGCCGAATGTGCATCCGCATCGAACACTCGTTTATTCCTCTCCCTCCATATGGACCACAACACCGCCAGACACACCACCCTCCAATGCTCTTTCCACACGGGTTGAATGCTATTGTAGTTTTTACTCTTATTAATATATTTTCTCGAGTTTCTAATAAAAAAATGCTCTCCACAGTTTTGGAACTCAAGAGGTATGATTAAGGCAGTTTTCTAATAAAAAAATGCTCTCCACAGTCTTAAGCAGTTTTCCCATGCAGGAGGTCTCCGCAGTTTCCTTTCTGGTCATTTCCCCTTTAATCGAATATTCCAACAAATTTATAATTACCACCAAAAAGTGAATCATATGAAATTTACTGATTAAATCACAGCAAAGTTGAAAAACTAAACATAAAAAGCATTATATCCATATAATCAAGATGGCATAATCAGTAACTCAACAAATAAATAAACTTTTAGACATATAACACACTTGGGTCAATAAAAAGAAGTAATAAGATCCACGCCTGAAATTTAATGCTTAGATTTAATCATTTAACACAAATAACCGTACTAATGTTTTGTTTTGTTTTTTGTTTGTTGTTGTTTTTAAAGAAATGACTATATATGTAACTTAAGTTGGACAAACATCGAAGCATAAACTTTTCTAAATTAAATATGCCAAAATAAATCACTGCTTTGCTAATTATACAAGGCTTGCATAATAGTTTAGTGTATCATTTCAACAAAATAACAACGTACCTTGTCCCTTATCAAAAGCAGAACTGCAATCCTAACAAGCACATCCGGTATCCTAAGCCCTTCTTTTGGCACACCATCTACAGAGAAGAGTCATAAGACACCAGGTATAAGTAATGGAGCTCAAGAGCATAAGAATGTATAAGAATTCAAGGTGCAACTGAAACGAATCAAATCCAGAAGGACAATTATCGATGTCCAAGTAATTATCACCTGAAAAGCAAGGTGAATCTGTTATATCCTCAGCAATGTGAGACAAAAAGAGGGTTCCATACCTAAGAAAAATGAAGATAGAATGTCACAAATTTTATATTATAAATAAAATTTCCTCTGAGGTAATTATTTCAGCTAGATTCAACTTATGTAAAGTCTTTATTTCATTTTCTTTTGTTCTTTTTTTATTTTTCACTTGACAAATGCAAATTCATAAAAGAAAGAAAACTAAAATAGAGACAAACCAAAAATGGCCTACCAAAAGAAAGCACAAAAGAAAAGGAAACTACGAGCAAGCAAATAACTAATCCAGGAAGACAAAAAAATCCAAAGAAAACAAAAATGAGGAAGAAAAAAAAAAGAATAACTTTACAGAATAAATGAACTTCCTCGTCAAACTACTTTAGCTAAATTCAACTTAAATGAATCTATGTGGCATCTAATAAGTAAGAAAATGCAAGTCTTTTTTTTTGTTCTCTTTTCTTCTTTCTTTTGTTTTTCATTTGACAAAGAAAATTCCAATACAGAGAAAACTCATAGAGGAACAAGCCAAAATCGCCTACAAAAGAAAGAAGCACAAAATGAAGGAAAGTAAAAGCAAAGAAATAGGTAATCAAGGAAGATAAGGTTAGCCTAATTCTTCTAAGAGAGAGAGAGAGAGAAAGTCCATAACATTCCAAGAGTTGTTTAGACCACGAGTAAAGTCCTTGATTTAGCAATTACCCTATAATTGACCACCTTAGTCTAGAAGCCTCTTCTAAACTTCTTACGAACACTTAAAAAAGTAACAAGTTATTTTTCAACTGAAACTATAATTTATAACGTAAATGCATCTCAAGTACATATCTTTGCTACAAACTAGAATACTAATAATATAATTCTTTTAATCCAACCTCATCAGCATTTTCCATCTTACAAGCATAACTAATAACATGAAGAAGGAAAAGAAAACATTATTGCATACTCTCTAATTTCCTCAGAGGTCTTTTGCTTCAAGCGAGAATTGAACTCACTCCAATCAAAATCACCAACTCCAAACCTGCAAAATCATCAAGAGTGTGAAAAACAGGGAAATGCAGAAAGGATGAATGAATGAAGAAAGAATAGCAAGCAACCCTGCTATAACGGTAGAGAGAGAGAGAGTCACAGAACCCATATAGCAAACCTCATCAATATTTGAACAAATGCAGCTCTCTGATTTTGATTGAATCCAAGAACTCTAAATGATTTCCCTTCACCTTCCATTAGAGGAAGTGGTTCCATTCCATCCACTACAAAAGTTCAAAGGGAATAATGATAAAAAATATCTATACTGTGAAGTGAATTTCTCATAATATGTCAAGTGAAAGGGAATATTTACCACGAGCTTTCTTCCGAGGAACATTAGATTTCCGCCCAGATGCAGTTCCCAAAGTAACTGTTTCAACATCAATCCAGTCGGCTTCATTACTATCATCCTCGCCATCTGAGCTCACGTCCTCCAAACCAGCAAGATCATCTTCTTCAACAGATACCATCTAAAAAAAGAAAATAAACATGTAGGATGAGAAAGAAAGATCGAGATGCACTATGTCACAAACAGTTTTGTTAAGACGCCAAGGCAATGCCTAAGTGATTACCTTCATCTAGGAAAGGTCGTACCTAGACGAGGTCTAGGCTTTGCAAATAATACTTGTTTAAAGCTTCCTAAGTAAATAACTAATTAATTTGAGCTTTTTTACTTCTATAGAAGGGGAGTGTTGGCGCAACTGTAAGAGTTGTTGTCATGTGACCATGTAGTCATGGGTTCGAGTCATGGAAAAACCTCTTGCGATGCAAAGTAAGGTTGTGTACAATAGACCCAAAAGTGGTATGATCTTTCCATGAGACCCCGCACATAGTCGGGAGCGTTGTGGACCAGGCTACCTTTTTTTAAAAAAAACTTTTATGATTAAATCAATTGCATGAATATGAAACATTTATTTTGAGCAAAGAGGTAATGGCATTTCAAATATGTCTTCTACTCAACTCAACTCAACAAAATATTTTCTCAACTACATGAATTTGCTTCCTCCATTCCGCTCTATCTAGGGCTAAGCCAATTATTATATTACAAGTAGTGTGTGTGTGATTATCTCTATATATGTTATCTTAGGTATTCTTCTGCCTCCATCATTACGTTAATTATCAATGGGTCACTCTTCCTAGCCAATGAATCTAATAGTCTTCATTGTATGTATGCACAATATCTTTAATCTTTCTCTCTCATTTTATTTAAACATTTGCATTTCCATTACACTTGGTTTGTTAACATTTTGTTTCTTTATTGAAACACTATGCTCCATAAAGCATGATGGCCTAATACCATCTCATACAATTACTTTCAACTTCTATGTCAGGCTATATATATATATACTAGCATGCGGGGCACGTACGTTGCACGTGACTTTTAAAATATAATTTTTTTTATTATAGTAAAATTTTGTTTAGAAATAGAAAAATAATAGAAAAAATTTAAATTTAAATTTAAAAAAGATAAAATAGAAAAATTATGTGTAGGCATAAATATAGAAGACATGGAAGTTATTTAAGTAATTAACTGCCTAAATTTACAATTTTGGCAACATAACTAATTTAGAAAATAAAAGATAACTATAAGTATATAAAGGGGTGGTTTTAAGCGTTTGGCAAAAATGGCCACACAGTGAACTTCTTCAAGTATTTGTATTATATATATATATAGCCACACAGTGAACTTCTTCAAGTATTTGTATTATATATATATATAGCCACACAGTGAATTTCTTCAAGTATTTGTATTATATATATACATATCCCTGACATAGCTAGCAGATGGTTAGTAGGTCAGACAAAGCAAATATGGCTCCTTTTATCCCTCTTTTTCACAACTAGGTTCAACATAATCTTTTTCATGATTTTAGTTGAAATAATGATGCATAGGACCCAAGTCCTCGAACACAAACATTGGTTTTAGAAATTTTAGTAATGGATGCATCAAACAAAGAAGTAAACATGGTCATGATTTAGATGAAATGCATAGGACCCAAGTCTCCAAACACAAGCATTGGTTTTAGAAATTTTAGTAATGGAGGCATCAAACAAAAAATAAAAAATGGTCCTTTTATCAAGTTTTTTCACTTATCAGTTCAATAAAACCCTGTTCACGATTTAGTTGAGTTATGGGTGCAGAGGACCTAAGTCCCAAACACAAGCATTGGTTTTAGAAATATTAGCAACGGAGACACCAAACACGCATGCACACACACACACACACACACCTATCTGAGCTGCTAGTGTGATATACAAATCACAAGTATACTATGACTCACATCTACAGTAAACATCTGGATGTTTTGCATGCACAAAAATAACTGCATTATACACTTCAGATGTGAGATGTATGACAAAGGTCCAATACAATTTGTACGGCCTTTTTTCCCACACTTCATAGACAGCAATCCATACATATATTTCATGCACAGCACAAATAAATATACTTGCACAATCAGCTTAAACCCAAAGACATAATTGCCTCACAACTCCTTTCCAGCTCTATGTATACACACCCATAGCCATACAGATCTATGTTTGGGCCACAAAATACTAATGATCATGGTGATGACAACGACGACGATAATGGTGGTAACAATAATAATAATTTCTCTATATTTTTTTGGCATGCCGTCCCCAAACCTAGATAAATGATTTTGCCAGTTTACAACCACCATAAAGTCCCACTTAACCATGTATGGATCTTGAAGATGCTTTCAACCTGATGCTAGGAAGCTTTTGAAGAAACATATAGCACTGGAGTGGAATGAATACAAGCAAAAGATTGGTAGCAAACTACATTTAATGCCTATATTTTTTTTGACAAGAAAAAAGTATATGTATTGTATTAACTGTAAGAACGTACAACAAAATACAAGTGGACACAGTCCAAAAATAAGTATCAAAGACTGTCCATAAAATTAAGTGAAAAACAGTAGCAAACTACATTTAATGCCTATACAGAAGAGACTAAATTCCCCATAAAATTATGACATACGATATCAGACAAGTCAAACATCTAAATACAAAGAGGAATAAGTAAAATGCTATGACACTGAGCAGCATTACATAATACAGTAATATAGTACATCTATGGAAGGAATCTTCCCAAAATCATCTGATGACAGAGACTGAAAGAGTAGAATAACTTCTGTCAAAATGACATAGAGCCAAGATGATACCTGTTTACGACTCCTCTTCCCCTTGCCCAATGCAGTAAATTCTTCAATTTTATGTACTTCGTATCTGTCTTTTAAAAGTTCTTCCCAGTAACTTTTTGACTCTGAGTTGCTGGCGGCAGTTTTATTCATCATGGCAGCCTTTTGTGCTTCTGCTTCAGCTGCAGCTTCTGCTTCATCTATATATTCAAAATTTGCCACCTAAAAGATAGCACATTCTCTTACTATGAAAAATAAAGTTCTTGTACAAAACAAAAAACCAAACAACAAAAGACAAAGACAAAAAGCATATAATACCAGATATCAGACTGCAGATCGGGAATTAGGATGTATTAGTGCTACAAAGATACTTGCCAGGGATGATCACTAGATTCCCACAAAAAGAACCCAAATAGACTAAAGAAAACTTTGATAGCAGATTAGCAGTCCTCACCAATATAGAGCACAGAATTTCTTGGCATTTATGCCTTTCTATAATGAAAAGCAAGGAACCAATTCAACTTATAGGAATCAATCAGTTTTCCAATACAAGTTACATCAACCCATAGAGCAGTAATAAATGCCTCAGCCAACAAAAGTACAAAACTTCTCTCCAGCAATTCCACAGTACCACTCACTTGTTCACCAAATTCAAAAAAGATATTTGGTTGTACATGTGTGCACGTTTAGGTCGATGATTCATCTATCATTTCACTTAATCAATATCTTAAGTGGAAGGTTTGGCATTTGATTTTGGTGCCTCAAACATTCAAATGACATTCTATGCTGGTATAAAAATAAATCAATTTTGGCTACCTTTTGCTCTCAATTTCAGGCAAGTTCCATGGTAGTATCAGCAAAAAATTTTAAAAAATAAAAATAATAAGGAAATAGAATTCATATACATTTGACTCAAAATACAAAAGAGATAAAACATGAATAGCATATAGAATCTAAATAGCTGACTCCAACATCTGCAGGGAGGAATATATGAAATCGGAATGCTGGGTAAGAAACCAAAAACAGAAAGTAGCAGAGGCAGCCAGCCCCAATTTTAGATTTTCTTTTCCTTTTCTATATCCCTTTAAAGAATAGGGTCCACTTTTGGCATTTGTAGAATTGGAAAGCTTGGTATACCAAAGAAGCATGGGGCCCTTAACAGGCATTCAACATATTGTCTCACATTTAATAAATGACTCAATTCACAGATCTTCAGCCGTTTTATACAAAGGAGGCAAACTTGATTACTTGATTACTTGCTTACTGTGCAAGCATCAACCCACAAAAACCTGAAGACAAGGTTTTTATCTACACCTGAATGCAATGTCAACTATTAGATGAGACACTTGATGCATGTGATTACCATATAATCCTTTTAAATGATATCATACATTAAGGCATAATAGTGAGAGTTAGATAAGCCAGTAAGAGCCCATGGTATTGAATCTAAAAGAGTAACGACCTCATTTATGTTTCAATTAATGTAGGTGTAAATGAATTAAAGCTTTCCATATTTCGTTTCATTTGTATATTATTAACAATGACTATTTAACAATATAAGAAACAATATTCATAAAAAGCTAGTGACACCAAAACCATTCCGTTTATACAGAACGTGCATACCTTAAAGGCCTTCAAAAAGCCATCCTCTTCTTCGTCGTCTACGGTAGTTTCTTCATCATCCACTTGTTCACGATCAAGCAATCTATTAAAGGACATAATTATAACAATTGAATATTTGATAAAAACAATATAAAACTTGGTTTAAGAAAATAAATGAGGGTTCATTTTGACCTATCAATAGCTGCATCATCATAGTGGATTTGGCGAGCCTTTCCAGCTTCATCACTTTCTTCAGCAAATAACTCCTTCGAACCATACCGTATGATGTCATCCAATTCTTCCTAGAGTTCAGATTTTAAATTCATGTTAAACTTGAACAAGACAATCCAATCTACTGAAATTTAACAGCTCTTTTTTCACTACAGAATTCATTAGTGCTCTACAAATTGATAAAATATGGACGGTTGGACACATGAAAGGAAAAAAAAAGCAATCATAAAGCGTGTGATGGTACAGAAATAGAATACAAATAAATATAAGCATCTCCCAGATTGCCAAACAATTTACAAGCAATGGACAAATTCAACAGCAACTATCATATTGCCCAAAGATTTTTCACATTATTTGCTAATCAACTAGTATTTTCCATACTTGTTTTTTGATAAGAAACAAAACTGCATAACTATATATAAATAAAGATAAGGATAGTACATAAATAACACCAGAGGTGCTAGATGAAGATTAACACCCTACAAAGTGTCCACGTCCCCTTAGATATTCATTCAACCCATAACCCTTCGTGAGCTTAGAAACAGAGACCCAAGAAGAAGCAAGGACGAGTTATAAACATGGAATAAAAGTTCTTTGAATTTATCCTCCTTAGAATCTTTTAAATTTTTAATCACTAAATTACAAGTCAAATGCAACGAAAAACTACAAAAAGACTTGGATTATTCTTTTCCTTTCAAATGCAAAATTGTAAAAAATAACACCACCTTCATTCTATATTTGCAAGGTGGCCCTCAAAATTGCGAAATATATGAATTGAGGTTCATTTTTTATTGGAAGAGGCAAAAGAAATAAGATTTGAAGAACTCAAATATTGACCTGAAAAACAAAAGAAAGTGTAAACATCCACCTTTCAAGTAGTGATTGCAGATACATTGAGTAGTAATTGGAGACAAATATATCCACCTTTTAAGCGGTGCAAAAAACCACCTTTTTTTTTTTTACAAGAAACAAAATGTATTTGTATCTATATAAAACTAATGTATGTACATACTATAGTATATCTTGTACAAGAAGTCCATTGGCTATAAATAAATACAATCCAAAATTGGACTCCACCCCCGGAGCCACTCTCCCAAAGAGTAACCTAATGCAAGTTTACTTGCACCAACCCAAAGGGATGCCAAAAAGAATGAATTTTCCCATACCCCCTGGTGCCCTCTTTCAATATTATCAAACAGTCAAGCGTTCCTTTCTTTCCAGATTGACCACACTATAGCAAATACAACTACCCTCCAATAATCTTCCAGCTTCCTTGGACACTGGCCATCCACTAGGAAATCCCATAAATTAGACCCATCTGGGAGGTGCTCCCACCTCCTACTGCAACAAAGTGCTCCATCTTTCCCAAACCTGTTTTGAAAACCCACAATCCAAGAAGATGTGTTTGCTAGACTCACTACTCTATTTGCATAAGCAACATAGTTGGGCGATATAGCCCAGTGACGAAATCTTTGTTGAAGTACATCAGCGGTATTTAACTTCCCATGTGCAATAGTCCACCCCAAAAATTTGGCTTTAGATGGAACGTGAGCTCTCCAAATAAAACTATGTGGGAATGGATGGTTTTGAGGACTTGGCCCTATTGGACTATTCAAGTATTGGAAGAAGGATTGTGAGGAAAAAAACATTGGAGTTATTTAGTATCCAAACTACACAATCCCTTTCCCCTGGTAACTCAACTCCATGGAGACAATCTAGCAAAGAAACGACCTCCTGAGATTCCCTATCTGAAAGGTTCCTACTAAGTGATAGGTTCCAAGAGATTCCACCCTCCCCCCTATCCTCCCTTAGTACTAGGAAGGAGCTAATGGGCTGGTACAAAAAACCACTTAATCCATTCTCAAGGAATATATTAAGTTTCAAGATTACTACTTGGCTTTGCTATTCAACCAAGTAAACATGCTTCCTAGAGACAAGATATTGATCAAAGTATGCCTATAGAAAAAGCTCCCAAATAGTTCCATAACCACTGGGACTTAATTCCCACAACTTTCTCATAGGAAGCAGGTGGCAGCAAAACCCTCTCCCCAAAAGGTGACTAATACAATTCCACTCAAATATTCATAGTGATCAAGCTATCTCCACCATTCTCAATCACCTCCTTAACTATTGTCATTTTCTAATTGAAACTCCACCACCTTTACGCTCCTCAAACAGATCAACTAATGACTAGACCACAATTTCCCCACCTTCTCCTCCTCTTTAAAGCCTAAGCAAGAAAATAGGCTCAAAAGTTACTTCACAATATTTTTTTATCCATATTACCTTGACAATCAAAACTCTATTCATTCCTTTGCAAAGAAATATTTTCCATAGATTTACATAGTTCCCAAATAAAAAAAGCAACCAATCTCAGAACTAAACTACTCAAAGCTCGGAGGAACTTTAAGGCTATTTTCACTTACCTACATGGAAAAACATTCTTTCTCCTAGCTTTGAGACTCTCATAGCACACGACATTAACTTAATATTGGTACTTGTCTTTGGACCTCAATGGACTAGCCGGGTGCTCTAAGAAGCTAGGTACCACTGAACATATACATATACATATTATATATATATATATATATATATATATATTGGTACTTGTCTACCAGACAAAAAAAATGAATAAAATAAAGTAAAAAATAATGGTCTACTAAAGAATATGGCATTTTCCCTCACCTTTGACAAAGGCATGTCCTATAAGAATATGAAAACATGTTAAAAAACTTGTAAGGGGTGTCCTTATGCCTCACATAATATGTACATAACTTTTAGTAAATCAAAAGTTGCCTCACAAGTCGCAACTACAAATAGATTTTGAATAGGATAATAAAAAGATCACATGGTTTTTTTTTTTTTTTTTGACAAGAAACAAGTACACTTACATTGATTAGAGATCGCATGGTTCAAACATTGTGTTTCATTCATTTGTTTCGATTTCCCAAATCATGTCAATTGTCTAAACAAAGCTATATATGGCCTAAAGCAAGAAACTCGTGCATGGTTTCATAGATTCAGTTTTTTCCTCCTATGCTTTGGGAGGCCTAAACTTTGACATGTTGCATTACATCCCTTTGAATTGGGTACATGTACATTAAACCTCCTATGGTGGTTACCAGACCTTTGAGTAAACCCAAAATGGACCAGGGACTTGAATCTACAAATGATACCTCTAAGATTCAACCATAAACCATTTTGCTCTTCTCAAAAAAAATAATAAACCGCTTTGCCACGATTTTATGTAAAGTTGAAAACCCCTCCACTTCACACACCATCAATCCAACATTGAAAAAATAGGTTGGTTTCAACATGACTCCAATTAGGAATGGATAATAAATCTTGAATCGATAACATACAAGGAGACATTACTTTTGCTAATTTCAATTGAAGACTGATGTCAAATCCATCTATTTTTGGCGTCATATTACGCATAGTTAGCACATTTTTTCCTTCCACCATTTCATCATCTTCTTCTATTTCTGCTATTGCCATTTTAGTCTATAGTGATGGTGATCTTCACAGATCCGGTCCAAGTCAGTAGATGTCACAAGATTCTTCTCTAACTACAATTCCTATACTACAGTTGTTCAGATAGTCTATATCTAGTCTATTTTCGGTATTCTACATGGCTATAGCATTCTTCATAGTTAGCAGCTCCATATCAAGGTCATCATCATCAACAAAATCAGTTTACTCTAAGGTACACCCAGAAAAAAAAAATGCAAGTGACTATATCCAATTCAGTTTCTTTCTCTTGTGACACAAATATGTAGTTTTTTGTACCCATATCCCTATCCCATCCACAAAGAATAAACCAATTCAGATTTGCATCAAACAGAATCAAGGACATACACACAGAATTATTTTCATCATCCAAGCAAAGCCATGCAAGCCTTTTAGTACAAGTAAGAAAACCTACCTGATTAATATTTTGTGCTTTAAGTCGTCCAACAACCAAATGTTCTAAAACCATTTTCTTCTTGGTCATCTGCATCATCCTTTCTTCAATGGTTCCTCGTGTTATGAGCCGGTATATCATTACCTATAGCATATCACCAATGATCAACTAACTGGCAACAACCAAAGTATACAAGTTTGCTTGAAAGCAAGTAACAAACAAAATCCAACCTTGTTAGTCTGGCCCAACCGATGAGCCCTAGCCATTGCCTGTAAATCAGCATGAGGATTCCAATCACTGCATAAAAATAATATTCATTCAGTGCAGACATTAACAACTAATGTAGAACTGCGAATTTCCAATTACAGTAGGTTTACACCAAGGATATGCCTTAAGCCCCTACCTTTTTGTACTAGTTATCGATGAATTGTCTAAAAATATTCAAGAAGATATTCCATGGTTTATGTTATTTGCCAATGATATAGTCTTGATTGATGAAACTGCATCTGGAGTAAATGCTAAGCTAGAGGTTTGGAGAGAGGCTTTAGAATCTAAAGGGTTCAAGATTAGTAGGATGAAGACTGAATGCGTTAAATGTGATTTTAATGGATGTAGAAATACAAATGAAAAGATAGTGAAGATTAGAAGTCAAGAGATACCGACGAGTGAAAATTTTAGATATTTGGGTTCCATTATACATAAAGAAGGCGAAATAGGTGAGGATGTGAACCATAGAGTTAAAGCAAGATGGGTCAAGTGGAGGAGTGCTTCTAGAGTATTATATGAAAGGCGCATCCCATTTAAGTTAAAGGGAAAATTTCACAGAGTTACTATTAGACCGGCTATGTTATATGGTACAAAATGTTGCGCAATTAAAAAACACATTAAATAACACAAATATGAATGCTAAGATGGATATGTGGTATAACCTTAAAAGATAAGATTAGAAATGAGCATATTCGAGCAATGGTAGGAGTAGCACCAATTGAAGATAAAATGAGAGATAACCAACTAAAATGGTTTGGACACATACAATGTAGGCCTTTAGATGCACCAGTTCGGAAGAGTGACTTATTAGTACTAGATGGTGACAATAGAGGTAGTGATAGACCTAAAATAACATAGATAGAGACAATTAAAAAAAAAATAACTTTTTTTAACTTGAATGCCAACTTAGCCCACGATAGAGCGGAGTGGAAGAAGTGGATTCATGTAGCCGACCCCATGTAGTTGCGAAAAGTCTTCGCTAAGTTGAGTTGAGTCTAATGTAGATGAGATGACATCAATAATGTGAATCCAACGCGATAAAATTGTTACCTATCATAAATAATAACTGTATCTGCTGTTGCAAGATTTATACCCAATCCTCCAGCTCTAGTAGAGAGCAAAAAGCAAAATCTAGAAGAGTTTTTTGCATTGAACCGATCTATGCGGATTTGTCTTTCTGCACCAGCAACTCTTCCATCGATCCTTTCATAAAGCCATTTCTTAGAGACGTTCACCAGAACACCAAAACAGGATACTTGTGAGAGCTAAGCACTTTTGACTACCAACTTTTTCAGACAAGCAACTCCATCAACCAAAATAAAAAAGCTAAGCGAATATTTTATTTAATAGCATACCTTATAAGTACAGTAATCTTCGAGTAAGTCCAGCATGTGTTGAAACTGTGTATATATAAGAACCCTATGTCCTTGCTCTTTAAGCTTGACCAGCATCTTATCCAACAACTGCAATTTCCCGGAAGAATCCACCAGCTGTCTGCCAACAACAAACAGAATACAAGCACAAACACCAAATATATCAACAGCAGAAAACTATGGCACTAATGCCAGCCAACTCAAAAGAAAAAAGAGCAGCACTTTAACATAATTACCAGTTTACTGCTCTAATAAGATCAGATCAATGATAGTAAATGAAGAATTATAGTGAGGAAAAAAAAAATAGAATAAATGCACAGGGATTCCTCATGTAAAAGCAGAATCAAGTCGTCAATTCATCCTAAATCAAATAATGAGTCAACCTGTAAGCTTCATTGATATCTTCAATTTCTGGCTCAACTCCTTCTAACATATATGAATGGCAACAGAGCTTGCGCAGTTCCATAACAACATTTATAAGAGAAATCTGAAAGTATAAAATCATCAGCACTGAACACCGTCAGAGAAGTATAAAGAAGTTGACATTGTTTCATCAAGCAATCCTACCTGCGCACCACTACGCCGAGTTAGTATCTCAAAGTTCCGGGTCAGAATGGCTTTGTAGTATTCTTTCTGCTTGCTGCTTAGTTCAACTCGTAAAATGAGTTCCTTTTTGGGTGGCAGATCCTTCATGACATCCTTCTTGACCCCTAAATGAACACCAAACAGTTTGAGGACTTGCATGCTTTGAAACAGAAAAAGAGAGAGCGTTGAGTTCAAATTCCCATCCAACCAAAGAATCTATCTCCTAAAAGATGGTCATTAAAACTGATAACCTAAACCCAAAACAATTCTTTACAACATAACCAAGTTCTCAGCATTTCTTGTATTAATTAATATATCGAACTATCAGACAAAAGGGAAAGTGTTGTAGACATCTTAACTCTATTTTTTTCAACTATCAATAGCTGGGGCAGCCAACAAGCATGTTCCATTACAAAAGACATATGCCACAACAATTTCTCTTGCTAAAAGGAAGCAGTTCCCGTATAATGTATTTCTACTCCAAGTGAATTTCTGCAATTTTACTTGTAGAATTAACAGAGGTAAACTGGATCGTTGACAAACAGAATCTTTTGAAGTCACGGACCGTTAAACCCTCACAATAGTCAAGGTTATAAGAGTGCCAATGGTACTACTTGGCAAATGGTCGTATCAGCATAATTCATTCAGATAGACACACAAGCATGCAGCAAAATTTTAAAGGTGCAGATGATATTCACTTCAGTACTAATGTTATCTTCACTTGGTAGTATGCATTGAGCACAAAACAACAACAATTAATCAACAAGCACATATGATTTCCATGTGGTCCCTAATACACTAGCATATTGGCCAACACAGCACATTACTTGGATATATACACAGAATCACATGCATCTTCAGCAAATGCCCCTTCCAACAACAGGTGCTGAATCAAAACACCTTATTCATAGGTCCTATCTTGAGAATTGCTCACCAATCACCGTGAAAGAACTTAATAAAAAAATTTCACATAGGAACCTAAAGGCAGACAAAAACTTGTAAAGCTACAACGTTGAGAAGTACAAAAATGAAAACAAAAGAAAAATTAGGTGCAAGATACTGAGAACACATAGAATAATGCATCTCACGCATCATGATTCGCCAACAAAAAATGATGCAAAGGTCCTCCTAAAAATGATAAACACAAACTTCTGTTGAAGATACTAGAGGAACAGTACTCATTTCAAAAATATTACTCTGGCAGGCTTGTGGACTATTCGTACATACAAGATTTGGTGAATGCATGATTTCATCAGTGTTCTACACCTGAACTTTCTGAGAGATATCCTTGCAATTGTATTGGCTCCCAGCAATGCTAGTGATTCTTCAACATTTGAATATATGTTTTTGTCATTTTCCTTGTGTTCCATGAGTAATTTACTTAGTTTCCTCTTGAAACCCTTTGTCACAGATGTATAGTGTATATGACATCTATCCAGCATAGAACCCAGAGATTATTTTTTGAAAATTGTGAAAGCATGTATCTAGTCAAGCCTTGCTATGTCCTTTGTGTGTGTGTGTGTGTGTGTGAGAGAGAGAGAGAGAGGAACACCAAGAAGCACAAAACGATGAAGTTTTAAGTAAGGTGGGAAAATCTAAAAGAAAGAAATGAAATCGACAAATAGGTTTGGTGAAGATGGATCAAGATCTATACTTCTCAGAAGATGAGGAGCGAGCATTTTGTGAAGCCTTGCTATCTGCTCCTCTTGATTAATATCCTTGAACTCTTCCTGGAACTCCTCCAAACTTCCAAACTACAAGTGACAAGCCATAAGGATATTAGGAAAATAAAAACTGATCCACACTCATTAAAGAACATGTTGCTCTGAAAAGTGATAGGTGCATAAAAGATACATGCTACTGACCTTTCCAGCATCAAGGAAGTGCATGAGCATGAATAACTCATCAAGATTGTTCTGAAAAATATTCCAAAAAATCAAGAAATAAATCATATTTTTTTTAAAAGAAACTAAAAGTGTATTGTATTATATATATATATATATATATATATATATATGTGGAAAAGGAAAGAAATAAATCATATTGACTAATGCACACCAACAAATATAGCATATATGCATTTAAGAGAGCACTCGACTTGAACTAAATTAAAATACTTAATAGCTGCACGACTGTTGAGATTTGTTTCCTGTACAGATTTATTTCCTATACAGATTTATTTCCTTTAAGGAATATAGCAGTTACTAAAATTGTAATTATAGTTATAAGTACATAGCCCTGTATGTCTATATATATGAAGTCCCTCCATTAAGACATTACACAAGAATAAAGATCCTCTCTCTTCTCCCGTGGATGTAGGCCATAAAGCCGAACCACGTTACATCTTGTCTTTCATTATTTTATTTTTACAACATGGTATCAAAGCCCTAGGTTTTTATTACTAGAAAATTTGTTTCGACCTTTATCGTCGAAATCATCATTGTCGGCCTTCATCACTGGAATCCTCTTGAGTGGCCTTCATTGCCGTCACTGCCGGAACATTCATCACGATCGCTGCCTTCATCGCTAGCGTGGAAATCACGATGTCGTCGTCGTCGTCTGTGCTGCTACTGCTGCTGCTGTTGCCGCTGCAACAGGATCGATTTGTCTTCTGCAAATCGTGATCCAGCCATTGGAAGCGCCCGGAGAAGCTTCGCCTTCGTCGGAAACGAATCGTTACAGATCGTCTTCTTCAATCGCACAAGTTCGCTCTCTGAAGATCAAAGCGACTGAACCTTTGTCACTGTTCATCGTCTTCTTCGTTGATTGACGACTCAAACCTGTTTTCGATCGCCGCTACTGCTTCAACGTCCTCGTTCTCGTTTTATGCTAATTCTGCAAAAACGCGCGAAGAAAACAAAACCCACAAACCCAAAATCCTGTCGCCATCTTCATCTTCTTCATCTTCGTCACTGTCGCAGCGCAAAGAAGACCAAATCCCTCTCTGCAACTGGTTCGTGCTGGTTCGTGTGACTAGTACGTGCGACTGGATCGCCTGCAAATCGCGATCCTCATCCCGAACCCTTGATTTCAAAAGTCTAATGGAAAAGCTACGTCAATTTTATCCTAAGCTTAAAATCTCCAATAATCTTATACCTAAAATATTTGGGTGTGTTTCATTTGTCCATGTTCATCAACCCAACAGGGGAAAGTTGGACCCTAGAGCTCTTAAGTGTGTTTTTGTCGGATACTCTTCCACTCAAAAGGGATATAAATGTTATCATCCGCCATCAAAGAAATTCTTTGTCTCAGCCGATGTCACTTTCTGTGAACCTGAGCCTTATTTTTCCGCTCCTCCTCTTCCGGGGGAGAATGTCATCATGGAAGATAAGGATCGGAACTCCCTTGATAACCCTTTTGATCCTTTTAATCTCTTTACCCTCCAACAAACCAAACCTGAATCTCCTACACCCCCTGTACCCAATAACGAACCTAAGGATCGGATGATTGGACAAGTGTACTCAAGGAATAAAGTTGCAGCTCCTTAACCGATGCAAGCTCAAGAATCTGAACCAATCTCTGAGAATGAGGTAACAAATCCTGAACCCTCCTTACAAATTTCATTAGTTCCTGAAACTAACAATGATCTTTTAGCCTCTGAACCTGACAATGACCTTCCCATTGCCATTAGAAAGGGAACAAGGGAATGCACTAAACATCCCTTGTAACCACTATCTCATGTTGTATCCTTTGAGAAGTTCTCACCAACCCATAAGAGTTTCCTTACCAACCTGAATAATATCCAGACTCCTACGTCATTATCCGAGGTTTTATCTAATACAAATTGGAAACAAGCTATGAATGTGGAAATGGAAGCCCTGGAGAAAAATACAACATGGGAGTTGGTAGACTTGCCTCCAGGAAAGAAACCTGTTGGATGCAAATGGGTTTATACAGTAAAATACAAAGCAGATGGGTCCCTAGAGCGCTACAAGGCAAGATTGGTAGCCAAAGGATATACTCAGACATATGGTGTGGACTATCAAGAGACATTTGCTCCAGTTGCAAAAATGAATACTGTGAGACTTCTTTTGTCATTGGCAGCTAATTATGACTGGGATCTGCAACAATTTGATGTAAAAAATGCATTTTTACATGGGGATTTAGAGGAAGAAATCTATATGGAAGTGCCTCTAGGATTTGGCACCACTGATAAAGTGTGCAAATTAAAAAAGGCCCTATATGGACTTAAACAATCTCCGAGGGCATGGTTTGGTCGGTTTGCCAAAGTAATGACAAGTATGGGATATAAACAAAGCCAAGGAGATCACACTTTGTTTATTAAGCACTCGACTTCAGGGAGAGTTACAGCTCTATTAGTTTATGTTGATGACATCATCATGACAGGAAACAATGAGAACGAGAGACAAAATTTGAAGCGGTGTTTGACCGAGAAATTTAAGATCAAGGAATTAGGGAAATTGAAATACTTCCTAGGGATTGAAGTGGCACACTCTAAACAGGGGAATCTTTATCTCTCAACAGAAGTACATTACAGACCTTCTTAAAGAAACAAGGAAGCTAGCATACAAACCAATAAATACTCCTATTGATCTTAATCACAAGCTTGGAGAAGCTGAAGAAGCGCTGACTGTTAATAAAGAGATGTATCAAAGACTAGTAGGAAGACTCATCTATCTCTCTCACACAAGACCTGATATTGCATATGCAGTGGTGTAATAAGTCAGTTCATGCACAATCCTAAAGATATTCATTTGCAAGCAGCCAATCGCGTTCTACAGTATCTTAAAGGGACTCCAGGACAGGGCATCTTATTTAAACGACACACAGGAATGGTTCTTGAAGCATATACTGATTCAGACTATGCTGGTTCAGTAGTTGACAAAAGATCAACTACTGGATATTGTACGTTTCTTGGTGGGAATTTGGTGACATGGCGAAGTAAAAAACAGAATGTAGTGGTCAGATCTAGTGCTGAAGCAGAATTCCGAGCAATGGCACCAGGGGTTTGTGAGCTATTATGGTTGCAGATAATTTTGACAGATTTGAAGATACACTGAGATGGCCCTATGAGACTCTATTGTGACAATAAATCTGTAATTAGCATTGCCCATAACCCAGTTCAACATGATCGAACCAAGCATATAGAGATTGATAGACACTTTATTAAAGAAAAGCTTGATAGTGGGTTGATTTGTACTCCATGTGTCTACCAATAATCAGCTCGCCGATATGCTCACTAAAGGGTTAAATCATACTACATTTCAAGCAAATGTGTCCAAGCTGGGAATGGTAAACCTTTATGCACCAGCTTGAGGGGTAGTGTTGAGATTTGTTTCCTGTACAGATTTATTTCCTGTACAAATTTATTTCCTATACAGATTTATTTCCTTTAAGGAATATAGCAGATACTAAAATTGTAATTATAGCTATAAGTACATAGCCCTGTATGTTTATATATATGAAGTCCCTCCATTAAGACATTACATAAGAATAAAGATCATCTCTCTTCTCCCATGGATGTAGGCCATAAAGCCGAACCACGTTACATCTTGTGTCTTTCATTATTTTATTTTTACAACAACGACACTGACTTCATCTCTAGTAAGGTTTTGAGGTTTTCATCTACAATCATAAAGAGAATAAAGTAGAAATGACTAGCAAATCAAAATTATCAAGAGTTTTAAAAATTGTTAAACCATTACTTCATCACATGTGAAAAATCATGAAGATGTTAGCAATCATCCAATAGTATTGAGCTATGAATTAGTCAAAAAAAAGAAATTGTTTTAAATAATATCATTCTAAAACTTAGCATCTTTCTCAAAGGAAACAAGAACAATAATTAAGCAATATAGAATCATCACCACGTCACAAGAAAATTCAAATTTAAAATGGAGCCAACCTGAAGAGGAGTCCCAGTTAAAAGCACCCGATGATTACTTGAATATTGCTTCAATGAAAGAAATAATTTTGAATCCTTATTCTTGAGTCGATGACCTTCATCAACAATCTGCATAAAGATATGTCAGCACCAAAGGGGCACTAAACTATTTGGAGCCTAACAAGTTCAATTAGTTAATGAGTATTACCATGCATTCCCACTTTATAGATTTCAAAGATGATGTATCAGAGTTAATCATTTCATATGATGTCAATAGCACATCAAATTTTATTCTATCTTGCTTGCTTTCACTAACAACTGGGCCAGCCTTCTTTTTCTTGGGCTTCTTCGATTCACCTTTTGGAAAGTAAAACTCATACTCTCTAATAACAGAACGAGCTTGGGAAGATCCAACATACATTATCTGCAGTAAGTGGGATTTCACCCGAGGATAGACAGTGAACAAAGCATGTATTTTCACAAATGTGTTGAAAGGTTAAGTTTTGGAAAAAAATTTGACATACAGTATTCATCTGGGGGGCCCAGGTTGCAAATTCACGTTCCCAGTTGCGCAAAGTTGAAAGAGGAGCAACTACTAAAAAAGGAGAAATGCTCTCTTCAAATAGAGAAGCCAGAAAAGCAATACTCTGAATAGTTTTCCCTGTGTTCAATCACAAATCTCAGCACTGCTATAAACTGACCATCAAAATCTTAGCAAAAACAAGAACTCTGGAACAAATATTGTCATTGTAAACAGATGAACTCACCAAGCCCCATTTCATCTGCGAGGATCACATGTGTCTGTTTGGACCAAGAAAAGCGTAAGAAATTTAGCCCTTCAAGCTGGTATGGGTGTAGTGAACCTTCAACATTACCCAAGTTCGAGATGTTAATGAAGACCAAAGCAAATATGAAGTCAAACAAAGCTACTACCAGACACAAGACAATGGAATCGTAGCTATTTCCAATATATATACAGTTATACAGGGTATGGATAGCCAGGTAGATTCTGTCAGAACATGTACCTCCACAAAGAAAATCAGGACTATGTTCACAATGTTGAAATTCTTTGTACTTCTTTTTGAATTCCTTTGCATCCCGAGTAGAATTCTTATGCTTACTAGAAGATGACTTCCAATGCCTGGACCGAATTTTATTAAATCTTTCAATTTCAGGCTGGAATGCAGAAATATCCGATTCAAGTTCCCAATAGCATTCATCATATCCAAGTTCCTTCCATTTAACAAGGTACTCCTTCTCATCACCATTGCCCCTGTAAAAGTTTTACCAAATATACCAAATAAATGACATCTCTTAAAAAGAGGCAATGTGACGGCTGATTAGATAGGGAGAGTAATTAAACGATGTTCATAACAAAGCACGTCATGAGCACCAACAATATGTATGGCAGAGAATTAAAAAAATAAAAAAATGGCAGCCCGGTGCACGAAGCTCCCGCCTATGCAAAGGATCAAACCACTTTTGGATCCATTGCACACAACCTTTCCTTGCATCGTAAAGAATTAAAAATAAAAAATAAAAATAAAAGTCTAACAACTTAGACAATGTGATGACAATTAGACAAGGAGACAAACTAAAAGAAATGTTGATAGCACAGTGTCCCACATACATTGACTATATGCAAGGAAGGAGATCTAAGTCTAACAACTTAAAACTCAAAATGCATCATCTTCACAACCACAGCTAAGAATTATACAATGCAGTTAAGATGGTCCCATCGATTTAACTGTTAAACTCGATATAGCTTTTTCCCAACTACATGGGGTCTGCTACATGTATTTGTTTCCTCCAATCCTATCAAGGGCAAAGTTGACATTCATATCACAAGTACTTATATCTTTTCCAATTACATAGGGTCAGCTACAAGAATTTGCTTCCTCCAATTCGTTATATCTTTCCCAATTACATAGGGACAATTTCATAGAGAAAGCACAATATGATACCCTCCTAGAACCAATAGCGTGTGCATAGAAATCATAACACCATCGGATCAAGCAACAGAAATACAAAATCTGACAGTGCAAGTGCAGTGGCTGCTAATCAAAATATGGTAATCATGGAAGTTCTCCCAATTCCCAAAAAAGTATTCCATCACTTCTGCATAAAACTAATGCTAACTCTAGCTTTAAGCTACAAAAGATTTTTCTGTTCTCGAATATCACAAGGACACTCAGAACTCTTAAATCAAAATATGTTATAGGTGGATAAACAATAAAATAAATATAAACAACAATAAAGAAAGGAGTATTCGAGCATGACATACCTCTCCTGAACATGTTAAATTCCAATTCCAACAGTTAAATGATTGTCTATTATGCAAGGACAACAATTGATGATTATACAAGCTCCAGCAACCAATGCTATGCACTTCAACATTTATTGAGTATCAACAATGTCTGCTGTGTAGGTCATAGATAACAATAATACAAATATTGTGCTTCACAAGATGCCACCAGGTCCCATGCTTACAACAAAGGCAGGACTAAAAATGATAACACATAATGAAAAAGGTGGCCAAACCTGCTAGCAAGAATCCTGTCAACAGTGGTCCATTCAGGTCGAACTGCAACATATTCATCTTCACAGTTATTCACTGATTCCATTTGACGATGAAAGTTATTTACTTTAGTCCTCAAACGAGGATGTGCCTTGTAAGCTTTCAAGAACTCCTTTTCTGGCACCCTGTATGAAAAGTACCTAACTTAACAACAAAAACTAAAATCACTGAATCCTGACTGAAAATAAGGTAGCTTGTTGATTACAGAATCAGGTAAAAACAATGCCTAGCAACATATGAACCAGTAGAGAGTATTAGAAATTTCACAAGACCAATGAACCTTGGTTCAGAGAAATCTCATTCACGGAGCATTATGTGTTTCCCTCGCACAAACCCAAGAAAAAAAATAAAAATAAAAAAACAATGTTTCCTTGAAGATTGAGGAACAAAAAGAGATCCCTTAAGAGAAAGATTCATCTGAGTGAAAATCTTGACACTTAACATCCAAAGAAATAATAAATTGCATGGACAAGTCATTACACCAGGAACCAACCATGTGCAGTGCAGATAAGATAACCCCTTCCACTTCACAAGATACTGTTTAACAAATATTTGCTTTGAACCCAGTTTTGAGGCATCAGTGTCATCAGCTACAGTAGGTCGCATTTCACAGTCCAATATCTTGTCAATATCATTTAGAGGACTCACCTGAAACGCCAGCCAAAGACAGGAATAATGAAGAAAAAATCCAAAACCAAGATCTAACAAATTTAAAAGGAAAAGTTGTTTTTCTAGCATTCATACACATTCTGGACACCTCCAGTTATCAGGAGGAGGACCTTTCAGCGGAGGAAGTAAACACTTGGAATGGTAAGCATAAGTGCATGTCTCGCATCTAAGAAGGTTGTCACTTTCTCCACAGTCTTGACATGAATCATCTTTCTACCAAATTGAAAAGAGAATTGTAGCAAATTAATAAGCAATATACTCTTACATTTCTTCAATAAATGCTAGACCTCATCAGAAAAAAAGGAAAGCAGATCGAGAAGATATAACTAAACGCAAACCAAACAGCTTATCACGCAAAAGGACTCCATCCTTTCTTTTTTTCCAATAGAAAAACTCCACGTAACAGTAACTGTCAAACAAGGGCATCCAGTTTCCAGCATAACCAGCATCAGACACAAAATTGAGGACTTACATACCTATGCAAACCCCCAACACACACACTAGAATTTATTAAATTGCCGGTCATTACTATGAAGATTTACATATATATGGCATTGCATACATAGTTACATACATTGCTTAATTTAAATATGATGAAGTACAGAAACTACAAGAAAGAAAAAAAAAATGTCTTCCACTTTATGCTTACTGTGAGTGACAAGAATATTTCAGGCTTCTCAAAGCCGCCACTGTCTCAGACACCCCATAACTGGGTGAATATCAAAATACATGCCAAACTGTCAATGCCATTTTACATGGAGAAGATGCAAACAAGAGATGCCTAAAATCAACATTCAAATACTGTTGTTATAACTTGATAGTCCTCTTGACACCTCTCAATTTATTTCATTTTAATTGGTTCCAACATTGGTTAACCTCTCTATCTAAAAAGTAAATATATGTATCAAAAACAAGAGGGATTGAGAAAATGGGACTACAAAAAATTAGATTTTATGTATATAAAAAACATTAAGTTAATAAAATTTGCCTTTAACGATTATGATCTAGTTTGGCAAGCATCTCTAACACTAGAAGAAACTTTACGGTAGTATGATTATTGGTCCAATATACTTTGCTTTCCCCACTAAGCATACTAACTCAGAGGGGTTTTTTCCTGTCTAGTTGGTTTGTTGTCCACCTTTGATCACTGCCAAGCTTCAATCTTTCATAAACCATTATACCCCAAAACCAACAAAATCAAATTAACTTGGAATGAGAGCTAACAAGATTGTTCATATGATCAACAGAAAAGAAACCAAATAATAGATCCTTTTTTTCAAGGGGGGAAGATAAACCAAATAATATATCTTGAATTATTGATTGAAGAAACCTAATAACTATTAATTACGGATTGCTTGAGGGGTTTGTGGTGGGCTTGGTTCATCTGACAATTGAAGTTGTCTAAGTCCTTGTGTCAAATGTTGAGGTAAAACTACATGTTGATGAAAATATCATGGCATATTTACCCTCATCATTGTGTTTCCTAAGACTTTGGCTGTATAAGACCTTACAATTTCTGTGGAGTCATTTGAGCACTTCTAAAATAGTTTTGGTCATGGTGGGGTAAGCAAATAACCTGACATCACTAAAAAGACTAGCCAATCATCAATGAAAAATGAAAATGGTGATGAAGACTGCTTTGATTTCAAAAAAAATAAAATATCTCAATCATTGTTATTCTACAGTGAAGCTTGTAACAGCAAGCATCTTACTTATTTTTTATCAAAATGCTCCATGCAAAAGATAAAGAAAAAAAAAACAAAGGCAGTAAATGAAAAGAAACTTATCCTCAAAGCAACCTAGGCCCAGCATATTGTACAAGAAAGATTAAAAATGCAAAGTTATGCCTTGCTTGCTCTACTCAATCTGTAACAGATTTAGTAGCTAACTCTTTGTCAACTAACAAGGAAATCTAGGATGCAAACATGCAATAACTAAGAATTAATCCAATGTGAGGAATATATCTAATGCATATGACCTACATTAGGGTGCACTTAAATAGAAACAAGAGGAGGCACCCTTACCTGCTCTATTGGGTTACAGCGGGAAAAATCTCCATTCGACTTACTAATTGAAGATGTTATTTTATTTCATGTCAAATAATCAGTGGAGGAAATGAAGGTCATTAAGCAATTGACTAGTTTAAACTCAAAACGTGAAGAAAGTCAAATCTAAGAATGGGAAAGAAACTATTCCCTTTTGTCGTGGATGCATATATTTATAACACCAAGAGGAGCAATATCAAGTGCTTTGGTCCGACAACCAAAAAGGAGCAGTGGTTGAGTGCTGCTAAATAGCATGACCTTTAAATTGTGTATTCAACTATTCATCATGCTTATGCCACACATCTCAAGATAGAACTAACATCCTTGGTTCACAACCCTAAGCAAAATGAAGGGGGAGACTTTGGTCTCGCCCTCTTTCATTAAATTTAAATAAAATTCAAGATGCTATAATCATTTAGAAAAGTTAGGTAAGAAAAGAATTCTGAGAACAAACAGGTCAAGTAACTAAATGTTGAAGACAGAAATCTGAAAAAATTAAGAAAAGAATAAAATAAATTTGAAAAAGAGAAATGCAAAAGTAAATACTAAGGTATTGCCACCGACAAACTGACCCCCGACCAAGTTAGCCATCCAAATTGAGAATGACAAACAATATAAATGTAATAACAGAAAATTACTAAATCTGTAAAGAATGATTGCATACCGCATCGGTTCTCACAATCCTTTCGGGCTTAGACTGAGCAGTAGGCCCAGATAATGGCAGAAGATCAGCCTCATCATCTGATTCATCTATGTTATACAATGGTTTTCGCTCTGATCTAATGCGAAGTCTCTCCACCAAACTACTCATATCCTACAAAGCAAGAATCAAAGTTAACTTTAGTCTTAAATAATGAAAACCCACTAAGGATAAGAAGTGATTCCTATACAAATTGCAAAGAAAGAGAAAGCCAATTCCAACTGATTCTAACATAACTGTTTTCACATTTATGAGAGAATAAGAAATATTTTACCTTGTGCTTAGCTTTAAAAATAACTAAATAAATAGCGTGCTTAGCAAAGTTGCGCAAGACTAGCATATGACACCAAGGATATCATTTATGCATATAACGTTCAAGAAGTGCCTATTCATGGAAGATTAACTAGTAAGAATTGGGTACATCATGACCATGAATTACATGGAAGAAAACTTAAAGAATATCTATCACAAAACCAACCCCACTTTCAACCATACAAGAATAACATGTGGAGGACTGGATCTCAATGTCTCCTAAATCAATGGTGAGGCCATTCAGTAATATATTACCAAAGTTTGACATTGGGTTGCAAATTGCAATTCCGTGTGCAATAATAAGAGATAGTTTCTCCTCATTTTAAGCAAAAATCGAAACAATTATCGGAAAAAATCAATGTCAATTAAACCGCAATTTGACAAAGTCATTTAATAGAGCACACACTAAAAGCTTAAGAGTAGAGGCTTGATCAGGCTGATCTTAAACAAGATAATGAACCATGACCCAGAGTGTCAATTATTCAACATCTTTTCTTACTTTTCATGGTAGAATTACTAAAAAAGCATATCCTGTTTTTATGTATAAGATATTTTACATCAAGATTCCTTTTTAATTCGTTTTTCTTTTCCCTTTTAAAGGTGATTGTGCCAGCGTTTTGCTTGAATGCATGAAAGGGTGATGAGTAAGATGGCTACACACAAACCTCATAGTTGATTTGTAGTAAATATTGTTAGCACTAGCAAAACTACAAACTAGATATAGCATCACTGACAGGTTGATTTAAGAAATATATTTCCTTTATTGACCTGAAATCTAACTTTCACCACTGAATCTAGAATTGTATTATTTATTTATTTTTTGGTTTCCCACGAGGTGTCCCCACACCCTTCGGATACGAGACTAGTCCCTTTTTTTTTTTGGCAAATTGCATTAATTTGCCAATTAATTTTGTGGATTAGAAAATAACCTTGCCACCACTAAATCAAAACTGTAGCAATTAATTTGTTAAAGCACAAAAAAATCATATAGAAGTTTTTCCACGTGGACCTTGAATTTCAACATTTACCATCCAAGTGCAAAACTGAATGCACTTACCTTTCACATTAAGTACCTTCTTTCTTTCTTTTCTTTGTTTTTTTTTTTTTTGCTCGGAGACCGACTCATATTTCTTGTAACTTACATGGATGCTCTAATTAATACTAGATAAACAGAAGTAAGAGAATTCCAGACGTAAATAAACATATGCCATGCAAATGCATTCCCCTGGCGCATATAAATAAGAAGATGATATTAGAGCTTCCATAGCAAAAGAGCATTTCAAATACAAAAAATAAAAATAATAAATTAGGGACAATTTTTATGGATTAAAAAACTTCTCTGATCAGTTCAAATAAATTACGTTCAAGTAGAAAACAGTCAGTACAAGGAGAATTGAAGGACTAAAATGATACATATTTTCTTTCTCTCAGAAAATCCATAATGTGACTTCTTTTGGCCAGGATTTAGGTATTCAAATACCAACAGCTCTTCTCATGTTCTCTCAGGACTATCCACGTAGTTAGAGAATTTCTAAGCCAAAAAATTGGAAAATGAAGAGGACCTAATGAAATTACTATAAGTAGTTAGGTACCAATATGAAAAGTATATAAATGACCATGACGTATTCTGAAGAGTA